>WOXC01010221.1:0-114081 GCA_011680675.1 Gymnobelideus leadbeateri | reverse complement strand
CCCAGAGATCTGGAAAGCAGCTTTAATAACTAACAGTTTTAGATAAATTGAAATCAAATGTGTTTTCCATCTACAGGATGTTTGTCATTGATTTTTTTTCCTCTTTCATTTCAATAATAATGATGCTAAAAAAATTTATGTGAAACAACTTTAGGCACAAAGGAGCTCATTTATGAAATGAAGGAAAACAACACACGTAAATGCAATAAAGATAGGAACTGTTTGCAGCAGTTTTCCTATTCATTAACTGCTCGTTCTCGGCATGCCCAAACATCAGAGCTCCGTGCTGCCTTGGAAGGATTTCTTTCCAGTGCATCTGTTTAACATTTAATTCTCCATGTCTGGTATTTTTTAAATCACATACATAAATGTGTTATTGACCAGTATTAAACTTTCCTACACATGCTACATAATTCTTCCACACACAATTGTATGTATACACACTCAATCAGGAAAATTCATAGATATTTGAACAAATGTTAATGGGCTATCATAAATTGAGAGACAGTCTGATCTCATGCTAAAAGAATTGTACTTGAAATAACAGGAGATCAGTGCAGATTCTGCCTCAAATGCTTACCACCTTTGGGGGGTTAGGCAAGTCATCTCAGTCTAAGCCAATAAATATTTATCAATCAAATTGCAACAAACTTTTATGAAATGCCCACTCTATGCCAGAAATAGAAGGCATTGTGCTGGCTGCTGGGGATAATAAAAATTCTCAAGCCCTCAAGGAGCTTATATTCTATTGGGGAGACATGTGTACACACATGAATAATAAATAAAAGATTCCTTAAAGAATAGTAAGTACTAACAATTTTTGTGGGGGTGGGGCATCAGCTTGGGATTTTAGGAAAGTGATTTCTATATTGAGACTTGAAGGAAGTAATAGATTCTGAAAAAAAAAGAGAATTCAAAGGAGTACATTGTGGGCTCAAGGAAGGGAAAAGCTTATAAAAAAGATACAGAGGCAAGAGATGGAAAGTCAAGATCAAGAAATAGCTAGTAAGACGTTGGCTGTAACATCGACTGAGTGAAGATGAAAAAGAAGAAACAAGTGTGGAAAGGTAAGTGGCAATTAGACTGGGGAAGACTTTAAATGCTGCAGGATCTGGAGTCAGGAAAATTCATGCTTGTGAGTTCGAATCTGGTCTCAGACACTTACTAGCTGAGTGACCCTGGGTGAGTCACTTAACCTAGTTTACCTCAATTTCTTCATCTATGAAATGAACTGAAGAAGGAAATGGCAAACCATTCCAGTATCTTTGCCAAGAAAACCCCAAATGGCATCACAGAAAGTCAGAGACAACTGAAAATAACTGGAGAACAACAAGTGTGTATTTGATTTTTTTTTTTTAAAAAGCAATTGGGGTTAAGTAACTTGCTCAAGGTTACACGGCTAGTCCTTGTTTACGTGTGGGTGCTCATTTTCTGAGGCCGGATCTGATCTCGGGTCATCCAAACTCCGAGGCCGGCGCTCTTACTCACTAGCCGCCCCGTGTGTATTTGATTTTGAAGGAAATGAGTAACTGTAGAATTTTGAGCAGGTCAGTGACATGGTCTGACCAGTATCTTCAGAACATTAATTCTGCCTCTGTGGTGGATGAATTAGGGAAAGGGATGACATTGAAGTTCTTCTCTGAAATGGTCTGCCTAGGGGTAAAATGGAGGTGATATCATTATTTCATCTACCTTGTAGAATGGTTGAGAGGGAAGCATTTGGGAAACTTTACGTGCCTAATGATTTTTAGTTATGACTCATAGAACATATATGTGTATGTGAATGAATTTGGAGGGAATGGTTTCGAATTCATGAGTATATGATGGTACATCGGAGAAAGGGCTATCTCTTTAAATCACAACTCTGATATTCACCACCTGTGCGATCAGAGCTAACTAACATATGATCCCCAGATCTAAGTTTCTTCATTTGTAAAATAAAGGGTTAGATGAAACCCACCTCTGATATTCTTTCTCATCCTAGATCTATAGACCTTGGATTAGTAAAGATGCCTCACTGTGTTACACTTAAAAAGTAGGGGGTGAGTTCCCTCTAAATATTGAAGCAATTCATGAATTTGAGGAAAAAACAAAGCTCATTTTCCAAATGTTGATCACAAGGAAAAAATACCAACATTGTTCCATGTCCTGAAAACCAGTGATGGTCTCATAAAATTATGTGTGTTTGTGACTTTACAAATGCATTTAACAGAGACAGATGGTTATTTGTAGAAACATTTTTTTTTTTAAATAAAAGAGACCCAAACTGTTTGGACCACTGACCTAATATTTTTCAGGGCTCAAGCTTAGCATACTAGTCACATGATAAAGCCAAGAAGTATACATGAAACAAGATTCTCAATTATAACAATTTGAGGTTTGAAAAGGATCTTGCAGATCATAGAGGATAAGAGCCTCATTTTTACAGGAAAGGAAAACAAGACCCAGAGGGTTGAGGTGAATCACCTTTGGTCACACATTCATTAAATAGCAGATTCAGGTTTTGAACTCTGCCCCAGATTCAGTGATCTTTCTCCTTTGTTGGGTTGTGTACAAGAATAACTATCATGGGAAGGAAACTGGCCCATGTGGGCATGCCTCAAGAAGGCTCTAATCTCAGGAAAACACAGCTGGCATTTCACTGTGAAAGAAAGCACAGCAGGGGCCCTGACTGTGAGTGGGAGGATGTGTTTCTCTTGTAGACAACCTGTCCATGATGAAATATGGTTCTTCCAGTACATACTGTCCCCAAAGTGAAATGGAGAAAACAAGTTGGTGTAAGTAGCCCAAACTTAATGAACCACTCTGACAGCCCCCTGCCCAGCACAATATTATTTAGAAAAGGCATAATTTCTCTCTTTTTTATGAGTGATTTCTTTAACAAAACTTTTAAAAGTAGTGATTAAATTTTTAAAACTGATACCAAAAAATACACAATGTGCTTACCTCTCTATAAACATCCAAAAAGTGAACTACGCTTCAAATGAGAGAATCTGGGTTCAAATTCTCGTCCAGTTATTTATTAGCTGGATGACCCATGGCAGGCCACTTCTCTACAGGTCCCAGTTTCAATAATCATAGTCATAATAATATGAATCAGATATGTAGGCCAAGAAATATCAAATAAATGATCTTCATGCAGATCTGTTTATTGAATTCAAGATTCTTGAGAGTCGATGGTCTCATTCTTGAGATTTGTACCCTTGTGTCTAACAGTGTCTGACATGTAGAATACTTCATAATTTATTTTTGTATTGGTTAATGGATAGAAAAAGAGGTGTTTTTTATGTCAATACAGGATCAGCTTATCATTGTCATCAGTAATTACAGAAAAGCTCTCAAAAAGAGTCTGGATATAATGATCAATCAAAATTATATAAAGAAAAAGTGAAAATAACTTAATACCTTAGTTCTGCTGAACAAATTTAGCCACTGCCAAATAGCTAACCAAATAACTTAAGACAATGGCTAGAGTATGCCATCAGAAGGACGCTTTCCATGGGCTACCAATACAGGCTTCAAAATATCTCTAAGAATTCACCAAGCACTCTGTGCCCATACCAGACTTATCACAAACAGAACTGTTAGACATGGCCCATTAAAAATAATTTTAGGGGCAGAGTCAAGATGGCAGAGTAGAAACAGGACTTCCTTGGGGCTCCAGTTTCCACCTCCTCCAATTCATGTAAAAGGTGACTCTGAAGAAACTTTGGAGCTAGAGAACCCACAAAATGACACAGAGAAGCTAACCTCTTCCTGAGGACAGCCTGGCAGACCAGCAGGAAACAGCCAGCCCAGGGCTCTGTGAGCCACCCCAGCCCTGCTGGAGCCAGAAATCTTAGCCCCAGGGCGGCCACAGCCAGCTGCCCAGCTGGAGGGACTTCAGATCACCAGCAGCTGTGGCAGTTTCCAGAATTATCAACACATAGATGCTAAGCACAAAGTGAGAGGTCAGTGCAGTGTGGATCTTGGGATCCAGTAGTTCAGGAGTGTGGTCGGCCTTTGCCCCCAGGGTGAGAAGTGGATGAGGCACAGTAGCCTTGCAGCCCCAGCTACATAGAAGCTTCAGCTCCTGGCCTGCAGATTATAGGGGAACCAAGCAACCAGTATGAGGGGTAATTGCTGGGAGTGCAGTGCAGCCTGGAGTGGACTATGCTGGCATAGATGGGGCTGGAGCAGGCCTCAGGATACTGAATCACTGCAGACTGTGATTTACAGGCTTCTCAACCCACAAATGCCAAAGCAGCATAGAAGATCAGTTGGAAAACTCTGTGGGACCTGAGTGAAAGAGGAATGTGTGGTCAGGCTGTAGTCCTGCCCTAGACCTGGGGTGGTGGAGGTGGGTGGTGGTGGCAGCAGGGGTGGCAGCAGTAGCAGTGATGGTGGCAACAGCTGCTTCTGGGGTTGTGGGCACACAGATGGTGAGGGATCAAGCAGATGATACAAAATCCCTGAAGCTTGAGGCAGTTCATCTACTCCCATCCCAACTGGAAGCAGAGTCTTACCCTGACAAAGAGCTAGAAAGTCAAGTATTTGGCTGAGACAATGAGCAAATAGCATAAAATAGTCAGACTATAGAATCTTATGTTGGTGACAAAGAAGATCAAAACATACAACCAGAAGAAAACAAAGTCAACAAAAGCCTCCAAGAAAAAAAATGAATTGGTCACAGGTCATGGAGGAACTCAAAAAGGATTTTGAAAATCAAGTCATAGAAGTAAAGGAAAAATCAAGAGGAAAAATGAGATTGATGCAAGAAAATAATGAAAAACGAGTCAAAAGCTTGCAAAAGGAGACCCCAAAAATAATGAAGAAAATAACATCTTAAAAATGGACTAACCCAAATGGCAAAAGAGGTCCAAAAAGTCAATAAGGAGAGGAATGCCTTAAAAAGCAGAATTTGCCAAATGGAAAAGGAGGTCCTAAAACTCACTGAAGAAAATAATTTATTAAAAATTAGAATGAAGTAAATGGAAGCTGATGACTTTATGAGAAATAAAGATATTATAAAACAAAGCAAAAAGAATGAAAAAATAGAAGACAATGTGAAATATTTCATTGGAAAAACCACTGACCTGGAAAATAGATCCAGGAGATATGATTTAAAACTTGTTGGACTACCTGAAAGCCTTTATCAAAAAAAAAGAGCCTAGACATCATCTTTTAAGAAATTATCAAGAAAGACTGACCTGATATTCTAGAACCAGAGGGTAGAATAGAAATTGAAAGAATCCACCAATCACCTCTTGAAAGAGATCGCAAAAGGAAAACTCCTAGGAATATTGTAGCCAAATTCCAGAGTTCCCAGGTCAAGGAGAAAATATTGCAAGCAGCCAGAAAGAAACAATTTGAATTTTTTTATAAATGGAATCAGGACAATACAAGATCTAGCAGCTTCTACATTAGAGGATCAAAGGTCTGGGATATGATATTCTGGCAGTCAGAGGAGTTAGGATTAAAACCAAGAATCACCGACCCAGCAAAACTGAGTATAATACTTCAGGGGGAAAATGGACATTGAGTGAAATAGAGAACTTTCAAGCATTCTTGATGAAAAGACCAGAGCTCAATAAAAAGTTTGACTCAAATACAAGACTCAAGAGAAGTATGAAAAAGTAAACAGGAAAGAGAAATCATAAGGGACTTATTAAAATTGAACTATTTACATTTATGCATGGAAAGAAGATATTATTAACTCATGAGACCTTTCTCAATATTAGGGTAGTTGGAGGAAATAGATAGGTAGATAGATAGATAGATAGATAGATAGATAGATAGATAGATAGATAGAAAGATAGATGGATGGATAGATAGAGGTTACAGGATGAATTGAATATAAAGGGATGATATCTAAAAATAAAATTAAGGGATGACGGACAAATATATTGGCAGAAGGAAAAAGGGAGAGATAGACTGGGTTAAACTATCTCATAAAAGAGGAAAGAAAAAGGTTTCATAATGAAGGGGAAAGGGGGCGGGGAGGTGAGAGGGAATGAGAGAACCTTATTTTCATTGGATTTGGCCTAAGGAGGGAATAACATGCACACTTATTTGTGTATTTTACCCTACAGGAATGTAAGGAGAAGGGAAAAGATGGGGGGAGGAGATGATAGAAGGGCAGGAAGATTGGGGGAGGGGATAGTTAGAAACAAACTCATCGGGGCGGCTAGGTGGCGCAGTGAATAGAGCGCCGGCCCTGGAATCAGAAGGACCTGAGTTCGGAGCCGGCCTCCGACACTTAATCCGCATAAACAAAAACCTAGCCGTGTAACCTTGGGCAAGTTACTTAACCCCAATTGCCCTAAAGGGGCGGCTAGGTGGCGCAGTGAGTAAGAGCGCCGGCCTCGGAGTTGGGATGACCCGAGATCAGATCCGGCCTCAGAAAATGAGCACCCACGCATAAATAATGACTAGCCGTGTAACCTTGAGCAAGTTACTTAACCCCAATTGCTTTAAAAAAAAAAAAAAAAGAAACAAACTCATGTGAAAAGGGACAGGGTCAAAGGAGAAAATAGAATGGTGGGGGGCTGGATAGGATGGAGGGAAATATAGTTAGTCTTTCACAACATGACTATTATGGAAATGTTTTGCATAACTACACTTGTATAACCTATATTGAATTACTTGCCTTCTCAGTGAGGATGGGAGGGGAGGAAAGAAAGGGGAGAATTTGTAACTCAAAGTTTAAAAAACAAATGTTAAAACTGTTTTTACATGCAAGTGGGAAATAAGATATATAGGCAATGGATGATAGAAATCTATCTTGCCCTACAATAAAATAAGGGGGATGAGAATGAAAGGGGTCATGGTGAAAAGGAGGGCAGACTGGGGGAAGACTGGCAATCAGAATGAATGCCATCTTGTGGTGCATGGAGGAGAGACATGGGGAGAAAATTTGGAACTCAGAATCTTGTGGAAATTAATGCTGAAAATTAAAAATTAATTAAAACAAAAATGTAAAAACCCACAACCTTCAGAATGATTTTTTCATTGTTTTGTTTTGTTTTATAGAGGTCACCATACCAGAGATTCATAATCTTTAAGCAACGTGGAACAAAAACCTTTCAAGATATTGAGACCTAGTAGATTAATTCAAAATCACATGAGAACAGCTCAACGAGGTGTACATAGCATCCCCATTATTCTGTTTTCTACAGGAGTTGGTCCAAAGATACTTCAAACCAAAGATGAGACCCTATTCCCAAATCCTTATTAAATTTCAAAATATAGTTATTTTGTTCACCTGTGCAATAATCTGTAGAATATTAAATAGAAAAAAGACTATCAGGACAGTGATTTGTGCCCAGACTATTTCCATCTGAATTCATTCACAAGAGATGAGAAAATGTTATAAATGACTTTTACATGATCTTGCAAAGTTGAAAATCATGCTCCATCTAAATCTCCTATCAATTTGACCAAACACCCCTGTTTCCTTCAACCATGTTTAATTTAAGATCTTTCACCATCTCAGTTGTTCTTCTCTTAAAACTCTCCAGATTATTAATGTCCTTCCTAAAATGAACATGATACTCAGTGCATTCTGGCTGGGGCAGAGGATCAGAAGAAGAGAAAGGATGATAATACTGAGAAATTTTGAGAAGTGGTGAAGACCTGTCCGAAGACATTGAACTCAGTGAAGGTTAAGGGTTATTGATGGAGATTTCAGGACAGGTGGTGGATGGACCACAAGACTTGCTTTTATTATCTCCCTGCATATTCTCCTCTCTCAAGACTTACCTTGAAAAATAACTAGGGAATGTGATTTCTTATCCCTATTGTGAGTCCCTGTGGTAACTGAGTTTTTTCTTCTTTTTTAGTCTACTACCCTTTGTTCAAAGTTATAAAAATAAACATTCTTAACCTTGAGTAAAAGTCTGTGGAGTTCCACGTAGAGTCTCTTTCAACCCAATTTCCTTAATTCTCATGAATTCTCTTGTCTCTGTTTCTCTACCCCATGTTAGATCTTGACATCACTCAAAAAAATCACAGAAAAAAAAACCCATCTAGTTCTAGGACCCTGAATTCTAGAATTCCTTCCTTTGACCAAAATCTCTGATTTTTCCACATCTTATTCTCTCCCTCATATTAAACCTATTTTCATTTTTTCTTTCAGTATGTCATTTTTCCCCTCCCAGTATATCACTTCTCTTCTGGCTTAAATCCCTTTCCCTATGTAATTTCACCATTGTTTTTCTTCCATTCAGGAATGCCTTCCCCATCTTCTACCTTGTCCTTAAGCCATTCCTGTCCTACCAATCCTTGGAATCAGTTAACCTCAACCATTTAGCCTCTACTCCTACATGCTTCTTGAGGAAACATAGTCAACTTTGCTTACTGGGTCCAATAAGACTGTTCATTTTGTTTTTGCTACCTCTCCTCAAACGGTTATCCAATGTTAAATGGCTACCTTTTTGCATTTATCTCTTATCTCATTTACTACAGTGGTATTTATTTCAAAGCTTAACCCTCATATCATTCACTCATTAGAAGATTTTGCCTTCTACTTTACTGAAAACTTTAGTCATCTAATTTAATTTTCTTCAGCTCTTTTCTCTACAGCTCATGCCTTTCTAAGATCTTTCCTGAGATTTTGACTCTACTTTCCCTCCCGTCTCAGAATATGGTTACCTTACAATTCACCAAAGATAATTCAATCATTATATTATTTTTCTGTTGCCAGATCATTCCTCTTCCTTATTTAGAAAGGTGAGAATCCTTCAAAGCCCTATTAGCTATCTTTCTTATCTTCGATCTCAAGTTTGTGGGCCTTATCCTTTCTCATGACTTCAAAGATCACCCCTATGCAGATCATAGACTCAGATCAGAGCTTGAGAGATAGAAGAAGCCTCAGAGACAGTCTAATCCAGCTTCCTTGTTTTCTAGATGAGTAATCTAAGGGCCATAGAGATAAACTGATTTAAGCACAATGATCTAGGTAAGTACCAATGGTAGAAATGAATAGAGGTTCTTTAGCTCTAGTTAATGCCACCTCCCCTATACCACACAAGCTATACCTCAGGCTTCAGTTGTGACTTTTCCCTTGAACTACAGTCATGTCCTCCTCTATAAAACATTTCCAACTGTATGTCCTGCAAACACCTCAGATTCTATATGGGCCATCATAACTTCATTACATTCTTCTTAGTCCCCAACCCCGCCTTCCTATCTTTAAAATTTCTATTGATGGCACCAATATATGCCAAATGATCCTGACTCAAAGAAAGAATCAGTCATTGGTGAGCTTTTCCTTTCCCTCAGCCTTCTCATTCAATCAGCTATGAAACCCCATCAATTTTTTTCCTTCCCCATATAGCTTTTATCTGCTATAACTATCCTAATTCAGGCTCCCATATTTTTTTGTCTGGGGTAGAACATTCCCATGACCTCTTAATTATTCATCCTGCCTCTCCAATTCAACTGCTGCATATCTGGCAAAGCTACATAGTTATTTTCCTAATGCACATTTCTGCTCATTTCATTCTTGTAATTAAAAACCTTCAGTGACTCCCCATTGCCAACCAAATAAAGGGTAAACTCTTTGGCATTCTAGGCCCTCAAAAATCTGGCTTCAACCTACATGTTCAGTCTCCCACAATGCTCCGCTTCACACATGCTACATAATGTCCAGCCAAATTGGACTATTCAACTTGCCTAATTTCCACCCCACCTCCATTCCTATACCTCTGGTCCAAGCTAGGCTTGGATTTGACTCTTTATTCCCCTTCTCTGTACTTGTTAAAAGCCTTTCCTTTCCTCAAAGCCTAGGTCATGAGTCATCTCCTGCATACAACCTTCCTAATTCCTTTAGGTGTAAATGATCACTCCCTTTTCAGCCTTTTAATGTTACTCTGTTGGGAATAACATAGAGGAGATTGTTAGTCAGAAGAGGCTGAACTGGATGGCCTCTGAGATCTCTTGTGACTGATTCTGAATTTGAAGGACAATCTATGAGAACTGTCTTCCAATGTGACATCTAAGCCAAGGTCTATGTGTTATGATAGTCTGGGAGTGGTAGCTTGCAGGGCAGGTTACTCTTGTCTTACATACAGCAGGTGCTTGATGAATTCTCCCTGGATGGCTAAAAGGGCCTACTGATAGATAATATCACTTAAGGCAGCACAACCGTGAAACTTCTGAGAAACAAAAGCAGATGGAGACAATCAGAGAGGGACTAAAGTACTGAGGGAAAGTCTGCCTCTGAACAATAGAGGCACCAGTCTCTGTCTAAAGGTACCAGACTATATCTCTAACTGACAGCCATTCCCACCAACCAAAGAACAGGTATGCCTCATGAAGGAATAATAGCACACATCCCTCTGTTCAGCTACAGTGGCAAGTAATGCTGGTTCCTTGATATAGTTTAAGACAAAGGCTCACAGAACTTCACCAAATGTAGCAATCAACTATTTTCTTGAAAGAAATTAAGCTTGCTGTCTGGTTTATATTTGGCAAGCTTACATTTAATGCTACTCAATGGATTTTGGAAGGATTTAGGAATAATTCTCCCATGACCCTCCCAAGGAAGGCAATGTGAAAAAGACTTGGTAGTTCAAAGCCATGTTTAAAAGGAACAATTCTCATTTTAAAATTTATTTTAAACTTAAATACAAAATGAAAAAAATAAAAACAAAATATTACCATGTACACAGCAGAACATAAGGGGATTCAATATAAAGCAATAAATTTTCATTTTGAGAAAACCTATATAATGAGTACTATATATTATTTCCAAAACTGCCCAGCTATTCTTTGCTTCCTCATGGGTTTTTTTTTTCCCTCTTCTGTGGACTTTTTACTTAATTTTTCCCCTTCTATGCCCCCAGGCTTCAACAAAGTACAATTATATATGTGTGTGTGTCTGTGTGTAGTATATGTATATAGGCACACATATGTGTGTATGTGCACACATGTGTATATACACATATACATAGACATCCATAAACATACACATATATACACATATACACTCAAATGCAAATATATCATATATATACATATAACATATATCATGTGTGTGTGTGTATATATATATATATACACATATGACCACATTACACTTATTTTCACTTGTCATTGTTTCTCTAATGGTGGATAGAATTTTTTTTCCTAATTTCAAATTTTGTATATTTTTCTAAATCTATTAGCTCATCATTTCGTACTCTACAACAATATTCTGATCCAATTATATTCTATCTGGGAGATTTTGAGATTTTTTTTCCCTACAATTTTCTGCATTCCCTCCATTTTTGCCTATGTAAGTTTTATTTATACAGGAAATTTTTAATTTGAAATAATCAAAATTATCCATTTTACACTTCAACATTGTTCTCCTCTTATAAAATGGTTTATGGTCTGATACTACTGAATATTTCTTTCATATCTTTTTCCTCTGGTGTCCTTGAAGTTCCTGACCTTCTGCTCTTCCAAATGGACCCTGTTATTATTTTTTTCTGATTCAGTATGATAATTTTTAGTAATTTAATTGGGATGGAATTGTATAAATACATTAGTTAAGTAAAATGGTCATTTAAAAATTACATTAGTTTTACATATCCATGTCCCCCAAAAAGACCAATTCTTTATATATATATATATATATATATATATATATATATATATATATATATATATATAAATCACCTAATACTTGGATTGGTTCTCATAAAATATCCCTAAAGAATGACACTTGAATCTTCTTTCAATCTTTTATTCTTAATGTGCCCTCTTTTATGGACTCTTCTAGGCTCAATTTTCTCAAAACCACTTGGTCAGATTAATTTCTCTTTTGCCTGGTTGATCTCTATTTTAACAGCTGTTTCTGAGCCTATATTTATGGGCTGTGTATTGAAGCTCTTATTGTCATTATGTTCCCCCTATCCCCCTTTTTGGTGAGAACTGAAAGAAACCAAAAATATATTAAAAAAGAACCCTCTCAGTGTCAAGTTATTTGTTTCCCTTCCCCATTAACTAGCAAAATTGAACTTCCCTTTGCCTTCCTCTTGTCTCAAATGTGTTATGATTTTTTTTTAGTATCCTCTTTGACCCTTACTAATTGGAACTCATTTTATGTGTTGGCCTTTCTGACCATCCCTACATGGCTCTGCTAGTCTCTAACTTTGTCCTTGGTGGTTTGTCCTTATTTCTGTTCAGCAGATAATTGCTTTTTTTGCATTTTAGATCTTAGAAAAAGTCCCTGTTTTAGATATGACAGACTTCGATTGCTTGCTTCTCTTTCCTTTTCATCAGCATGGTTATCTTTTTGCCTTTAATAATGTCTTTAGAAATTCCCAGGTCTCCTGTCCAACATTTCCCCTGAGATTTGCCATCCATGGGGTTTTTCCTTCAGTGCTCTGAACTTGTGAATGTATCTGTTTCATCTCTCACTCTGCTCTCTTTCCTCACTTCTTCCTCTTCCTTCAGTACTCTGCTATTTCCTGACCACCAGTGATTGATAATATAACTCAGCACAAAAATTATTCTACCTGTAATGCTTTGTGTTATCTACTTCTATAAGCTGTGCTGTAGAGCCATGCTTCTAAGACCATTCAGATGATTGCGGAATAAGCACTCTTCCCATTATGAGGTTTCAGACAATGAATTAAGGAACAACCTTATCCCAAAGGGAATGGAGGAAACCCATTTCCCACTCAATGTGTTTTCCAAAGTCCTCTTCCTTTCTTTCATAAAGGTATAATTCTAAAGAAGACCCTTTTCTCTTTATTTAAATAAGTTAACCATTATCTTTTATTTTAATATTTATAGGGATCTTCAATATAACTCAAAGAAGGCACTCAACACTAAGGTAGACATCCCCTTATGGTGAATTTAGGAGAGGATATGCAAATGAATGGAAGGGGACAGAGAAACTTGGATGGATGGCCATCTGCATGGCTGGAGGAAATGCCCACAGTGGAAAGATTGTGGATCTTTATGAATATTTTTATGACACTGTAGGCATACAGGGAACTTTTAAAGCAGCAAAAAAACATCCAAAATCAAAACACAGCACTTATCCCAAGAGCTTATGGTCTATTTTCATATTTCCAGTATTCTTCAGAACTGCCCTAAATGAGTCTTTTAGGAGAAAGCTGGAATATCCAATAGTAATTGCATTATCTCCAGAACCCAGACAACTCAGAAATAAATTTATTTTATCCCAGACACAGCTATCAGGGTTGTGAATATGTAAATAGGTTCCGGCCTTTCACACCTGAATGAATGGATTATATCCTGCAGAAACCTGCTCAGTGCCAGAGATTTAATTAAGACAGGAATGCACAAGTTTTCCTGGGACAAACAGGATTATAGTATTTCATAGATAATATAGAAAATTTATGAACATGTCACAGTCACCAAACTTCACATTAGTTGGATGGAGGTTTTTGTTGTTGCTGATGTCAGTGAGTGTGTGCAGCTTTGGGCACTGAACAAAATACATCGTGAGGAGTGATGGAATTCTTGGGTCTGGTGGAGTTGGCAGACAGTGGAGACAACCCTTGAAGGCCCAGAAGCCCCTGAATATAGAGATGAAGCTAGAGTTCATTAGCATACACAGTGAATATTAATGCCGAAAGCTTTGTTGCTGCTATTTATGGCTAACAGCATTTTTCAAATATTTCATCAGAGAGCAAAAACTGAACTAGGTAAATGGGTAATGACAATGAGTTATAGATGAGGACCTCACACAGCAGCATTTATTTCTGACCACTTTCTGCTTGGTTCTGCTGAGAAAAGCTCTCCAGGAACTTGGTATCTTTTCCCTAGATACCTATATGAGGCATAGTGGAAAAAGGCTGGGATTTAGAATCAGCAATTCTGGTTCACCCTCTGTCACATATTTGCTCTTTGGCCTTAGGCAAGTTACTCTAAGTACTCTAGTTTGTACTAGTGACTTCTAAGGTCCTCTTGAGCTGAAAATGCTATGATTCTTAGAAAGGGATGTCATGTGTATTTTAATTTCTTATTCTCAGTTTGTTTTCAAAGTAGCAAAAAACAAAACAAAACAGCAGCACAATATGTTTCTCTTACAAGAAAATATTAAAAATTGAATATGCATTTATTAAATAAGATTTAATTCAAGGTCTTAAAAAGAGTGATGAGGAATTTTTCTGCCAGGTTATATGTCATATTCATTTATTCATTCATTCTTTCTTTTCCTTCTTTCCTTCCTTCCTTCCTTCCTTCCTTCCTTCCTTCCTTCCTTCTTCCTTCCTTCCTCAGTTTCAAATTCCTTCTCCTTCATATCTCTTTCCTCCTCATCTCTCTGTTTCTGTCTCTCCCTCTTTGACTTCTTATTTCTGTCATACTAATTAACTCATCTTCATTATTTATTCTTTTCTTGGAAGTTGTAGTTATTTACTTTTCTTCTGGTTTGATGGCTCACATTTCCTCCCCCAGGAAATCTTCAATTTGCCTGTCCTTTTATTGATTAAGCTTATATTTTCAGGATATATCACTTTTGGTTGTAGCCTCAGCTCATTGGTTTACTGAAATATACTATTCCATTCCTCTTTGTGATTTCTTGTGACTCCATAATAATCTTGCATTAACTGAATTTCTTTTCTTTCAAATTTGAAAGTCTTTCTCCTAGTCACTTACAAAGTTTGTTCTTTATTACTGAAGTGGTGAAATTTAACTATAATGGTGCTTGGGGTTTGAAGCACATATTTCTTTTTTTGTTTTTATCTTTCCCTGAAGACAACTTATAGATTCTTTTAATTGCTGCTTTATTATTTTTATGAAGAAGTTCTGGGAAGGTTTTTAGTATTGTTTACTGAAGTATGAAGATCAATTTTTTGATCATGATAAAATCATGCTCATGATGAGTGGTCAAGTATGTTCTCTTAACTTTCTTGAGCTTTGCTTTTCTTATGTCACATTTTGTCAGAAATTTCTTAATCTCTTTAGAGAGATTTTTGGTAATCTGTTAATAGTATTGTGTATATCCTTTATTGAGGTTTTTAAGTACCAATCTATATTCATTCTTAATTCATCTTTCATTTGTTTTATTTCTTTTTTGAAACATTCTGGAGTTTCTTATTATTTCATGCTTTCTTCAAAGTATAAGGGATTTTGCATTTCATCAGACACTGTTTACTTTCTTTTGTCTCATAATACTTATTTTTTTAAAAATAACTTTGCATTCTCTTTGAAGATTGAGTACTCTTCCTTCCCTCTGATTTTAGGATTCTCTGATGATTTGTCTGATTGTCTTCTGTGTGTTTACCGAAGATTTTTGTCTTGAAATCTCTGGGCTTTCAACATCTTTGTAAAAATTTCCTGCCACTACCATGTTTCTTTCCTCTTCTTGGCAGGTACAAGGCCTCCAAATAGAGTCTCCTGTAATTGGGGGATATAATGTTTACTCATCCATGTCCTTTCCCTGAGTATCCTCTGTAGCAAGGGTTCTTATCTAGCGTGTGTGTGTGTGTGTGTGTGTGTGTGTGTGTGTGTGTGTGTGATGGACTTCTTTGAAAGTACAATTAATTTTAAGGGCCTCTTCTTGTTTTAAAATAAAAACAAAAATATACGGGGTTACAAAGGAAACCAAAGGGTAATGAAAATAATGTTGTAATTATTATCTCATCCAAGTTTATGGGTCCAATCTCTTTGGGGGGTTCCACAGATCCCAGTTAAGAACCCTTAATCTAAAGGCTCTAAACTGGCCCTTGCTGGGCTTGTCCGCTCCAGGTCCAGCATATCTTCCTTAACCCCCTCCAATTCCCTTCTATGATCTTCTTTCCTTCCTGCAACTGGGCTAACTCATTTTCTTCAGCTTTGGCTGGCATAGAAGGAGGAAACGGAGTATATCTCTGGCAGAATTTGTCCTGTCCCAGGGTCCCTAACCTTGTACTGGACTTTAGTTATAAAACATTGCATCTTTAGTTGTGCCCCCTTTGTTCTTCACCTACATACATCTGGATAGAGAAGAAGGATGAACAGCAGAAGCTCAGGAACAAGCCTATGAGTTAGCCCCTGCTCCTGCTGGTGCCACATGGAAGTTGGTTGGGAAAAAGCACTGAGTGAAGGATTCAAGAACTGTTGTTATGTTGCTGAAATTCCTAAGGGTTATACTTTGATGGTTTCTGTCTCCTTTGTCTCCATATTTTCCTGTGATTGCTCTACAATCTAAACATAATTCCTCTCTCTCTCTCTCTCTCTCTCTCTCTCTCTCTCTCTCTCTCTCTCTCCCTCTCTCTCTTTCTTTCCCTCTCTCTTTCTCTCTCTCTCATCTAAGAGGATAGAGGGGACTGGAGAAGAAAGTAATGAATTCACCATTTTACTGGTCAAATGATCAAGAAGCCTTATTATAATCATTCCCAAGGCCTTGATATATCTTTGTTGTTTTATTTTTAGAGAATAAATCTCTTATCAAAAATGATCCACAAACCCCTACTATAGTTTTAGACATGCAATCCCATGATTCCATCTTATTCTTTGTCATTGCACAATGATTCAGGTCTATTAATTATTCACCATAATGTTTAATAATAATGATTGCTCATAATTCACCAAAGCAGTATCTTTCAATGATATAAAATGTGGAAGGCTAGGGAGCCTTACAGAGTTTGAATGTTAATCTAAAAAGATGTTAAGAAAATGGGTTAAATATAATAAGATATATGTGGGTAAATGCAAATTCTGATATTATGGTTCAAAAATTTAACTTTTTCAAGAATAAGATGGGGCAAAATGGAAAGATGCAACATCCTTTGGGAAAAAACTACAGGATTTACTGAGATACAAGTTCCATATGACTCAGTAGTATGACATAGTAGGTGAAACAAAAGAAGCAAACAAAAATAACTGGTCTCTTTAATAGAAGGCCTACTTCAAGTCACTCAAATCTCCAGTCCCTGTTCCATGTAGCTATCAAAGGCATATTCTTTTATTTTTTCTTTTCTTTCCTTTTTTTTTTGGATGGAGAAGGCAGGGCAATTAGGTTTAAGTGACATGTCCAAGGTCACAGGGCTGGCAAGTGTTAAATGTCTGAGGCTGTATTTGAACTCAGTTCCTCCTGACTCCAGGGCCGGTGCACTATTCACTGCACCACCTAGATGCCCCTCAAAGGCACATTCTTAAATCATCTATAATGACCGCATAATTTCACTGCTCAATATACTTCACTGGATCCCTATTACTACTAAAAATCAACTATAAACTCTTCTGTTGGTCCTTGAAAGCCCTATCCAACCTGGTTCTCACATTTTTAGCATCATTTTCTCTTTCTCTGTTTTACACATTCTAACATCCAGTCAAACTAGGCATTTTATTGTTTCTCCCAAATTCCCATAGGATGTTCTAAACTCTTGCCTCTAGAATTTTAATCTCCTTTTTCTAGAACATACTCTTTATTTTGACATTTTAGATTCCCTAATTTCCCTTCAATAGAGAACTTAAGTATTAATTGCCACCTTAGGCCTTTTCTGATCCCCCTCAGTTAATGATGTTTCCTCAAAAATTAAGACAAAATAAATCACCCCAGGAACGAGGCTCACTTTTAGGCTCCTCCTTTTTTGATGAACTTTCAAAGTTGCCTAAGTCTCCTCAAATTAGGGGATATAATGTTTGTTGGTCTGTGGGTCTTCCCTGAGTATCTTCTAGGATAGAGTTTCTTAACTTAGCGTTTATGAACTTTTAAACACTGCATTTTTCTATAATTGGTTTCCTTTATAATGTTCCATATTTTGTTTTATGCATTTTAAAATAATATTCTGAGAAGGTGCCTGTAGGCTTTCACAGACTGCTAATGGGGTTACAACATACACAAAAATGTTAAGAAACACTGATGTTGATTGTGGATTTTGTCACCTTTTTTTACAAAAACAAAAACAAAGCAAAATCTTAAGTCCATTTTATATGCACTCACATGTGTAAATGTTGTCCACCTCAAAAGAATGCATGCTTCTGGAGGACAGGGACTCTTCCCTTGTGGTCAACATTTTCTTATATGCTTGGTACATAGTAGGTGTTTAAAAATGAGTGTTGATTGATGGCAGAGGGGAGGTAATTGGTCTTAGAATCAATTTACAGAACAAATGTCCCAAATGTGAGATTTTATTCTTGTCAGTCCATAAATGAAAAATTCTCTTCAATTCTGAGTTCCATATTTGGGGAGGGCATTGACAAGCTAGAGCAGATCCGGTGATGTCTGTAAAGAGGCTTTCTGCTCATGTATGGGTTAAATTTGATGACCTCTGACCTTTTTTCCTAATCTAAGAGTCTAGGAATGAATATTTTCTAGAAATGGATAAACTTTTGTGATCTTATTTAGCAATAGTAGTAATAATAATAGTTAACATTAATATTGTACTTTAAAGTTTGTGAAGCAATTTATAGATAGTATCTCATAGGTACTTTTTAAAAAAAATTGCATTTAACATATAAGGAAACTGAGGCACACAAAGGAGGGTAGGCAACTTTTCCACAGTCACATAGTTGGTAAGTGTCTGAGGCAGTAAACTCTGGTCTCCCTCACTCCAGGTTCAGTGTTCTATCCACTAAGATAACCTTCCTTAGTTGAGCATGACTCTTCATCAAGCTCTGTTCTTTCAAAAGCCCAAGTGGGAAATGATTAAGACAAAAATTAAATAGTCTTCCCTATTCTTTTCCCCAGGGGTCCCCAGGAAACTTGTCAGTGTCTCTCTGTAGGGTGCCAACTACACTTATAATTGCTAATTGAGAAATATCTTGGCTACTATAGGCTAAAACCATTTCTGTCTCTCTTTTGCAGTAATCACAAAGAAATCACAGATTCACAGCAGGCCGCAGAGGTGGTTTTAAAAATACTTTCTTTCTCTTCTTTGAAAATACAGGATTTAATTGTCCAAGGTCAACAGGGTCAAGCTCCCCCTGCCACACACACACACACACACAAAACCTTCTGATTGGCAAATGGAATCCATTGCTGTAATTCAATAGAAGGTAATAGTTAATTTTCCACTAGGGAGTTGAACTGAAGCTTAGTTCTAAGGCCATGTGTCTATTTTCTAAATAAGCATAAAGCTATAGCCAATGAATAGACAGCATGTCCTGTGAAATGCAACTTAAAACTGTGTTCTCCTGTCTTACAAAATGCAGTTCCCCCAAAGGCTTGCAGTAATAAAGCAGTGACCCATGATCGTGTGTCAGATCTTAACACCAGGCAGGCTTGTCATAATGTGGAAATTTATCATGCTTTAAACTGTAGATTATGGAGGGTTCATTCTCATCAAATGATAAGAAATGTGCAGCACTATTCTCGTCAGCCCTCCTAAGGGGAATTCATCTGGAATGAAATCAGTCACTGACTTCCCTTTATTCAATTTTAAAAACTTCCCAAAAGGTCAAGCTTTGGGGGGTTGGAGTTAACTTTAAACACAGCACTTGGGAAATTATGAAACAAAAAACTTCATTCGATACCCACAAAACTGATGGGTTTGGTGCCTCACAGGTTCAGTAACAGCCTTTCACTTCTGAGTTTGCAAAGTCAGTGTGAGTATCAATTTCCTGCAAATCAATGGCATAGGAGGAGGGTGTGAGATGGCAAAGGGGAGCCCATACTTCAAACTGTCCAACAAGATAGGGAGTTCAACAACCCAGGGGAAAATGATATGGACCCAAAGAAAGAACTATACCTATTAGCTTTAAAAAGTTCCTTTTATAAGACCTAATATGACAGTCCTGAGAAACTGTACAGTATTCCTATGTCATCCTGAAATATAATTCCCAAACTGTACAATAGGGTTTATTTGTTATATTTAAGACCTGTATAGTTTACTTAAGACTAACATCCGTACTCAACCAATGCAACTTTTCCTCTGCTAATTCCCTTAGCAATGTCATTGGTCGAGGAAAGATATATGTGTATATGTATGTTTGTATGTATGTGTATATGTACACATATTCACATACATGTATACATATTTATATTAAAAATCAAGATAACATAAAAACAATAGGTTAGGATAAAAAATAGAGATTGAACTGATTTAGCTGTTAGTTCCTAAAGTACTGGCATTCCTAGGGAGTGTCAACTGGCTCATGGGGATGAAGAAATAGAATATGTGAAACTGGGATTATCCCAGAAAACTTGTGATCTGGATCACCACCATAATATAACGGTTGACTTCAAGCCCCTTTCTGGCAGTTGCTGTCCAGGGTTGTCCTGTGATACCCATTGTCTACTGCGGGCCAGCCACTTGGACTAGGGTCTAAAAGGTAGATTAAGGTGGCTGTAGGTAATCAAAAACTACAAGATGTTAGAGGGGGTGTTAAAGAGAAATTAGCACTCAATTGAGGCTTCCTCACTGATGTAATCACAAGAATTGAAAAGAGCATTAAGGAGGCAGTTGTCTGAAGCAATCTGTGTCAGGAACAAATACCCTTAGATTTCTCTTTCTTGGGGAGTCTTCCCGACCTATTCACTATAAAAGAGTATCCTTCACTGTGAAACAGATGCAATCCCACTCCAGCAACTGCTGTCTCCCTGAGAACAAGAACAAAAAAGAAAAAAAAAATGCGACATCATTTGGATAGTTCGGTCTTTATTCCTTCTGTCTTTCTTTGCAAGATATCAGGTAATTTATCTCTTGTGACTTAATGACTTGACTTCACTAATAGCAAAGGCTTGATGCACTTCCCAAGGTACATTTTATTTAAACTGAGAATGTAGTGTTGTTTTTTTTCTTTTTTAAGACACCAGCAAAACATTTTACAGTCTATTCCTGAGAGAGCCCAGAATTGAATTGCTAAATGTTCTATTATAATGAAATTTTGTGTAACCAGCAGGGAAGGGGCTGCTGGCCATTTATCAGCTTTTCTGGTTGCATTTTTTATGCATAGAAACCATAATTAGGAGCCTCCACAGGCAGATAGCCCTATGTCATGTTGGTGCTGGGTATCAGAGTGGGACTCTTTTCATTTGCAAATCTCAGAGAGTTTTGCCAAGAAGATCCCTTAGCAATCAGGACACTATTTTACTAGTACATACTAGGTAAGTTTATACACACATTCATTATTTGTCGGGCGGGGGGGAAAAGAGGGAGGGGTCATATCTGTGATTTCATAGATAGAGGAAACATCCACGAAACATCACAATCTTGTGATTTAATAGATAAAGGAAACATGCAGGATTGAAACTCCCTCCACTGATTAATTTGCAGTTGCTTTTTGATGTATAGCTTAGGGAACTGTCTGAAGAATTCTGAGGTCCAGTAACTTCCCTTGGTCATACTGTTGATAAATATCACAGGAACCTCCCCCCCACATTTACATGTTCTATCATATGCTGTATATGTATATTATATATGTGTGTGTCTATCATCTACCTAATATACTATATATAGATATTTGATATAATTATCTATACAATAATGCTATATAGGTATGATGATAATAACTTATATTTACATAGCACTTTTTACATGCCCAGCACCTTACTAAGCAGTGTACACTTATGGTCTCATTCAATCTTCACATCAGTTATGCTATCATTATCCCATTTTTACAAATGAGGAAACTGAGGCAAAGAGAGCTTAAATGATTTGCCCAGGGTCACACAGCTAGAAGTGTCTGAGACCTTCCTGACTCAAGGACAGGCCTTTTGTCCCATTGGTAAAGGCCCCCTTTGTGCCTGTAATATAATAGGGTATGTGATTGTTGCTGTTCAACCATTCAGTTCTCTCTGACTCTTTGTTACTTTGAGGACCATACTGTCCAGTTTGGGGTTTGTTTGTTTGTTTGTTTTGCAAAATTACTGAAGTGGTTTGCAATTTCCCTCTCTAGTGCATTAAGGCAAACAGCGGTTGTGATTTGTCCAAGGTCACACAACTAGTGAGTGTCTGAGGTACATTCAGGTCTTTCCAACTCCAGGTCCAGGGCGCTGTCCACTGAGACAACTAGCTACCCCATAATACACTATACATGATGCTATATATACTATTCCATTGCATGCTATATACAATATTCCATGCTATGTGCTTTCTCTTTCTGTCTCCCTTCATTTCTCTCTGTCTCTTTTCAAATATATCTTACAGACATATACATATGTTTGTGTGTCTCTGTGTATATAAATCCTCATGTCCCAGGTCACACAGGTAATACATGGGAAAGATGGGTTTCTAACTCAGGTCTTTAGAGAGGCGGTACAGGCATGGAAAAGAACTTTGTCACTGGAATCAGGACTTGGGTTCAACCCCCCCCCCTCCACCCCCGCACTAACCCGGTATGACTTTGAGTGAGTCACCTGACTTCCCCAGCCTCAGTTTCTTTCTTCTACCATGGAGTGGGTGGGTTACCCTCAAGGTATGTATCATTAATCATATGATGCCAAATCTAGTGTCTTTCCTGCTGTGATTTCATAGATAGAGGAAACGTGTCTAATCCACATTGCATGGATATACACGTGTATATATATTTCATAATATTTATATATGTATGCATAGATATCTCGATATGATGTTTCCTTTATCTATTAAATCACAAGATTGTGATGTTTCCTGGATGTGCCCTGCTCCCTCCTTTGTCACACTCCTTTTTAACTGTAGCTTTAGACAACTCTAAAAAAAAATCACATTTTTCCAGGAAATGTCTATCAAATCCTCTGGTAATTTCTAAACTAACAAAAGTGTCAAACTACTGAGAGCCAGTCTCCTACCAGACTGGTTGTCCCCTGGGGTGTGAATTGGTGGTTAGATTTCTAGCTACAGACTGTCAATTGGCAAGAGGAAATCCTGTTTGCTGACCCCCTGATTTGCAGGGAGACTCTCAGGGAATGTCAGGAGAAGGACAAATGCCCCAAGAAGACAAACCCCCAAATAAATACAGTAAGACCTAGTACATGTATTGATTTAGCACAAAGTGTCATATGGCATTTTACAGGAGAAATAAGATAATTGTGTGAGAATTCAGCTCCTAAATAACTAGAATCTTGGCAATAAGGGTGGCAAAACTGGGGCATGGCAAGGGCAAAGTGAAGGTCACAGCGGGAGCTTGGGTTCACAAATACTCTCATTCACAATAGAGGCTGCTTGGCTCAAGGTATTATTTCAACACAGTCTCCTTCATTTGAGGTGTTAGTGGTGCTGTTCAGTTGTTTGGGAAAAGAGTTTATCCTATATGTTTTTTACCCAAATCAAACAGTAAAATGAAGTTTGGGCAACCAGTGACACACCATGTTTAATCATGTGGAGAGTTTATTGATGTGGGGAAATCTTCCAAGAGATGCATTGTCCCCATGAAGTGTGTTTTATAATATTTTGCAGTGTGTTCTAGATTAGATTTTTACAGTAGCCTTGTCCTTCTTATATAGTCATTCCATATCCTACTGTATTTTGTTTTTCAAACAAAAGTCATTCTTTTTCAACATAATTCTAAACAATACAAGAAACCGAATACTGTATAGCATGGAGATAGACATTTCCCCAAGTCCAATGGTTTTCAAATTGAATAAACATAATTTACCTTGGGTTCCCCTTTAATGTCAGAAGCCAAAATGTTTTTACCATTGACAAGAAGTAGCTTAAATGTAACTGGCTCTAACTTCACAAGTAAAATTGGTGGAGGACTAGCTAGACGATGGTTCATATGAAAAAAAGATCTGCCAGTTATAATGGACCACAAGTTCCATATGAGACAATAGTCTGATACAAGATAATTTTAGTCAAATCAAGTCAGCAACGAGCAATTATTTAGTGCCTACTATATGCCAGGCTCTGTGCTGAGCACTGGGAATATAAAGAAATAGAAGAACAGTCACTGCTGTGGTAGTTTTGGGTACCTCTATTTTCCTCAATAGGAGCAAGTGGCCTTAAAAGGCAACAGAGCTGTTCCTGGAACTTGACTGATCCCTTCTTCCCTTACAGCTTTCTGGTCACCTAAAGGTATACGATGTCTCATGCAGGCAAATTCAGGGGCTTTGCAACTTGGTGGATTTCTGAAGACCATTCCAGGCTTACTGATCAGATGTGTTTTTATGTGGAATTGGAGGGGGAGCCCATTCAGAAATGCTAAATTCTACTCTCTCCTAATGGCATATCTGTGTTGGGTTGAGGTAAAGTAAACCTCCATTTGTTAACTGTTCAATGAATTTTGACTGTCTCATTTCATCCCAATATCACCTTGAACAGTATCCTTTTCCTATCCCTTTCCTTCAAGCAGCTTACAATCTAATAGGAGAGACAGCATACAGACCATTGTGTTCAAACAAGATAAATACACACATACACATATACATATATCTGTATGTATATGTGTATACATGTGTGAACCTATACATATATACATACATCCACACATACATGGTAAAGGATAGGCTAAACAGGAGCGAAACAAGATTAAGGGGAACCAGGAAAAGGCTTTTTTGTAAAAGGTGGAATTTTAGATGATGCCTGAAGGAAGCCATATCTCCATTAATTAAGAGAAGCAAGCAGGAGATGACAGTTCTTCTTTTCCTTTGCTTGGTTAGACCACAACTGGAGTCCTATAATGCACATGGAGACTGTATTTTAGGAAGGGAATTGATTACCTAGAAAATGTCCAGAAGAAGACAATCAGGATGATCAAGGCTTTGGGAGTTATGCCATATAGGCATGAGAAAGGAAGCTGAGCCTGAGAAGGAAGGAAATCTCAACAGGTTCATTATAACCCTTTGAAAGGATTTCAAAGGTTTTCAATGCAGAAGATAGTATAAATATTGTTCTGCTTGGCCTCCAAGGTCAATGACTCTGGGGCAGAACTAGGGGTAAGGGAGAGAGATGCCATAAAGATAGAATTAGGTTCTAGGTAAGGAAAACCTCCTAAAATGATAGCTATCCAAATGAGAAATAGATTGATTCAGGGGGAGTGGTATCACCCTCATGGGAAAGCTTCAAGCAAAAGCTGGATGGCCACCTGTTAGAAAGGCTAGAAATGCATTTTTATGAAGTTTGGACTAGATGTCCTCAAATGCCTCTTCTAATTCTCAAACTTTGGATTGATGATGATGATGGTGGTAGTGATGCAGACAGTGATGGCGTATTCATTTATTGAAAAAAATGTATGTATACAAACATATGTTTCTGTCTGTCTGTCTGTCTGTCTGTCTCTGTGTCTGTGTGTGTGTGTGTGTGTGTGTGTGTGTGTGTGTGTGTGTGTGTAAGGGTGGGGTTGATTGAGTAATACATCAAGTCAGTCCATCCCATTTAAAGTAAGTGATCAGATGCCTAGATACATTAAAGGACTGAGAACAAGGTCAAAACCAAAGTGTTCTTCCCTACAAGTGAATGCTTTTCTCCTCTTTCACTGCTCACTTGAATCCAAGTGTTTTACAGACACTCAAATAGTTTGGTTGCTGAATGGGTCCTCTATTTATAAAATGCCCACAGGATATGACTTGGTTTCCTCAATGAATCTGGACAATATCCCTATCAAAATCTTGCTAGTTCACCCAAAAATATTTTCTACTTAATCTAAAGTATTTGGTGGATTGGCACATTGAGGCTTGTTTTCATGTTCTTGAAGGATCTGGGCATCTTATCACTTACTTCAAGTGGGAGTGGGGTGGCTTGATTATTACTCAGTCACCCTCACCTTTACCTATATCTTCATCCTGGAAGTTTTCTGTACATGGGCATTTGGTTTTATGAATGAATGAGTATTTCTCAAACTCTTGCTATGTGTGGAATGTCACTGGTTTGTACAGATATCCCCACTTCCCACAGAGAATGGGATCCACTAAAAATAGCTGACCATTTCAAATCAAAACAAAACTTGCCATCTCTCTAGGACATCCCTTGCTCAGCCTATAGTAAATCTGAGGAGCAATGGGGTTTATGGTTAGATTGATTAACAAATTGGTCTGGCCCAGTTGATAACATTAACTGAAATTGGGTATCAAGTTTCTGCTGGAGCCTTCCTCAAATCTCCAAGCTCAATTTTCATAGTTGCTGTAAGCCAAACGTATGGGATTATATGAGGTAACTGATGAGCATGTGTGTGCAGAGCATTTAACATAATATCTTTCATTATTTGAAAAAATACTCTGAGAAATTATCCATTATGACCAATTTATTACTTAATGGCTTGAAGCATAGACATGGGCAGTTAGCACTCTGACAAGGCAGTCTTTAACTATGGAAACAACCAATATAATGGGATTAATGCTCTCCAACAGCAAGCAATGGCTTGGAACTACATAACCTCCAGAAACAACCAATTTACTCCTTCTCAGAAGGCAGGGGCATTCCATTAGGTCAACAAAGCGTGACTCTGACAGATGCCCCATATACCATTCTGGGATCAGATGGCATCTATCTCCAAACTGATTTATGCCTATTATAATACTATCCTGAGCTGAGAAATCAAAGCACCAAAAACTACCTACATCAGATTGGATGAAATATGTATGGATGTGGGGGTGCAGTTCAATTCAATTAGCACTTATTAAGTGCCTACTATGAGCCACACACCATGAGAAGCTAAGGATAAAGGGACAAAAACAAACATGCCACTGCCTTTGAGGAGCCTGCACTCTGTGTTTCCTGTCTATAGGAATCTAGAATTAACAGTAGCTACAAAATAGGGATCTGGACAAGTAGACTGGATTGTGCTCCTTATAGAGAAAGGCAAGGTGGTATATTGGACTGCATGATAGACTTGGAATCAGGAAGACACAGGTTCAGAACTCTCATACCTGTTATTATGAAAATTTTAACCATTCATCGCCTTTAATTTCAGTTTCCTCATCTGAAAAATGAGGTCAATAACATCTGAACCCTTTATTTTACAGGGTTGTAGGGAGGGCAATGAGATGATGCCTACAATACAGTTTGTAACATTATATTGCTACCTAAATGTCATTAATTGTTCCATTTGCAGTGAGCTAATATGCCTAGCATTTAGGGGGTAAGGGCCATAAGGTCACTGATGTAATACTCAAAGAACCTCTCATTTTGCATTGGAGGTATTAAACAGAGGAGGGGAAATTGAGCCAGTTCTCCTATTCCAAATCCAGAGGTCTCCG
Organism: Gymnobelideus leadbeateri; assembly: GCA_011680675.1. Lineage (NCBI taxonomy): Eukaryota > Metazoa > Chordata > Mammalia > Diprotodontia > Petauridae > Gymnobelideus > Gymnobelideus leadbeateri. Next base: position 87,098 of record WOXC01010221.1, on the reverse strand, counting down.
CACTATTAACACACACATAAATCTAGTCCCTGGTAATATAGAAAAAAAGTAAAAATCTATCTAATTTCCATAGAATATACTCTCCTCGAAAGGAGGAATTATACCATTTCCAACTTTGATTCTCAACACCTAGAATAGTGCCTAGTAAACAGCAGGCACTTAATAAATCCATGTTGATTGCATTTAAACCCCTTACTAATTTGTCATTGATCCTAATTCTGCCTGGACTAGGTTGACATTTATCTTGGCATTATCTACAGAGAAAAGATTAGGAGGATGACAGCTAATAAATTAATGGCATAAACATTGCAAAGAAAATATTTGAGATGTTCAAAATGACAAACTATTCCAACAACTTAGCTGCAAGTCATTTAAGTAGAGATCCTTACCCCAGCTGGAACCTGTGATTTTAGCCCTATTGGGAACTCTCAATTTGGAGATCACTCATCAGATCACAAGGTTCGGAAACATTAGGGCCTTAGAGAATTACCTGGGGGCACTGAGAGATTAAGTGAGATGTCCAGGGGTGTACAAATAACGTGTCTGAGGGAAGACTAGAACTCAGATCTTCCCAACTATAAAACCAAGCCTCATAGCAATGCCTGTCATATTTAAATATTCTATTAGTAAATAGTTCTACCCTTTCCATTAAAATAGGCTGGACATACTATCTGGTTATTTATTCTGTGCAGTAATTGTGTACTTAACAGTGAGATTGCAACAGAGGGTTAAAAGTGCAGGCCTTGGAGGCAAGGAGACTTAGAACAAACCTACCCTCAAATATTTAGAAGCTGTGTGAAAAGAGAGAGAGAGAGAGAGAGAGAGAGAGAGAGAGAGAGAGAGAGAGAGAGAGAGGATATATGATAAGATATATCACTGGATACATGACTGGATATGATGGGTAGACAGATGGATGGACAGATGGACAGACAGATAGAGAGAGAGAGATGGATGATGGAAGGATAGATGATATGACAGATGATAGATAGATAGATGAATGGATGGATGGATGAATGCATGGACAAGATAGATAGATGATATGATAGATAATTAGATAGATCAATGGATATATGAGTAGATGGATAGATAAAAGCATAGATAAGATAGATGATATGATTGATGATAAACTAGATCGACGGATGGATGGGTGGATGGATGGATGGATGGAAGTGATTCAATAGGTTGACAAGGTAGGACAAGATGAATAGATAGATAGAAGTGAATAAGTATTTCTTAAAAACTTGCTATGTGCCTAAACTTGTCACTTAACCTCTGAATCTGATCATCTTTAAATAGGGATTCTAATGGCACCTACCTCCTAAGGTTAATATGAGGATCAAATAACATATAACGGTATGAACTATTATAATGATAATAATCATTACATGAAAGTAATACAACATTGTTACTAGTTTTTTTTTTAATTCGATAATTCAAACTTGAAATCAGGAAACACCTTTGCTCCCAATTTTACATATTTAGAGTTGTTTTGTTATCAGTGGATGAGAGGTGATAGGTAAACTGTCACTTATCATCATTTAAGAAACGACATAACTTCACAGAATTATTGTGTATATCACCCTGACTGAAATGCCTAAAGACAGACCAGTTGGCTCAAATATCAACACCAATCAGGCAAAGAAATGTTAAGATAGAATTGCAGGAAAATGTGTCAATGGCCAAATACTTTTAAAAAATCTCTGCATCAATCAGTTAGTCCCTGGCTCTTTAATCCGTGAAAATATGGGAAAGGTCTCTCTTGTTTCATTGTTACCCTTGTAAAATAACTAGAAAGGTTATCAATTATTTTTTCAGGAGAGGCTGTCACTGGCCCTGGTAAGTAAATACATTTTGAGAAGGATTCATCTGAAAGGAAGTAAAATATATGTCACCTTCCTAATCAGCTGTCAAGTATCTTTCACACTGACATGTTTCCTGAGAGGAAGATAGAATTGCCATTTGAAAGAAGTGATATAAACTTTGTTTCCAATGAAAAATTATGAAAGGAGTGAAGATGAAGGACCCCTGAACACACCACAAAGGGGATGAACTATTCTGGCTTTCCCAAAGGCAAAATGAAGGCACCTTGAGGGATGGTTTAATTTTATACCTCAGTGTGCTGTAGATGGAGTATGATGGTCAGAGACTTAATGTTATTTTGTTGGGTATTTAAAGGACATACATTTCTGAAGGCTGGACCAAAGCTAGAATTTAATATATTTAATTATAGTGATGGGAGGCAGCATAGAAACACTGTGTCTGTCTCTCTCTATTTCCATTTCTTTCTTTGTCGCTCTGTCTCTGATTGTCTCTCTCTTTCACATACTTATGAACTGTCTTACCCAGGGCATCTGACTTAACTTCACAAGCAAGTTCATAGGATTATAGGTCACAGAAGATTATTGACCTACATCATTGAAGGAATCAACCAGTGTGTATAAGATGAAGTCTTCTTTGCTAAAAAGGGTAGCCCTCTTCTGTCCAGGCACTGTACCATGACACATCTTCAGTTGATAAGATTATAGAGGCATAAATAATAGGTAAGATCTAGTCTCTGCTTTCATTCAAATGAACTATGCATTAATATGTGCTAAGTTATGCTTCAGAACCACTTCTTATATTCATTATTTAATAAAGTTGTCAATTCATCCTCCTGAATCTCAGTTTCCGCATCTGAAAAATGGGGTTAATAATCCCTGTAGTATATATTTTGCAGGGCTGTCATCAGGTCACTAAGATGGCATCTCCAATACAATTTGCACTTTGGAGCACTACCTAAGTGTCCCTGAGAGTTCCTCCGGGAAATTCCTTAGGTAGAAGTTGTGATGAATTCACCAATTTGCATTCTTAGAGACTTCTCTAGGGACACTAACAAGTTAAGTGACTTGCCGAGGGTCACAGAATCAGGATGTGTCAGAATCCAAGTCTTCTTCAGTCTGAGGCCAGCGTCCATTCACTAGGACATTCTGTGTCTCATGAACACATGCAGACATGCACGTGCAGTATATATCTCAGAGGGACATCCATGTGCGGCATGTGCCTCACAACGGGCATTGTTCTATCTCAGGACTGAGAGGATAAGTCACTTACTCATGGTCATACAGCTCATATGGGTTTGGGGAAGTTAAAAAATGTACCAACCGAAACGCATGTGGAATATTAAGGGTTGCAAAGTGTTTTACATTCATCACTTCAACATCTCCCCCGAGGTCAGTCTTATAGGTCTTTTTTGTCAATGATGATGGAGAGGCTCAGAGACATTAGGCAACTTACCCATGAATATACAATTATTATCTGTCAGAGGTGGAATATGAACTCAGGTTTCTCCTGAGCACCGACATATATACATAATGAATTTAATGACTGTCTGTGGTGATGAGGAGTTCTTAGGTCCCAGTGTCCTAGATTTATAGCTGGAAGAGACCTCAGGAGTCATCACTTCCAAGCCCCTCATTAAATATAAGGGAACTGAGGCACAGTGAGCTTATTTGTCCCCAGGAGCAAGACTGGATCTCAGATCCCCTGACTTTAAATCTGGACCTCTTCCCACTAAACCACATCATATTGGCAGGTGGTTTTCAGAATTATATATTGCCCTAGCAGTATATTCATATTTCACGGTTTACTTATTTATTTGTTGTTATTCAGTTGTTTCAGTCATGGCTGACTTTCTGTGGGGTTTCATGGCAGAGATACTAGAGTGGTTCGCCATTTTCTTCTCCAGCTTATTTTACAGATGAGGAAACTGAGGTAAACAGGGTGAAGTGACTTGTCCAGTGTCACACAGCTAGTAAGTGTCTAAGGCTGGATTTGAATTCAGGTCTTCCTGGTTGTAGACCTGGCTCTCTATCCATGGCACCACATAGATGCCCCAAGCTGTGGATATAAAATGAGACAGGGGATACCCCAATGATGGCAGGGTGGTTAATATCCATTTCCCTATCTTCCTTTATATTGTGGTGCTTGCTTATGTTTACTAGTTTAAAGTACATAATGGTGGTTACTTAGGGCCCATGTGCTAGATTGAAAGGTGAAAGGGGCCTTGAAAGCCCTCTAGTTCAAAGGTGTTCTAAGAAACATCCAGAGGTCTGGTACTTCAGGGAGACCAGCTAGTATGGTGGAAAGAGTTCTGGAAACATCTGGACATAGAACCCTCTGAGACCCCTTCCAGCTCTACCATGACCATGGACACTCAGGAAACAAGATTTCATTTACTCTTGCTAAAGAAAGAAAAAAGAAATAAGAAAATGAAACTGACAAGAGAAGGTTGTCTGAGGAATGATGATCAAGAATCTTCACCCCTTTCAATGTGCAACAAATTCACCATAAACAGCTAAAGAAAAAAAAAAGAAAAAAGAAAAAGACAGAAAAAAAATCTCAGGCATTTTAGTCCTTCCAATCCAATCCAATTTCATACATAAAGGACAAAGCAAAGCAGTGAAAAGAAAAAATAATAATGCCTAACCTGGTCTCCATTGTTAGTTCCTAGCCAGTCCCTCCTCCCTTCAATGCTTTCCCTCACTTTTTGATAACACAAAACTCAGCGAAAGTTTGGTGTGACATTGACTTTCTCCCCATTCTCATTTTAACAGTGAACATATCTCTGGAAGGAAAGTAAGTTATTTTTATTGCTGGGTGGTATTATGCTTTCAGAAATTGCTAAAGGTTTGGCCCTTCTCTGATACCACTCCTTCCTTTGGGTTAAAGGAACATACCCACAGTAAAGAAGAGACATTCTCAGAAAGGTAGACTAAGGATCTAAGGACAGCTAATAGTTATTTCCCATACTAGAAATGCAATTTTCTTTTGTTTTAAACCATGGCAAGTGAGTTTGGTAGAGACACACTGTTTGATCATTGATTCGGGTTTATTCTTGACAGGGACAGCTGTCAAGATTGTGGGGGTTTTGGTGTTGTTATTTTTTTAACACCACCAATCCTAGGTCAAGATAAACATCTGAAGAATAATACAAAAAAAATCAAACTGCACTTGTCAAAGAGAGAAGAGAAATCACAGGCAGCCGGGTTCCAGGTTGTCAATGCTTCCTAAAGGGGGTGAATTTCTTAGTGCATTGAGGAATGGGGAAGGGGGGGTCAAGCTAAGCTCCATGCCTCAAATTTCATTTAGAAAATCCTAACCTTCTCTTTGCACCAAAGAGCTCAAGCTACCAGGAATGAATAAATCCCAAATATGTTAACTTCATGACAAAGATTAGAAGAACAAAACAAATGTACTAAAAATACTTTGACGAATAAAACCTTCGGGAAAATGAATGGAAATTCTTGAAAATGAAGACTCTGTCATTATTGGGATTTTATGTAGTTTGGTTTTTGTGATGGACTGGGGCGATCAAACAAGGATTTTACAGGAGGGAAAGACTGGTAGTCTTTTTGCAAATGGAAAGGCTCTTGTGCATTTTCCAGCAACTCAGTGACAGTGGTTAATTGTCCTTTTTAGGTCCCTGGTAGGCTCCCACATTAGAACATAAATAATCAGCAGTATTATGATTTCTTGGTTCCAGTTACGTCAGGATACCGATAGCCCCAGTGCCTTCTTGCTGTTGGGGACTTCTATGGAAATGACTGCTTCTGCAAGCCAGCTTACCAGCTGAACATGAGAAATAATGAGCTCAGGAAAGGAAGAGCCCATCCAAAGCACCCCAAGATAAGCTTTGGTACTAACATGAAAAAGAAAGTGAAACCAATACATATATGCATATGTATATATTGGTTCATATATGCATATATGTGTGTGCTTTAAACTGATACTATCTTGAGGAAGCTAATTTGGAGTTGTATTTGTACTTGTAGAATTCATCGCAAAAGTGAGGCTGATTACCCATGGATGGCCCTACCATGTTGGATACCTCCTAGAAGAATAGCATCAGTAATTAACACTTAACAGCATTTTCTAACCTGATGCAAGATCTTTAGTCTGTGGAGGAAACCTTGCCAGACAAGCCCACTGAAAAAGGGCACTTAGCAACAGCAAATCAAACCAGGGACCTTCAATGAAGTTGTTAGATGCACAACATAACCAGCTGCTGCCATACCCCAGGCTTGTTAAAAATCGATTTCTTCTAGTGATCAAAGCTGAAAAATCGTTATGCAGCCTGCTTCATATCAATAGGCAATTGTGTGCAGTACATCACCAAAAAATAAATAAACAAAAATAGATCTTGGGGTGATAGAGACCATCGGGAATTCAGCTTCTAAAACAATATTTAAAATGGATTTCTGTCATATGATAAAAGATGGATTTAGATATAGCACTCTGTGGAACAGGAAGGTTGAGCCTCTTAACATAATAAAAACAATCAATAAAGGCCACTTTTCCAGCATCAACATGTAAAAGGGTCAATTTTTTAGAGTGTGTTCATGACTCTGACCTCCAAGTAGGGTTAACATTTCCATTCTCATTTTGTATGCAGGGATGCTTTGCCAGCACTTTCTGGGGGCTCTCTGGATGTGTTTGTGGATTCGTTGTTTCTAGACAATTTGGACCTGCCTGACTTGCCCTGGCATGTCAAAGCTACAAGGAAACGTAAAGATAATCTAATTCTACCTTCTCATTTTAAAGGTGAGGAAATAGAGACGTACTATGAGTTAGACATCCCAAGTACAGGCTACGCCCAGGTTAGGAACAACCCTATCATTCATCCCATGGCACGTCATTGCCAGTATCACCATGGCTGCCATGTTGTCTCTAGATGGTGTGATCCAATGAAGGAGTGTCCGGTCGGTTCATCTCATCTTGCTGTTTATAAGGCATGATTTGTTCAGCAATTCTGGCTACAATCCCCAGGGGAGATAAGTTTACTTGAGAGAATCATATGGCAAGCAAAGTAAGCACACGGCTCAAGTGAGCACAGTGCTTAAGCACAGGGCTCCCTCCAAGTTGGCGACCTCTTTGTTAATGGAGTCTCTGGACATCTCCTCAAAATCCCTCTCTTCCGTTCCCTTCTGTGCATTCCCATCTCACCTCTTCTTACCTTCCTGATGGAGTATTGCAATTACCTAGTAACTAATCTACTGGAATCCTGTCCTTTTCCTTTCTAACTGATCTTCCACACTCACCATATTGATGTGATTAAAGCAAGGTTAGGTCATATAATTGACCCCTAACAATGACTTCACTCACTCCTTGTTTCTGAGATAAAAGTATAGCTTGCTCTTTTTGCCAATGAAAGCACTTCACAATTTGGCATCCTGGCAGATGCCATGTCATTACCTCTCCCTACAGGTTATATTCCAGCCACATTAGCTGCTTGTAGTCAAGCATATGGGTGCTCATACAGGCTGTCCCCTATGCTTGCCATAGTCTGCTCCTGACCTTTTCTCTGAAACCCTCTTTCATGAGAAGCCTTTTTGGATGCCCTTGGTTTTTCATGGCCCCTGAAAATTAATTTGTCTTTATTTTGTATTGTACTGGTTGCTGTGCACAGGCAATGGAGGTGCGATGGATAAAGCATTGAGCCTGAAGTCAGAAAGTACTGAGTTCAAATGTGGCCTCAAAGCCTTGGTATCTGTGAGACTCTGAACAATTCACTTAACCTCTGTTTGCTTCAACTGTAAATTTCAAATAAGAATAGCTAACATCTACCTTAAAGGGATATGAGGAGCAAATGTTTGGGGCATCTAGGTGACACAGTGGATAGAAGATCAGGCCTTGAGTTAGGAAAGACCTGAGTTCAAACCCAGCCTCAGATAATTACTAGCTATGCAACCTTGAGCAAGCCATTTAATTTTTATCTGCCTCAGTTTCCTTAATTGTAAAGATGAAGATAAGATCATCTTCCTTGCAGGGTTATTGAATGGATCAAATGAGATAATATTTGTAAAGTACTTAGCACAATGCTAGCAAATAGTAGGCACTGTATTGTTGCTGTTTAGTCATGTTTTAGTCATGTCTGACTCTTTGTAACCCTGTATGGATGGAATTTTCTTGGTAGAAATTATGGAGTGATTTTCCATTTCTGTCTCCAGCTCATTTTACAGCTGAAGAAACTGAGGCAAGCAGAGTTAAGTGACTTGCCCAGGGACACACAGCTACTCAGTGTCTGAGCTCTGGTCTACAAAAATTTTGGCTATTGTTGTTGATCTTGTCTCATGGCAGAACAGGAGATTCTTGGAGGCAGGGACTGCCTCATTTTGGTTATTTTTATATCTTTAACACACAGTAGGTGCTTAATAAATGTTTCTTGAATTGAATTAAATGCTGAATATCCATAGTAAAAGTAAAAACATACTGTTCTTTACTTCATAGTTTGGAAGCAAGGATTAATGATAACACCAAGTGGGCCATGCTCTTGTGTTCTAAAACAGTGGATTCTGGGAGGATCAAATCAGAAAAGATGTGCCCAGGATTTCTGTAAACCTTATAATGCCAAATAGGTACAATTAACTGTGAAATCAACTTGGTACAGACCTGAGCTTTTATTGTTTCTTTATTTTATCATTGTCCTCTATCAATATAAATTTATAGCTATTTTGCAAGTTTAAGTTTTTGAGAGTTTTCTGGGCCACTGGAAAGTTAAATGACTTTCCCAGGGTCACAAAGCCCTTACATATCAGTCTAAGTCTCTAGATCACTCTGATTGCCTTTGATGATACTCAGACTACTGTTGATAGTGATAATAGCATTATTGATTACTACAGTAATAACAGTGACAATAGTCACTATCAGTATTTTTTTTTTCATCTCTAACTGAAACTGGCAGCTAGATGGTGTGGTTGATAGGCACTGCCTGGAATGAAGACCATCTAAGTTCAAATCTGACCTCAGGCACATACTTTTGTGATCCTGGGCAAATCACGTAGCCCTGTTTATCTCAGTTTCCTCATCTGTGAAAGGAGCTGGAGAAGGAAACAACAAACCAATCTAGTAGCTTTGCCAAGAAAACCCTAAATATGGTCACGAAGAGCTGGACATGACTAAAATGACTGATCTGCGGGTCCATGAAATTAGATGAGAAAAAATACATTTTTATTTTCCCTACTCTCTAACCTAAATTTTAGCATTTTCCTTGATTATTTAAAAACAATTTGAGAAGAAGTATATATGCTTCACCAGACCATCAAAGGAATCCTTGGCATTCACAAAAATAGTTCTCATATTTAGAGCTAGAAAAGACACTAAGGATTATTTTATTTATTATAAAACTGAGAAAGAATTAGAGAATTTCAGGAAATCTCAGGGGCCATCTAACCCTACCTTTACCTGAAAAACAGTCATGTGGAAGTGATGATGAAGCCTTTGTTTGAAGCCCTCCTAGGACAGGGGATTCCCTGACTCCTACGGAGGCTCTTTCCAGTTTAAGACAACTGTGATTGTTTGAAAATATTTTCTCACAGCTAGCCTGGATCTGGCTTTTTGCAGCTTTCACTCATTGTGCCTCATACTTCCCTCTGGGACTAAAGAAGACAAGCCTAATCTCTCTGGGGGTAGTCATTCATATGCCTGTCAAGAGTTGAGGTAAATTGGTGTCACAGAAAAAGCATTGAATTTGAAGCCAGAAAAACAAGATTCAAATTCTGACTTTGCCATTTCCTACTTGTGAGACCTTAGGCAAAATAATTCATCTCTCCAGGCCTCAGTTTCCCCAACTAGATGAACACAAAACTCCTATTCATCTAGGAATGGATGATCCCACATTCTGTTCCATAGCCCTCTCCTGCTATCACCAGACATGACTCCTCGTATGTATGCTCTCCATTCCCATCACCCCTTTTCAGTTTCTTTTCAGCTGTCATCTCCCTCCATTAGAAACTAAGCTCCACTCATCCAACCATTCCAATGAGTACTTGTACTCAATCTGTTATTTATTCTTTCTAGTACTTCTGGACCAGAATTAGTAGAAGCTGTGGGCAGTGACTGAATGAGCCATAGGGCCTTCTTGGTACTGTCAACAATAATGTAAATAAAACAACCTTCAAATGTAACCAAACTCAGATGACCCACCATAATCCCAGAGGACAGATAATTAAAAGCTCTTTCTTCTCTCTTTTCACCATAAAGTTAGAGGGGTTATTGCTAGAGATTGTTGCACACACTATCAAGCTATGTCAATTTGTGGATGGGTTTGATTCAACTGTTTTTCTCTGATATAAAGGAGGATCCAGTTTGCTGGTGGGTAGGTATATTAAAAAATGATTGTGGTACAAAAACTAAAGTTTAAAAAATGTTTTACCACCACCAGCAGCACAAGAAAACCCGAAACCAAAACAAAACCATGAGAAAAGTATATAATCATTCCAGAACCTATGGCATGGTATTGGGTAATTGGATGTTAATTGCTCCCTCTACTCTCTTGGAAGGACACTCCTCTGGTTTCCCTTCAGTGACTTCTTTTCTTCTTGAAGGGGAGAAATAAAAAGACTGCTCTTGATGTTGGGAGGAGGAAGGCAATGGTATGAGGGAGCCAGGTCTATAGAAAAAAAGAATAAAAAGATCCCTTTCAAGTCCTCCAAACAGTCACTTAGCCAACATGCCGAGGTAATTGCTTCAACTCTACAGCTATTTTTGCAAAGAATGATCAAGGGGAAGATTTTGAATGGCACTGCCAGCTATAGCAGCTTGGTGTCCATTGGGGTGGTGGGAAGGAGGAGAAAAGATACCCCAAAATAGTGGACTTGGAACCAAAAGATTGGAATCTATACCCTGACTCTACTTGTTTGATTTTGGACAGGCTTATCTATAAAATTGGGACAACAGTGTTTGAACTAAATGTAACAAGCTTGGTGGGAGTAAATTAGACTTTGTAAAGGGGTGAGTCAACCCTCTTTGCTACTGTAGGGAAACTGAGAGGAGAAAAAGATACCAATTTAAATTTAACCAGAATTTTTAAAGAGATGTTGTCTATCTGGATACCTGTGAAGCTTAGCATGGCAAATAAAACATTGGCTCTGGATAAAGAACACATGGGTCCACATCCTACCTCTGTTGTTTACTAACTGTGTAACCTTGGGCAAGTGGCTTCTACTCTCTGGGCTTCAATTTCCTAATCTGTAAAATGGAGGAGGGGTACTATGCTACACTAGATGATTTCTGAGGTCTCTTGTAATTCTAGATCTATAAGCCTTCTAAATTCTGAGAAAGCGATCAAAATGATTCTATCAATATTTATTATAGCGAACTTTCCCCAATATTCCCCAGTGCTCAATTGTCACTTGAAGATCACTGTGAGTTCTAGGAGACAGAAAACAAGTTTTGACATATCTCTCTGAGCTGGAAAGCCTTCACATATGGACTTGACAATTGACTGACTATTGTGCAAAGACCAGTCCCCCTAATGGTGAGTTAGGCTTATCACCTTCTTGACCACAGAGGGGGTCTTTCTATTTCTTTTTGTCACAGCATCTCTCAAAGACCCCCTAAGTTACAGAAAGGTTATAATCTGTACCTTTGGAAATGACAGATCCTTGAAATATAGCCAGGATATTAATTTTAGATTTATGATGCAACTGAGTTGTATTTTTAATGTACATACTTTATAAGATATTGGGGCCCTATGTATAATTAATGTATATAGAATATTTGGGCCTATTTCATAGGATTTTCATGAGGAGGCAATGTACTTTGGTAGGAAGAATATTAGACTGTGAGTCATGGAAATTGGGTTATATGCTCTGCTATTTGCTAACTACATGACCTTGGGACTTAATGTGTCCCTGTCTCACTTCTTTCCTCCATAACATGAAAGAATTAGACTAGATAAGCTCTGAGACCTTCTTAGCTTGAAAATTCTATGGCTCAGAATATAACATAATAATGATAACAACAATAGGAGGAAGGAGAGAAGGAGGAAGAGGAAGAGGAAGAGAGACAGTATTCCAAAGGCAGATAACAAGCATTTATTAAGTACTTACACTGTTTCAGAAACAGTAGAGATGCAAATACAAGCAAAGAGAAAGACTTTCCCTGCCCCTTTGGAGAGCTAATATTCTAATGGGGGAAGAAAGCACACAGAATGGAACTTAAAAGCAGAGAAGTGGGTTTGGGGTTTAAGTTACCCACTTAGGAAAATGGTGTCAGGGTCTAGAAAACCAGAAACATATACAGGAGGGGAAAAAAGATAGGTCGTCCTGGTCCCCTCCAAAGATGATGACTCAGGGAGGAACTCAGCCATGGGAGAATGGAGTTGAAATGGCAGAAGGATTTTCCAGGGTGAGAAAGCCACATGGGAAACATAGATGTTATAGGGTGAGCAGGACTATGGGAAGTTTTAGGGTGAGAAAGCAGAAGAAAAATGATGGCCAAGTTCAGAAAGGACTTAGTTTGGTGGATAAAGAGATGGCCTCAGAGTTAGGCAGACCTAGGTTTAAGTACCATCTCTGACACCTACTAGCTGTATGACCCTGGACAAGTCATTAAACTCCCAGTGCTCTAGGAAATTCTCTAAGATTATAAGATCCAGAGAAGGTACTGACCTTCAGTAACAGTAGAATCCTACACCACTAAAAACACAAGTCCAGTCCCTATTCCTAATAGCTATAGTTACCATTGATACAATATTAAGGTTCACAAAGGGCTTTTCATATGTGTTGCTTTTGATCCTCACAACAACCATGTGAGGTAGGTTCATCCATCATCCTCATTTTACAAATGAGAAACTTTAGATGGAAAGAAATTAAAGTGAGTTACTCAGTGTCAAACACCCAGTAAGGGTCTGAGGCAGGATTTGAACTCGGGTGAGAGGAGGTCAGAAGAGCAGACTCACATATCTTTGCATTCTTTCCATGGGTCCTATCTGTTGCTTCTCTATTATCAGTAAATTGTTGAGGCATTTATTCATAGTGTGCAAGTAAATTTCTAATTCTTGATAAAGAGAAACAGATGAATTTATCAACAAAATATAGATCCTTAATGTTCTTTCTTTATCCAGAATTTTTACATTTCTGCCTACCCTATGCCACAGATGATATCCCCCTACACACACACACACACACACACACACACACACACACACCATTGTTTACCTAAAGCCCTCATTTTTGAAAATTAAGGACAAACATCAGCAATGTTCAAGGTTAACTTCCACTGCCTCAACCCCCAAGAGGCAGTTCCTGATCCTACCAGCTGTCATTTCCCCTGCTGCCTTGCCTGCCTGGTCCCTAATATCTAGTATAGACCTAGTGGAAACACAGCCCCACTCAGAACTGGGTAGATCCATCCAAGTCTGGCCTCTGACTCAGACTGTGTGTGAAACCATGGGCAAGGCATTTTATTCCTTAGCATTCCAGAAAAATCTAAGACCATAAGTCAGAGGGACAGTGGTGCTATGCATTGGGAGAGGGAGTTTCCTGTCCCAGGAATTCCCTACAGTCCAGGGGTAGGGAACCTGTGGGTTTGGGCTGCATTTGAGGACCTAGAGGGCCACATGTAGCCTCAAGGTGGCAGGTTCCTCACTCCTATGGGTCTGTTCCAATGTAATCACAGATCTAGTTCCACTCCCTGTATCTGTATTTGTTTTTCTATATACTTACTATAGTCCCCTCTTTACTGTATTTCTCACTCCACCCTGCATCTGCTTCTCTGGGTTTCACATCCAGGGAACAAAATGTGATGCCCCTACCAGGTTAAATGACTCACTTCTAATCTTATTATTGCTTTTAGGTCCCTAGTATAATTTGAAATACCAAGCACATGAATCAGAAGCCATTTGGGAATACCTTAACAAAATACCATTCTACCAATAATCATGTCTGTGTAATCAACACAAAGGCCTTAATGATAAAGTTATTGTTCTGTCATTTTTCTGTCATATCAAATTCCTTGTGACTGCATTTGAGGTTTTCCTAGCAAAGATTCTGGAGTGATTTGCCATTTCCTTCTCCACTTGATTTTACAGATGAGGAAAATTGAGGCAAACAGAGTTAAGTGACTTGCTCACAGTCACACAGCTAGTAAGTGTCTGAGATCAGATTTGAACTCAGGAATTTGTCTTCCTAACCTCAGGGCAGGCACTCTATTCACTGAGCCACCTAGCTACCCCTGTAATTTCATCACCATGCTGCTAACTCAAGCCTTAATGGATACCACCCCCTCAACCTCCTCAATGCCTTCCTTTATAGAAGGCAGAAACCAGACTCTGAGCCCATTGCTGCTCTTCCTGGTTTCAGCTCCAAGGAATAAGATGCCCCCACTCCACCCTCAATACAACCCCCCATGCCTGGTACCCCCTGGTGTCTCTCTCCATCTGCCCTCCTGCTTTCCTGCCTCCTTGGTTTATAAGCTCCTAGAGAGCATAGATGTCATTCTTTCTTATTAATTTTATTTCCACCATGTTTATTGGATTGGATTAGATCCTTGAGGACCAGGACTGACTCTATTTTTTTTTTTTTTGGCCATTGTATCTCTGAGGTTCAGAACTCCATAGAACAGAGTAGTCACTCAGTTAAATCTTGCTGAACTGAACCAAATTATCTATACATTTCTTTACAGAATTTACAAAAATAAATTTAAAAAGATAAAACAAAGACCCATAATTGCCATATGAATTATACAAACAAATTTGGCCATGAATAAAAGATGTGAGCGCTGACATCTTTCTCTCTGTTGCCAAGGTGAAGAAGGACTCTGGGCATGGCAAAGCCCATATAATGTTGGGCTTGGTTACTTTGGCTACTTTTCTTGCTCTTTCAGTCACTGCTATTAGGGATGGCCCTCTGGACAGGTGGAAAATGGAGATACTGGAAATGAAGGTGATATAAAAACAAAACACATTTTTCCCCAAAAAAATGTATCCGTCTTTACTTCCTTTCCAAATTTCAAAGAACTTCAGTGAAAGGAAGTCTGGAAGCCTGTGTTAGGAAGCTGCTCTTTGTGTCTCCTTCAGTATGAAGCAGCCACCGTTTCCCTTTCATGCACCTCCGGTGTCGCTCAGAAAAGGCTACCATTAGCAAGAAAGATGCTGTTCTACAGAAAATGCAAGGAGGCGTTCATTAAAATAACCCCAGTGACAGAAAATGTGTTTAAACTTAGATTCATCATTTATTTTTGGAATGTTTTTGAGCTGAGTTCTACACACACACACACACACACACACACACACACACACACACACACACACACCATTCCTTAGGAAATGCAGAGACAAGAAACATGAAAAGAATGAGATGTCCCAGTATGGTTTATGTGTAAGATGGAGGTTAAAAGAGAGCCACATTCACTTTCTTTGACTATTTTCAGAGAATTGAATAGTGAGTTATTGGTAATTTTAAAGTCTATGTATTAGCATAGAATGAGTACTTGGCTCTTTTTGTATTCATACACAATATGCATGTCCAATATCTTTCTCTCTGTCCTGCCCATAAGCTGATGAGGTACCTGTGGACTGTCTACTGCAGCATCTTTCAATTTCTCAGCTTGGGAGCTGGAGTAATCCTTTGGTACTGGTAATTCAGTTGCATTAGGTAATGCTCTCCCATGAAAACTCATCCATTAGACTTCACTTGATGAATGACAGGAAGTACACATTCAAAAATAGAAATAGAATCTAACTACATTCCAAGCATTATTTCTTTAAGGAACAAGATGATTTAATTATACAATTGAGCATCCCTCCAAAGTGGATCACAAATATCATCAACTTAAAAGGATCTATGATCTCATTGTTTTTGAGCATCTCCGATGGTGCAGATTGTAAACCCTTCATGCTTGCCCATGCCACATGACTCAGCCACATCCTCGGCCATAGGATAGCAGTTGGGCTCATCCGGAGTCCTAGATGCCTCCTGACATTATAAAGATAACCTGTGGAGAACTCATACTATCTATCTCTTAATCCTAATTCTTGTTTTCTTATTTTTCATTCATACATTTCTTTGATGCCATTTTTATTTGAACTCTTCATGGAAGTTTTATTTCCTTATTTACTAGATACATGGTTGGCTCCTGCTCATAACCAATATGAACTTCCCTATTGCTTTCGGGATGATACTCATTTTTATGTATATTCTTTTAATTTTTCCTCATGAAATAATACTTTTATAACATTTATAACATAAATAACACTTTTATAACATTGAATATTAAGCATACTTTTAATAAACAATTTTAAATAAACAGTGCATTTTTCCAAGTCTAACCTTGATTAAAATAGTGCATAAGTTTTCTTTTTTTCCTGATTATATGTAAATTTTTAACATTCTTTTTTAATTTTGAATTTCAAATTATCTCCCTACCCCCACTTTGAGAAGGCAGGTAATTTGATATGGTTTATGCATGTGAAGTTATGCAAACCATATTTCCATATTAGCCATTTTGCAAAAAAAAAAATAGACTTAAAAACCCCCCAAATTAATTTAAACAGTATGCTTCAATCTCCATTCAGATTCCATCAGTTCTTTATCTGGAGGTTGACAGCATTTTTCATCATAAGACTTTCAGAATTATCTTGGATCATTGTATTGCTAAGGATGTAGAAGTCATCCACAGTTGATCATACAATATTGCTGTTACTGTATACAGTACACTTGCTTCACTTTGCATTAGTTCAGATAAGTCTTCTCAGGTTTTTTTTTTCCTGAAACCATCCTGCTCATCATTTATTACAGCACAATTTTATCCCATCACCATTATTTACCACAACTTGTTTAGCCATTCTCCAACTGATGGGCATCCCCTCAATTTCCAATTATTTGCCACCATAAAAAGAGCTGCTATAAATGTCTGTACATATAGGTCATTTTCCTTTTTTTAATCTCTTTAGGATACAGACCTAAGAATATAGAAAGCTTTTGATTCCCTCATCTGAAAACTGTCTGTTCATATCCTTTGACCATTTATCAATTGGGGAATGGTGCTCATTTTAATACCTCAGTTGCTGTAGAGCTTCATGATCTGAAGTCTTACAGTAACTGAATGAACACAGGGAAAAGATGGCTCATTTTCCTGGCAGAAATTGTAGGTCATTAAAGGAGATTTGCAATTTCCTGAAAACCATCCAGTCTGGACTCTTCCTAAGACACAGATTAAAAGATAGAAGAAATCTTAGAGGCCATCTATCTGGTTCAACATTTTTATGTTATAGATCAGGAACTCCCTCTGCTTTCCACCAATCCAGATCAAGAAAAGTTAACTAACTTACATATAGTAATATAGATAGTACTTGACACAGTCAGAATTTGAATACAGGTCCTCTGATCCCAAATACAATGATTTTCCCACTTCACCCTTCTGTTTTCTATTAAATTCTAGACATAATTTTGTCCATTTTTCCTCTTTCCTACTGATATCTAGCTAGTTACATGAACAGACAGATAGTGAGAGAGAGAGAGAGAGAGAGAGAGAGAGAGAGAGAGAGAGAGAAAGAGAGAGAGAGAGAGACTCTATGTTATAGTAACTCGATAGTTTGTCAATCTAACTGCATAGCATAACACAGGAAATGTATTTTTCATCCACTTATTTTTCCTCTTTGGATACTTAGGTCATACTCTTTACAATGGTCAGAGATTACATCTGTGATATTCAACAATATTCTAGGCCTTCATGCATTCAGCATGATGTCACCCACAAATGGGAATATCAAGTTGAAAAGAATTGTCTTTGAAGAGGAATTCTTCCATTTGTACCCTGTTTTGGGTCCCCTCCATTGGTGACGTGACATTAGGAAAGCACACGTCTCTCTGTTGTAAACCTCGGTTCGTTTTAAAGATCAAAGGGGTATCTCTATTGTATTTTTCAAAGAATCTGAAAAGATTTTGATAGATGGATCAGAGACACCTTGTTGGAAAAAAATATTCTACTGAATGAAATTCTATTCAGAGGTAATCAGTATATGAGCAGAGCGTGATCTGATAATCTTTTAGACAAGTGTGTGACAGTAAAGATGGAGTAGAGTTGGCAGAAGCCGGTTGGTTTCTTGATCAAAATTTCCTCATTGAAGGTGACTTTGATGCATATGCAAATGATTCTCATTAATAATTTACATAATTGGAAGAGTACCTACACTGGTCTGTAGTTCTAGTTTACTGGATCACCATTTCCAGTAACAGTAATGTCTGAGATTGTTTTTACTCCTTCAGTGTATTTTCCCCTCTTTCAGGTACCTTGTGAATCCCTTGAAATTGTTTCACCTCCTGCACAAATTGCCTCTATGAATGCTTAGTAGAATCTAATGACTTTCATCCATCTTTGGTTGCTTTAGAACCATTTTTACCTTTGGTTCTGGCCTACCTGGGACTGTGAATTTGGGAAGGAAGGGAATGAGCATTTATTAGGCATCTGCTATGTGCAAGGCACCGGGCTAAGCTCTTTACAGATATTAACTCCTTTTGTCTCATAATAACTTTGGGAAGAAGCTATTACTATTTGTCTTTATTGTACAATTGAGGAAACTGAATCAGACATTTGTTAAGTGACTTACCCAAGGTCACAGAGCTACTAATGGTCTGAGACTAGCTTTGAACTCAGGTCTCCCTGACATCAGGCCCAGCACTTTATGTATTGGACTACCTAGCTGCCAATGACTTCTTTCAGGTTATCTTCATATATCTTTTGTGTATAAATATACATGTACATATTACATAAATATTTCTTATATTATTTATAAATACATGGATATATTTATGAATATATTAATATATGCATTTATTTATTTTATTATTTATACATATATGTGCATATATTGTCTTGTTGCTCATCTGTAGCAGTCATGGCAGATTCTTCATGACCCCATTTGGGCTTTTCTTAACAAATATACTGGAGCAGTTTGTCATTTCCGTCCCCAACTCATTTTGCAAATGAGGAAACTGAGACAAACAGGATTAAAGATTGGCCCAGGTTCCCAAGTTATAAGTGTCTGAAATCAGATCTGAACTCAGGTCTTCATGATTCTAAGCCTGGCCCTCTATATACTATCATTTAGCTAGCCCAGTTTACATACACACACATATATACACATACATATATATACACATACATATATATACATACAAATATACACATACCTATATATTGTATACTTACACATAAATATATACTGTGCATGTATACATACATACATACACACATACATACATACATGTAAACATTAACTAGAGATTTACTCATTTCCCCTTTAGAATGGCTGCCTCTTGAGATCAGAGTCGTGGGTGTGTGTGTGTGTTTCTTTGTATATTTTTTCCTTTATCCCCATCCCTAGAACTTATCCCTTTGCTTGCCACCTGGCTTACACACAGATGTAATAAATTCCAGAGACTTGAACCCTGATCCTTTGTCTCTGTAGAAACTGAAATTTCCACTGTGCCTTGAACCACATCCACAGGAGGGCATAAGCAAGGTGGTAAATAGTCATTAAACCTAGGTCCTCTGACTCCAAATTCAGGAATCTTCCTATCATATTACTCTATTCTCCTAACCATTGGGCTTCACTGCCTTCTCTAGGAAGAGCTGAGTGAAAGTTGTATTTTTTGTTTGTTTTTGGAGGGCAATTAGGGTTAAGTAACTTGCCCAAGGTCACACGGCTAGGTTTTTGTTTGTATGTAAGTGTCTGAGGCCAGATCTGAACTCAGGTCCTTCTGACTCCAGGGCCGGCGCTCTACTGACTGCACCACCTATCCACCCCTGTATTTTTTTTTTGATTGCTAGTAGATAACTCTAGCGTGTCACATTTCTTAAAGCTGGCACTATTTAAACCTTTTAAAGGAACAAATACATGCTCACACACTGGGCCCATTTTGTGGGCAACTTTGGATGATCAATGCCTTTTATCATCGACACCTTTGTCCAATAAAGACTGTGATGAATTAAAAACTGTCCCCAAAGCATAGAATCTTAAGTTAACAATGGAAAACTGCTAGGCTGACACTAAATATCTCTTTCTAACTTTAATGGCCCTGATAGAGCACACATCTGGTAAGCCATTACTTTAGAGGAAATTGTCTCAAAGTGCAAAGCACTTGAGACCATCTGAGAAATGTCTTGTAATTGAGAAAACAGTTTCGACGGAAGCTGGGCTTCCACAAGCAATTTTCTAACTAAGAAAAAGTATGGAGGAAGGGGCCACTTGAGCAAAGGAGCTTGGCTAAGGACAGGAAAGGCCTTCTGACGAATGCCTATGCATCTCATAATGGCAAAGTCTGAAGGAAGGAACACTCTAGCCAATTCAGAAAAGTCACAGCCCACTTGCCCTGGAAACTATTTGTCCCTTTTCTGCCTCATTCTCAAGAAACTTTTAGCCAGGTCAGACAATTTTCTTTGCTTTAGATGTGCTTTCCAGGCTAGAGATTTAGCACAGTGTAGTCGGAAGGATCGTCGACTTCGAAAAAGTAGATTTGGATTTAAATCCTTCCCTGTCTCATCCTGAGAAAAATTGCCACCAGTTTCTGTGCTTCATTTTCCTCATCTTTAAAACGAGAGGGTTGGAGCATCTGACCTCCAAGATTCTTTCCAGCTCCACCAATATGATCCTATGATTCGACACTTTCCAATTCTCTTGGAGGCAACAAGGAGTCAATCTTAAAAGTCCTCCCTGTCTCTGTAACAGAAACAAAAAAAAAAAAAAAAGAAGTGGGCTTAGTTTAATGGTGGCCCAAGGGCATGGGCAACGTGAAGGAAGAAAGGCCAGGAGCCCACGTTTTTCCATAGAAGCTTAGGACCAAGAGTTAGGGCATCAAGGGACATTGGAGGTCAATTACTGTGATCCCCCTTTGTTCCAATTTAAGAGCTAAATCTCAGAGAGAGGAAATTATTTGCCCGATCTAACCCAGGAAGCAAAGAGCAAGGATTTGAACACAAATCCCCTGACTCTAAAATTCAGTGCTTCCCTTTCTCTTCCAAATCTATCTGACCTTCAAGATCGGTATGTGCAGTCATTATCCTCTGTTATTATTCAACAACAGGGACACACAGTTCATAAAAAAACATTACCTTGACTCTAGCTTCATTTTGTTTTCCTAGCAAACCTTACGGATGGTTTGGCAATCACATGAAAGTGTAGAGAGCTGGTCAGGTGTTTCCTCTGATCAATGATAACAACAGGTAACATTTTATATTAGAGCACTTTAACGTTGGCAGAACATGTCACAAATAGCATCTTCTCTGAGGCTCACAACAATCCTGTGATGCTCTAATGACTGATGAGGAAACTGAGGCTCCCAGGAAGACTCTAAGGGCTTTAAAGCCCTTCCCAATATGGCACCAAGTGATCTGATCACATTCATCAGATATCCCCTCTTCACACTCAAGTTCAGCCACATTACCCTTTTTGATTGTTCTTCACACTTGTCCCTCCATCTCCTATCTCTACCTATGAACTGTCTGTATCCTATGGCTGGAATGTACTCCCTCCTTTCCCTGCCTCAAAGAATCTTACTTGTGTCAAGATTCAGCTCAAGCACTTGTGTATATACCAAGCCTTTCTTCCAGGCTCAAAATCTACCCTTCTAGATTTTGCTACATTTATCCTGAATAGATTTAGATATGAACACATTCTTTCCCCTGATAGAATGAAAGTTCCTTGGAGATAGACACTATTGACTTCTGGTTTTGTATTCCTATCACTTAATTTGGGACCTGACTCATTGTATGTGATTACTAAGTGATTGTGGATTGATTGATTTTAGTTTACTATTTTCTGTGGGCTTTAATAAAGGTGTCCTCTTATATGTTTCCCTGTATACTTACATTGGCTTTGGGGGCCCTTTTGTTCACATTTGTTGACCTTTACATAAATTACATTCTGAAATTCTCAGAAAGAAACTCAAGGTTGGGGGCTAGCATCCCCAGATAGATGTATGATTACTAGAGAAGACACAGCTGAAACAATTTTTGTGTAAGTTCCAAGCTTTAGGTACTATGCTGTGGTTTCATCTCAGTTTCATACATTTTCAGACAGTCATCTGTCAGCATGACTCCCAAAGATTATAAGTTTAGATAACATTAAAGTTTAGTTAACATGAGATGCTAAACCTCTTAATCACATGACTGCTTCCTAACATTCATGGCTTCTTAAACTTTATCTCACTCCAGATACTTTTTTTTTTTTTTTTTTTTTTTAGCAATTGGGGTTAAGTAACTTGCTCAAGGTTACACGGCTAGTCATTGTTTATGCGTGGGTCCTCATTTTCTGAGGCCGGATTTGATCTCGGGTCATCCCAACTCCGAGGCCAGCGCTCTTACTCACTGCGCCACCTAGCCACCCCTTTTAGGGCAATTGGGGTTAAGTAACTTGCCCAAGGTTACACGGCTAGGTTTTTGTTTGTGTGGGTTAAGTGTCTGAGGCCGGATCCGAACTCAGGTCCTTCTGACTCCAGGGCCGGCGCTCTATTCACTGCGCCACCTAGCCGCCCCTCAGATACTTTTTTATCCATCAAAACTGGCTTACTTTTATTCTTTCATCTTCCATCCATCTTCCTCCATCTTCCATCATTATGTCATTGCACTGGTTGTTTCTGATGCCTCAATACTCTCTGTCAACCCCCACCTCTAACATCTACCTCTTAGCATCTCTGACTTCCTTTGAGACTCAGAATACATTCCATCTTAATTCCTAAGGCCTCCCTCTCTCAGACAGCCTTCTTCCTAGTCTATATGCATTTTGTATGGGTCTACTTATTTACAGATTGCCTTCCTGATGGGAATGAGAACAGAACCTCCTTGAGAGCTAGCACTGATTTTGAATTTCTTTATATCTTTAGGGCTTAGCAGGGTACCCAGTATATCCTAAGCACTTAAGTATTTATTTTTATTGTTGATGTTATGGATAGGAATATGTGTGTTCTTTCTTCTCTGTTGGTGTAAGTAGTCCTCTTGTGAGGCAAGACCTTTTTTATCAGTATTTCTGATGTTTGGTTTTTGCAAGACAGTTGCTTAACTCAAGTATTTCCCATTCAAACACGATGTTCTCGAAGCCCCTGAAACCAAGTATGGGTCGCCTGTCAGTTTGCACACAAGGTCTCACCCACCCTTGATTTCCGGGGCCACGGGAGTCACTCCAGCTGAACTCTTGTGGGTATGAGGTATCCAAAGTCAGGTGAAGGAAGATCAAAGTGTGAGCAAAGAGAAGAGAAAATCAGTGTTCTTGTATGCATTCCAGCAAGGCCATCCTCCCCAAGATGAAGTATGAGGTATAGCATCTCTTGTAGTTTTCCATTTAGGCAATCTAGGCTGCCTCCAGTATAATTTGTAGTGACAGGTAAACATTCCACAACAATTCTGAAATTTAGTTTGTATATCTTTTCTTCTTGCCTATTTTCTATCATCTAGAAAATGTAACTAACCAGTCTCATCCAATGTAGTTTATCCCCATCATTCTGGGTCTAAATGTCTAGCTTTCACCACTATCTTTGTATTTACCACTTTGTATTTACAAAGCTTGCTCCTCTGCATGGCCTCTTTCATACTGTAGTGGTTCACATTTTGGTAAACTACAAAGAAAATTAAAGATATACACTATACCACACATACTCACACACATGCAGGACAAATCATAAAATATTTAAATTACCAGATTTCTTATGTGATGCCCAAAATATCCATTGGATCACTTTAGTTTCAGGAGGAAAAGTATAGTTTTCATTTTTAGAGATAATGATACTATGTGTTAGCAAGTTATAAATTTGGGCATCATGTCTATAACCACAGAATTCCATAAATTCACAAGCTTAAAGCGTGAGTGCCACCAAAGAATGAATGTTTGCAAAGAAATACCAAGGCTAAGCAATTGAGAACTGTATCATATATAGGATTACTGATCTAGTGCTGTAAAAGTCCTTAGATGACGTAACATCATGCCCAGTCTCTCTAATTGTGTCTCCATATTTAGCTAGCTAGCTACCTACCTAACACACGTAAAGCTCTTTGCATACTCTAAAATGCTATAAAAATTTCAGCTATCTCCATTAGCTCTTAAGGCTGACACCACCTCCTTAGTTTTTGTAACCTTTCCTAACTCATTTAATTAGGTATTGCCCTAAAAGATGAATTCCATAGAGATGTCCTAACATTTCCCATCTGGTTCCTGATGAGCCTCAGTTCTAGCAATTTGGTGCAGCCTGGCAATCAAGGTCTTCCTCCAGTCCAGCTTTCTTCTGTCCGCTGGAATCACAAAAGCTTTGTGAGCCCTGCTTCTTCAGTGCCCCCATTTCTTTTCCATTGTCAGAATAGGAGGAAGGAAAAGCTGAAAATATAGAAGGCACTAGGCTTCAGATGGCCCTGGGAAGGCTTCATAGTGCCCTGGATGATTTTCTTTCCTTCTTTCTTTCTTTTTTTTTTTTTTTTGTTAAGAGGAATCCTTACAACTCTATCAGCTGAAATAAGAACAGGATCAGTCAGTTTTTCATTAATACAATGAACTCCTGATGAGAAAGTTACATTTACCTATGCCAATTGGCAACTGCTCTATAATTAACAGTCTCAAAGTATTGCATGGGATACTTAGAGGTAACGGTGCTTGCCCAGGGTCCCATGGCCAACTTATCACTTCACCCAAGCCAAACCAAGTTTAGTGACAGGGTTTTCCACACACTCCACCCATTAAGAGATTCAAGTACTCAGACTGGTTTCCTTGTTGATCACTTTGGAGGGCTTATATTTCAAATGATCATCCTTTACAGGGTGAAACTGGAATACTGCTCTTGTTTGTTTTGTGTTCACCAAATAGCCCTTCTTCATAGCATTTTGCCAGGCTCAGCTTAAGTTCTCCTTTAAATCACTTCTAGCTCTTGGGATAGCACTATTAATGTAATTACCTCTTTTAGTATGGAGGTACTGGGGGTTTTGAGAGAAAAATCAGCCCTATGCCCAAGTAACCAAGAAGACAAAAACAATAGACAATGGTATTTGGAACATTATGAGACCTTAGAGATAATCTAGTCTGACTCCCTCATTTTTCATATAAGGAAACCAAGTCCTACGGAGGTCAGGTGTTGCCTACTGGATAGAATGTCAGATATGGAGTCAAGGGATCTAGTTTTGAGTCCTGTGTAGACATTTGTTTCTTGTGTGAAGGTTGGCCTCTTGGGCCATTATTTTCCCAACCTGTAAAATGAAAGCACTTTACCTATACTGTCTACTACCCCCACACTGCTATTGTGAAATAACACACACACACACACACACACACACACACACACACACACACACATACACACACACATACATACTGTGTCTGCAAACATTAAGAAATGCCTCAATGGAACTGTGATGTCACTGTTATGTGTACTCCCTCCTATGGTGGATATTGTGACCCACCCATGCTTGCCTATTGGGTGCTGCTCTTCTCTGTGTCTTGTCATCAATCATACACTGGGAGGTAAGGGGGACAGTGGAAGGTGGGATTCACTTAAACTGCTGAAGACCTCCTTTATGTGCTCCTGGTTCTTAAATATACTATTGGAGAACATATAACCATCATCATTAGCATTACCCCTTTTAAAGTATGGAGGGTCGAAGGGGGCGGAGCCAAGATGGCGGAGTAGAAACAGCTCATCCAAGCCACTCTGCCCCCACATTCCCCCCAAACGATGTAAAAGGGGACTCTGAACAACTTCTGGAGCCCCAGCACCCACAGAACGACACAGAGAAGCTAAACTCCCGCTGAGGACAGCCCAGCAGCCCTGCAGGAAGGACCAGCGCAGTGGTCTGGGACCTGGCAGCATGCAGCGCGCAGAGCGCAGGAGCCGAGCCGAGCCGAGCCCAGGTCCGCATGAGCCGAGGTTTTAGCCCCAGGGCGGCAGGGCCAGCAGCCAGCTGGAGGAACCCCAGAACACCAGGAACTGTGGAGACTCCAGAATTATCAACATAGACTTGCCTGGGACAAAGTAAGAGGTTAGTGTCCTATGGACTTTGGGACCTGTATTTGGGGAATGCGTCAGCTCCCTCCCCTGGGGGCTAGAAGCTGCTGAGGAGACACGCCATTGTGTAGTTTTCAGAGGCATTTCCGGCTCCCAGCCTACAAATCGTGGGGAGATCCAGCGATCAGTCTTGGGGGGTAATCGCTCTTGCTTTAACCTCCCTGGATCTGGATTGTGATCTAGGGTGGAAGTTGTGGGTGGGTTTACAGCTTGCCAGAAACGGAAGTTGCCCCCCACACGTTCGGGACGAAAATTCCTCTATCTGGCCTTAAAGCCATAGTGTGGCAACAAGCCCAAAAGTCAAATAATTAAGTGGCAACATGCCAAGGCAAAGGAAACAGAAAAATTCAACCCTAGACTCCTATTTTGGGGCCATAGAGCAGGAAAAGGACTGTGAGGTCAGAAGTCCTGCTCCAAAAGCCCCAGGGGAAACCATGAGCAGGTTGCAGGCCATAGAGGACCTTAAGAAGGACTTTAAAAATCAAATAAGAGAAGTGGAGGAAAAATTGGAAAGAGAAATGAGAAGGATGCAGGAAAAGTATGAAATGAGGGTCAATAGCCTGACTGAGGAAAACAACACCTTAAAAAATAGACTAACTCAAATGGCAAAGGAGGCCCAAAAGGGCAATGAGGAGAAGAATGCCTTAAAAAGTCGAATTTGCCAGATGGAAAAAGAATCTCAGAAGTTCACTGAGGAGATTCATTCCTTCAGAGTTAGACTGGAGCAAATGGAAGCTAATGACTTTATGAGAAATCAAGATGCTGTTAAGCAGAT
This sequence comes from Gymnobelideus leadbeateri, assembly GCA_011680675.1. Classification (NCBI taxonomy): domain Eukaryota; kingdom Metazoa; phylum Chordata; class Mammalia; order Diprotodontia; family Petauridae; genus Gymnobelideus; species Gymnobelideus leadbeateri. Next base: position 60,527 of record WOXC01010221.1, on the reverse strand, counting down.
CCAACAAATGAAAGATTAGAAGGCAATGTGAAATATCTCATGGGAAAAACCACTGACCTGGAGAATAGATCCAGGAGAGACAATTTAAAAATTATTGGACTACCTGAAAGCCATGATCAAGGAAAGAACCTAGAAATCACCCTTCAAGAAATTCTCAAGGAAAACTGCCCTGATGTTTTAGATCCAGAGGGCAAAATAGAGGTTGAAAGAATCCACCAATCACCTCCTGAAAAAGATCCCAAAAAGAAAACTCCCAGGAATATATAGCCAGGTTCCAGAATCCCCAGATCAAGGAGAAAATACTCCAAGCAGCCAGGAAGAAACAATTTCAATATTGTGGAAACACAATCAGAATAGCCCAGGACCTGGCAGCTTCTACACTGAGGGATGGAAGGGCATGGAATATGATATTCCAGAGGGCAAAAGAGCTGGGAATGAACCCAAGGGTCAGCTACCCAGCAAAACTGAGTATTTTGTTTCAGGGGAAAATATGGTCATTCAGTGGAATACAGGACTTTCAAGCATTCTTGAGGAAAAAACCAGAGTTGAATAGAAAATTTGACATCCAGACGCAAGAAGTAAGAGATGCCTGAGAAGGTAATCAGGGAAAAGAAATCAAAAGGAACTTATCAAAGTTGAACTATTTACATTCCTATATGGAAAGCAATAACTGTGACTGATGATATCTTTCTCACTATGAAAATAATGGAAGAAGGGGGTGTGGTCATATGAATACATATGTGAATGTGTGTGTATATGGTTACAGTTATATATGGATAGAGGGCATAAGTTGAATTTGTTGGGAAGGGAGAATACTCAAGTGATGAAATTATGAGGTGAGAGAGGAAAGTGGCAAGAGGAGATGGGGAGAGACAGGGTAGTGTAAAACTATCCCATGCAGAAGAAGCAAGGGGAAGTGGTTGCAAAAGAGGGGGAGAATAAGGAAGGCTAAAAAGGCAAAACCACATTCAAACTGAATTTGATTCAGGGAGAAAATGACATACATAGTAAATGGGATATCTCAACCTGCAGCAGGATAGGGGGAAGGGGGATGGGAGGAGGGATGATGGATGGGAGGGCATCCTTGGGGTGAGGGGAGGTTGGAAGTACCCACTATAGAAGAGGGACAGGATCATGTAGGGAATGGACCAGGTGGGGGGTGGGATGAGTGGGAGGGAATTATAAGCAGCCTTGTACAATATATCTACTATGATAATGTTTTGCATAGCTAGACATGTACAACATATACTGAATTACTTATCTCCAAGAGGGAATGGGTGACAAGGGAGGAAGGAAATGGATCTGAAATGAGGTCATAACATTAAATGTTTCAAATATATATAAATACTATTATTAATACTCTTTTGCTTGTAATAGGGAGATAAGATGTGCAGGCATTGGGATGCAAAGACTCACCTTCCTCTAACGGAAAAGTCGATGGGGGTATGGGAGAAGGTAGGGGAGAGAGCAGATTGGAGGAAGCAATATCTTGTGGGATTACTGTTCTGGGAGGTTGGGTAGGGGAATAATGGGGGGAAAATGATTGTAACTCAAAATCTGGCGGAAATGAATGATGTAAAACAGAAATTAATAAAGCATTTGTTTAAAGTATGGAGGGTCTTTCCCCTTGTACCATCATTCATACATAAGTTATCTCAGCTGACAGAGGGTAAGCAGTTTGAAAGCAGGGAACATGGTTCCCTCAAATTTTTATCTTCAGGGAAAAATAGCAAATATTGTTATCACCCAGTCAGTTAATTGTGCCTACTATGTGCCAAGGTCTAAACTGAGTGATTGCATATACCAAGAATTCAAACTTATTTGTCAAAACAATTTAATCCTATACAGTAATCTAAATATAGGAACTGGTTTAACTGGACCAATCTTCATTCTATCATGGGGGAGGACAAACCCTTGAAACATATTATATCTAGTTCATAGAGCAGTGACCGAGTATTGAAGAACAAAGCCTCATATTTTTGGAGCTGGCATCCTGGGATCCTTCCTATTCCCCTCCCTGGTTGAACTTTCCCTCTGAGAGTCCATTTGTTTTGTATATATCTTATTAGCACATTGTTGTTTGTCTGTTGTCTACATTATTACAATGTGAGCTCCTTGAGGGCAGCATTTCTGTTTTTGCCTCTTTTTATATCTCTTACATTTAGGTGATTGACACAAGGCTGTCTGGAGCCAGCTCTGTGTGAGCATTGACACCTCAGAAATCAGAGTATGCTACAATTTAGGACTTGATTTATTGTTTTGTTGATTGCTTAGATTTAAGAAAATGATGGAGAATTGAGATTTAATTTAAAAGTGTACCATGGTGGGGCGGCTAGGTGGCACAGTGAGTAAGAGCGCCGGCCTCAGAGTTGGGATGACTTGAGATCGAATCCGGTCTCAGAAAATGAGCACCCGCACACAAATAATGACTAGCCATGTAACCTTGAGCAAGTTACTTAACCCCAATTGCTTTAAAAAAAGTGTACCATGGATATCGTTTTTGAAAACCAATTGTTAAACATTTACTAGCACACACACCTGGCCCATTAGAAGCATTTAATAAGTGTCTGTTGACAGAATGACTGACTGCCATGTTGAGGAATCAGTTGGAACCCAAGCCAGCCTTGCTGCAAACCCAATACTCTAACTACCATGCCATAAACATAGAAGTGCAATTAGATTATAAAATAACTACTCTGTTACTAAAATTTATTGCTATTTCAATAAATTAGAAATTATATTCTCCCTGTCCCCCTCTCACTCTGCAAACCCACAGTTTAAGAATATTCTCTATTTGAATAGCCTTTATTTCCTCTTCCCCTTACCTCTGAGGTAACGCCTTGGTTGATAAACTTTCAATTATTTGCAATGAAACACAGGTTCATAGATTAATCCACCATAACATGTATAGTCTATTCTATTCTATTATTATTATTCTCCATATGGTGGGATGGCTTTATAAACTTGGTGTAAACATTGATTATATTGGGGCGGCTAGGTGGCACAGTGTGTAGAGCGTCGGCTGGAGTCAGAAGGACCTGAGTTCGGATCCGACCTCAGACACTTACCGCACACACAAATAATACCTAGCCATGTGACCTTGGGCAAGTTACTTAACCCCAATTGCCCTCCAAAAAAACAAACAAACAAACAAACAAAAAAAATTATATCAAGACTTGATGAAGACTTATCTGCTGTGACCAAGTCTACCTTTTTCCCCCTCCCATGCCCCTAACCTGCAAAATGATCATTTAGGAATATAAGACCTCAGAGAGGCTCAATTAGGAATAGAACAATGCCTTTCTGTCTCTTGTCCCAGGATTTAAAATGATGTAGTAATGACAGTGAGAGAAAAAGAGACTACAGGCATGGGTATAGCGCCAAGTTCACATGCCAAGCTGAGCCAAGCCAAGCCAATCCATTCACTGTTTAATAGTCTCAGAGTGTTGCCAAAGGTTCAGAATGGTAAAATAGCTTGTCTTGGGTTGCCTGACTATTTAGTGTCAGAGGTAGGATTGGGCCCTAGTCTTCCTGATTCAAAGGGCACCACCCAATTCACTATAGGAATTGATCTCTCACCATATGCCATACAACTGTTCATCATATACATCACATAGAAAACTGCCAGTCATTCTAAATCCCATTTGAATTTTGGAAAGGGTGGGATGGGAGTGTAACATTGATCCATAACCATCCAATGAGGAATGTGAATTCAAATGGAATCTTCACCATAAAAGGAAAAATAAAAGTATATGAGGGAGTAGGGGAAGAGGAATTAGTGCTAAGGGGAAAGCTTAGCCAGTTGATGGTTTTATCTGGTAATGAAAATACAGGAGGAAGCTGGGTTTAATTTGAGGCATAGCTCTACAGCTCTGATCACAGGTAAGTTTTAATTTAATTTGTGAATAAATAAAGCAAATGATGAACCAGTCTAAGTCACCTACGGCTACATTGTCCTGCTTTCATCGCTCCAGTGCGTTTACATGCACATCAGTCTCCTCCATCCTTGCTCCATGAGACCCTGCCAGTGCTTTGGGGATGTCTACATCTGAAGGCAGGTGGCCACTCTACACGCAGGCATTGCTGTAATGCATCTCACCTTCCCCCAGCATAGACAACATGGGAACCTAGTAGTGTGTGAAAAGCAATCAGCCAAATAATCTCTATTAGACAGGAGATAATCACAACACCAAGGCATGTACCTATAAGCTCTGAGAAGGCTAAAAGGAGGAATCCTATGTGGGCAGACTATGTTGACTGTTCTCTTAGAAAGAAACTCGAAGGACCTAGGCCCAAATCCCAGCCAAGCTGTGAGAGTGAGTTAGGTCAAGTCGTTCCAGGCCTGGAAGACTCAGTTTCTTTATCAATAAAATGAAAGTGTTGCCTATAAGACTAGATGATATCTACACCTAAGCCCTTTCAAGTACAAATTGGTGATCTTATGATTAATGGGAAAAGAAAGGGGCAATTAATCATGGTCTCCATGAAGAGGAGACAGCATGACAGGTGCGTTGAGCAGTGGATAGAGTGCCAGGCCTGGAGTCAGGAAGACCCGAGGTTAAATCTGGCCTCAGACACTTGTTAACTGTGTGATCCTGGGCAAGTCACTTAAGCCCTCAGTTTCCTTATCTGTAAAATGAGTTGGAAAAGGAAATGGTAAACCACTCTAGCATCTTTGCCAAGAAATCCCCAAATAGGGTCACAAAGAATCATATGGGACTGAAATGACTAAACACCAATGAAAAGAATAGTGACTATGTAGTTAGAAGTCCCAAGTGCAAATCCTGTCTCTGATGTTCGCTACCTATGTGATCATGGACAAGTCATTTTAACCTTCTTTTGAGTGAGCTATTCCTTCATTTTAAAAAGGAGGGTGTTGAATAGACAGCATCTGAGGCTCTTTTACCTCTAGATCTGAGCATAATGCAGGTGGAGTACTGATCTGGGAATGAAAAGATCTGCTGTGAATCCTGGCTTTGCTCATCACCTTGGCATTCACTTAACTTCTGTGGATTTCCTCACCTCTACAATAAGGAGGTTGAACTGGATTACCTCTCCAGTTCCTTCCAGCTTCACATCATGATACTCCAGTCTGGTTTCCAGTGGGAGGGAATTTTCAAAAGTAAACCCGATTCTTTTATCCCAAATTGATCAGGGACACTTTTATTTCACAAGTTCTGTGGATCGACCTGTATAAATTACCTTTTGTAACTTTAGCTTTCAAATACTTCATGTCATCTTAAATCTTTCACGTCCTGGGTCTATTCTTTACTTCACCAGTAATTACTTTTTTTTTCTTAAAAAAAAGAAAGAAATATTACCTGCATTACCGTCTAGCCTGGACCGACATATTAATCTTTCACTTCAGGTACAGTTATCAGATTATTCTTCCTCCATTCACAACCAAGCCTTGATTGGGAATGACAGCGTTGAGCCATCACCCCACCATCATTAATCGGGGACTTTTGAGGGTCAATGAATGAATAGCCCCTTTATTCAAGTTCTTTATAAGAGGCTTGGCTACAAACCCTTATTCCATTTGATATAAAAGCCATTAACTAAAAGAAGCTTTTCTGGGAGGAAGAAAAATTTCATTGGCCTCAATCTATAGGTTCCAGTTCTTTGAATACCCAGTTTTCTGTATAAATTCCCCAACTGCTAATCCTGGCAGTCTTCATCCACATATGTGAATGCATTTGGACAAATGGTGAGTATGCAATCTTGTACATTTTCCATTTCTTGAGGATAATGTATTTGACAAGAATTAGGAGGGTTGGAATAGTCTATATTCCACCCTTGTTAAACCTCCCCAAATCTTCAAACAACAATTCTTCACAAATAGATATTAAGAAAAGCCTACCTTGAGAGGACACACATCTTGAATTTTTTTGAGTTAAAATTGCCCATCTACATGAATATCAAAAGGAAAAATAAAGAAATCATTTTTCTTCTGTCCAAAGACAATTATACAAATGATTTGACTCTCTAGGACCATAGCAGCTCTATTTGGACTTTGTGCTCAAAGGAACACTGGCTAGGAATCTTCTTTTGTTTGGACAGAAAGACAGAGATTTGGGCTATGTATTGCAATCTTTATAAATCATCTCACTTATTAGCTGTTATGTAAAAATATTCTTGGACCAAAATATTCACTTGTGACCAGTCCATTATCAGAATACCCATTTTATAGGAATTTTTATGCTTTAAAATGTGTCCTTTCATTGATATTTCTTAACATGCCATAAATATATCCAGGAAACAAATCTCACATAGTCACCCCTCTGATCAATTGATATACAATCAAGAAAAAGATCAAAATAATTCTGCCTATCCTGCTTGAATTCCCATGACAACACCACGGATTTCTTGATCACCACTTTCAAATCCTATTCTCTCAGAAGACTCCCCAGGTATAACCTGTAAATTAATCTCCTAGTCACATCATTCTCCTTAGTTACTGTCTTCATTTTGATCCCAGAAATCTAACTTAGGTCTAGCTTCTATTCTTCCCATATGCTTTATATGGAATGTTCAGTTCAATTCCAACAAATAAACACCATCTGAATGAATGTTGTGGGATATAGCAGCAAGGAAATTGCAAAAATCAGTCCTAAAGATATGTGAATTCTTTTGTGTAAGACCTATAAGGGTACCACATTTTTATTACCCAATCCCCTAGAATAATTTTCCATATTAAGCAGATTCTTGTTGGATGGATGGATGGATAGATGGAATTCAATCAGTACTCATTTAATCAATCAATTAGAAGTATTGGTTAACGACCACTTTGTACCAAGCTCTGTGCAAGGTTATAAGGATACAAGTAGTTTACATTCTATCAAGGAGATAAGAAGCAGAATATAAGTATATTCTGAGTGTGTGTAAAATGGATAGTAGGTGGTTTGTGAAGGGAGGCAGAAAAGTCATTAAAAAGTTGTCTGGTCAGGCAAGGCTTCATGGATACAGTGGCATTTCAACTGAGATGAGTATTGCTGATTTCCCAGTATATTTATTTAATTCTTGGCTTTATCTATAGGCCTATATCTCTCCCACCTTCCTACCATGTGGCACAGGGGAGAGAGGCCTAACTGTGAAGGCAGGACCACCTTGGTTCAAATGTTGCCTCTGGCATGTACTGGTGACACAGCATGGGCAAATCATTTAAATTCTTGTTGTTCTGAGACAAACCTAGAAGACCTTAAGGTAGAGTGTAGGTGGTCATTTATCTCTATCACTGGAAGCCATTTCTATATTGGGAAATCCCTATGTCTCAATGAAATCACAGGTCTGCATCCACCCCAAATATGTGCATGCATGCATATGTGTATATGTTTAATTGCATGTCTATACATGTTTGTGTGTGTATATATATATATACATATATATGCACATTCACCTCACATATTATATATGTATATATGTAATTCAGAAAAAAAAATTGATTGCCTAAGAATATTTTTACATTCCAACTAGCAGATAAGATGATTTACAAAGCTTGACACATATGCATGTATGTATTTATGTGTGTATGTGCATATATCCATGTAAAATATAATATACAGTAACTTTGATATGTGCTTACATATATGTATATACATATATTAAAGCTTACAATCAAAGAATAAAGGCAAATGCAAATAAGGAGGTACACAGTTTAGTAAGGATAAATAATATGCAAAAGTATCAATAATGACTTCTTAATTGGATGTACATATATTATATGCAATTTTGCAATTTGAAACTGAGAGATTATAGTTATGGCTTATATGAAGAATTTTGCACTTCAACTTTTTCCAATTAATCTACACATAAATCATATATTCAATTTGCCTTTATTTCCCCCATAACCATTTCTAGAGGAAAAAAAAATGTCTGTAAGCCATATAAGCAAACAAAACAGAAGAAAAAAATAGCCTCAAGTTCTGCTAGTAACATACTAAATTGCATAATTCATTTTATTCTTGCCCTTGTCCCAACAGGTATAAAAAAGAGCCTTCCAAGAGAGATTTAAACAATGCTGCTTAGTAGTTGAACTCTAAGGAGCTCTCCAAGCAGGGCTACCAATTATACCTTTACAAGCCATTTCACTTATTTTCCCTTGTGGGAAAAGCACTCAGAACTGGTTTTGCCAATGCCTGAAGACATTGCACAGAGATCCCTATTCAAGGTCTTTAATCATCATCTATCCTAAAGTATGTTCTTTGCGGAGAGTTTAGAAAGAGGTGGGTGGGTGTGTGCATGATGGAGAAGGAGAGTGTTTAGAAAGAAGTCATTCTTTGCTCTGATCCCTACAGGGTTGAGTATTTTAGTAACTATCATGGTTAAATAAATCAATAAGGCGCAGATACCCCAAGCAAGTGTATTTTATCCCCACTTTTTCCTCTCTCAACTGCTGTTGCAAACACTGAAGTTTCAATGAAGTCTCAAAGGGAAACCAGTTTTGAAATTCTAGAGCAGGTTCCCTACCCGTATTCTAGCTGAGTTCTCAAAGTGTGACTGGTTAGAAATGGACGTAGCCTTAGGGGAGGTTAGGTGGCTCAGTGAGTAAGAGTGCTGGCCCAGGAGTTGGGATGACCCAGGATCGGTCCCGGCCTCAGAAAATGAGTACCCACAAATAAATAATGACTAGCCGTGTAACCTTGAGCAAGTTAACCCCAATTGCTAAAAAAAAAAAAAAATGGACGTAGCCTTGGGTTATTCATTGGACAAAGTGCTTTGCCTGAAAACTTTACTTGACCTCAAATACAAAAAAAAAAAAAAAACAAACTCAAAACAATTAGTGTTATTTTTTGATTTGTATGTGAACATACATACATATTAGTGAATTCCTATTTTTACTTTATTGATATTTTTTATCTTCTTACCTACCCGGGTTCCATTTTATTAGCAGCATATAAAAAAGTTAAGAAAAAACCCTTCCCCTATAACTCTTCTTCTGACAGTACTGCCTACTTGAAGGCATCATAAAGTTATAAGCATGGATTTATAATTCATAAATTATTTAAGATGAAGGAACCCTTAAATAAGTTTTATCTGCAAAGGGAAGTAATATATTCACCTGACAATTGCTTTAGTAGAAGAAAGATTAAAACATGTTTACAGAGAAATTCTGGGCATATAACTGGAATGTAATATTTACATGACTCAAATCTCATCGACTGAAAAAATATGTAATAAACTATTCTAATCTCTAGTAAAGGGAATATTTCATTTGGTAAATCAGATAAAGAAAACAAAGCAAGGGATGCAAATACATGTAGTGAGAATGCTAGGTTACTAAAAAAGCATTGAAAGTACCTTATTAAAGAATGTCAAAAATAGGCTTGAGAAAATCCTGTTTGGCATCTCAAATTTAGCACATGGTGTTATTAGCATCCAAGGGCACAATTCTAATTTAGGCGTTGTCTCATAATGTTCACTTTCAGAAATATTTTAAAGCGATAGTTTATTTTAATGTCTTTCAAATCAGGAAATGCTAGGTAGCACTCTCTGAAGAATATTACTGATTTAAGATTATAATTGTCAAATTAATGAACAGTAGGACCTTGTAAACACAAAACCAATTTAACATAGAAAAAATAAAATAATGGAGAGAAACCTCATCATTCTTTAGCGACCATCTCTTTCCACTGTTGTAAGAAAGGTTAATCACCTAAGGACACTTGTATGTCATATGATGGGTATTACTTCCCAAAAATGTTCTTAACGTTTCCCTAGCTACCCAGCTGCCATTGGCTCGGTGTGCAAGATAGCTCTAAAATAATTCTAAACCTTTCCACAGAAATTCTAAATTCTAAACCTTTCTCAGAAAGCAGCATGTTGTTTCTCTCTGGCACATGTGACCTCACCAAAGGCATCCAGCCCTGCTGCTTAGTGAATGTGGGAAAACCTCCAACCAGATAAAACACTTATTCATTCTCTTATAGGACTCAGACCTATCTCCAATACAATGATTGTATGTTTTCATCCTTGTGTTAAGATGGCATTCCTGACAGGGTAAGCACTTTACATCATTGTTTGTTTGTTTCCCATGAGTCATGATGGGCATAAGGAAGTATCCACACCCTCTTAGCTATTTCTCTGCTTTTGGACAAAGGCACGGATTTGCAAGATGGCTGATTCTGTTCAGAAGAACCAAGCCAAATGATTCTAGCCCATTAGAGAGAAATTAAAGGGGGTCTACTACCTTGCCAGTTACTTTTTTTCTAACCAGCTGAACTAACCAACTCCTGGCACAGGGACACCATAGTCTATCATGATTCAATTAATTAAACATTTAATAACCAAAGGGCATTGAAGGCTTGCCACAATCATGTATTTAAAGCCAAGAGTATATAAGATGATAGTGTCTGCTATGCTTTAGATATGAAGGTAAAAAAAAAAAGAATAGCCCATGTCCTCAGAAAGTTCATAACCTAATAAGGGGAGTTATGGCATGCACATAAATCAATAATTAGCCCACAAGGGAGAATCTGATAGGAGCAAAGAAGAGATAGCAAAGAAATATCATAGGAAAAATGGTTTGAATGACTTGGAGGATGGGGGCACTATTAATAGGCATAGAGAAACTGGAAAGGGGATGATTGGGGTTGGGAAGAGAGGCTGTGGTGTATATGAGTTGTACATTCTAGTTAATACATCCAGAGGCAGATGGGTGAAATAAGGTAGGGTCACAGGGCATGTTGGTTTTGAATCTGTAGATATGAGTCACCCCTACAAAAGGAAACCTTGGATGTGTTACCATTACCCGTGGAAAGAGTTTACGAAGGACAGAGATCAAGGTAACCATCCACACAAAAGAGACCAAGAAGGATCAGTCAGAGAGGAGAAGAGGCAGAATGAGATGATGTCACAGATGCTGGGGAGAAGAAAGTATCCAAATGGAAGAAGTGGTTTAAAAAGAATGAAGAGTTACAAAAAGGAAAAAGAAGAAGACTGAAAATCCCCTACTGAATTTGGCAATTAAAGAGTCACTGATGGCCTATGGGAGAACAGTTCCAGTAAGCAGAAGTGATATTGTGAGAAGCTGAGGAGAGGGTAGGTGATAAGAAGATAGAACCCAGGAAGGGTAGGTCATAGATCTAGAGCTAAAGGTAACTTACATGTCATTTGTCCCAACACTATTCCCTCTACCCATTTTATAGATTATAGAACTAAGCCCTAGAGAGGTTAAAAACTTGTTAAAAGTCACCCAAGTATTGACAGGTGACTGTAGAAATTTATCACTAAATAGAAAAGGGAATATATGGTGATAGATTGGGGGTGTGTGTGGCATAATCAAGGTTTTGTTTTTATTTTTTAAAGGATGAGGAGATGTGAGCAAGTATGAAGACACATGGGAAAGAGCCAGTAGATGAAGAATAATGGAAAATTAGAAGGGTAGAGTATAAAAATAAGGGTAGAGAAAAATGTTCGATATCAAGCCAAGTGCCACAGGAGATGGGAAAGAATATGATGAAGGACACAAATGAATAGGTTAGCCTTAGCAGGGAGGAGAGGCAAGTTGTGATATGTCTTGCCTGTAAACAGTGATTCATATGCTGTCTCCCCCATTAGATTATACAATTCTTGAGAGTAGAGGCTGTATTGTTTTGTTTTGTTTATACTTTTCTGTTTTTTATTTCCACCAACACAGCATCATGTCTGGCACACAGTAGGTTCTTAACAAATGTTTGCTGGCTTGCATTTTAGTTACTGCAGAGGATAAGAGGGGAAAAAACTCAACTTAAAAAGACAAAAGAATACCTACTAAGAAATACAGGAGAAGTGGGAGATTTGGAGGTTTGAGAAAAAAAAAAAAAGAAATTTGCAGTGGTCTCCATAGCAGAGTTTCTCAACTTTGTTTATGTTGTGATCTTTTTAGCATTTCTATGGACCCCTTCTCAGAATAATCTTTTAAAATGCATAAAATTAAATACACAGCTTGAAAAGGGAATTAGTTATAATAATAATAATAATAACAATGCAATAATACTAACGGTGTAATATTTCATATTCATGGGACCCATTTTAAATACTTCTAAACTATAGTGCCATTGGGATTCACAAATGATTCAGAGATGAATCTAATAACAACTAAAAATGTGAATAAAAGTTTGAGTAGCAGTCAGGATCCACTAGAAGTTAGACTGCTCATGAGTTTCAGTTCCCACCTTACTAATAGCCCACTGGATGACCTTGAGTAAACCACACCATTCCTATGGACCTCAATTTCCTCCTCATGAAATGAAAGCATTGGAGCACACAACATCTTTTAGTTTGAGAATCCATTCTTAGAGCCAGGTGTATCTCATAGCAGACATTACTGTCAGTGGGTTGCCACACCTTGAGGTTTTTCTAAAAGTAAAAATAATAATTAAGCTACCCACAAGATACCATTTTGGGGTGGGGGCATTAAGGGGTGGTGGTTGTTTTTCTTTAGATCATTGACCTATTAACACTATAGATCCTTATTCTAGCCACAATGAGAAGAGACATGCTGATGATTGGTAGATTTCAAAATAGAGATAGCTTTGTGGGGTATATGTGTGTCCCTTAAGAGAATTTCTGGAATTCCCTGGTGCAAAAGAAGAAGTTGCAATGACAGATATTTTACATCTGACCTCATAATTTTCACTTTATGTGTTCAAATTAGGATGTTTAGCCTGGGGAAGAGAAGACTTAGATAAATGTCGTCAAGGATCTGAAGGGTTGTCATGTGGGAGAAGCTTATTCTGCTGGGCCCAGAGGGCAGAGCAGGGAGTAATGAGTAGCTGTTGGAGAGAAGCAGACATAGGCTGGATGGAAGGAAAAGCTTCCTAATTATTAGAGCTGTTCAAAAGTGGAATGGGCAGACTTGGAAGGTAACAGGCTCGCCTTCATTGATGGTCTTCAAGCAGAGTTCAAAAGCAGTGGAAAGATCATTGGTTCTGAAGTCAAAGGAAATTGATTCAAATATACCTCAACTCTACTATGTAATCTTGGGAAAGCCACTAAACTGACATTTAGTGCTGAGACACTAAATGGGCCTCTTTTTTTTCATCTCAAAAATGCATAGGTCAGACTTGATGGCATCTATCAAGCTATAGAGCTGTGCCTTATGGAAAAACCAGAGTTTGAAACTGGTTTCTGATGCTTGCTAACAATATGACCTTGGAAGGTTCTTTTTAGATCCCCTGTAATTCATTTTCCTCATCTGCAAAATGATGGGGTTGTATATTGGTCCCTTTCAATTCCAAATCCCTAACCTATGACAACTCCTTGGAAATGTTGTCAAGAGGATTCTGAGAGCACATCCCCCATCCCTGTGCCTTCTTACTCATTGTCTCTCACACTTACAGTCATCTGCCTTTTCCCCTCTGCCTTCTCCTTTTCCAGTTTTTCCTTGTGACTTAGCTCAAATCCCACTAAGTCCAAGAGTTCTTTCCCAGGAAAGATGTCCAGGTACATCTTACACAATTTCCCTTTCCCCTTATCCATTCTATACATACTGGAATACTAGGTGCCTTCTTATTCTGACTTCTCTCTTCACTGTGCCTTTGATCACACCACCTTTCTCTCCCTTTTCTCCCTATTATGTGCACACCCAGCCCATAGTCCACTTCTTTCTCAGTGCTCTCCTGCATCTGCAGCTGAAAGCAATCTCTCCACCTCTGATTTCTCACAGACTTTTTACCTGAACTTTTTCATATTTAGGACTGTCCTTTGAAACATAGAGATTCAGTACATCTTCTAAGATCACTTATCTAGAGCAATAAAACATCAGAAGCGATTTAGTCCAATCTCCTCATTCTATAGATAAATAAATCATTCTGGAGAGCTCACACAGAAGTGCCATTGGCTGAGTCCTAACCCAGGATTCTGTTTCCAAAGACAGTGTTCTTTCTTTTTTTTTATTTTGATATTGACAGTGCTCTTTCTGTGCATGGTCTCCTTAGACTGCAAATTCTATAGTTAGTTAAAAAAAAAAAAAAAACAGAGCCAAGATTGGAACCCCACTCAATTCAAGTCAGGCCAAGGAGCGTTTATTGAGTGCCTACTATGTGGCCCGGTAATATGCTAAGCCTGGAGTAAAATGAACAATAGCTACTACAAACAGCAGTCCTCCCTCTCAAAGACTTCAGTCTAGTGGAGGAGATGACATATACACACAAGGTATATGCAGGACAAAGTGAGGGTCATCTCTGAGGGAAGACACGAGGATTAAGGAAGGCTGAAAAAGTGTTCCTGCAGAAGGTGGCACCTTCTTTGGATTTGGAAACAAGCCAGGGGAGCCAGGAAGAGGAGGCAAGGAAGGAAAGAATGAGCTGTTCCATCCCTCCCTTCTGCCACATCTTTAAATGGAATCTGAACATTGGCATGTCCTGCCTTCACACCTTTGCACAGGCCATTCCCCATAACTGACATGCATTCATTCCCTCTTTGACTCTGCTTCTTGGAATCCATAATTTGCAGAAAGGTTCAACTCACAAACCCCCCTTTTTCGAAGGGGGAGGGCAAGGCAATTGGGGTTAACTGACGTGTGCAAGGTCATGTAGCTAGTTAAGTGTCAAGTGTCTCAGGTCACATTTGAACCCAGGTCCTCCAGACTCCAGGGCCGGTGCTCTATTCACTGTACGACTTAGCTGCCCCTCACAAACCACTTTTAAAGAAAGGTTTTGCTGATAATGTATATTATCTCATCTGTTCTGCTGTCGGCTCTCTGTACCACCTCATTCCTGTAGCAAGCACTAAGCAACACAGAGGTTTTCATTTTTTTCTAGGATTGATAGGCATGATTTTTATTTTATTAGTAAGAGAACATTTTTATTTTTTAAAAATATTTATTGGGGTGGCTAGGTGGTGCAGTGAATAGAGCACCGGCCCTGGAGTCAAGAGGACCTGAGTTCAAGTTCGACCTCAGACACAACACTTCCTAGCCATGTGACCTTGGGCGAATCACTTAACCCCAATTGCCCTGCCCTCCCCCTCCAAAAAAAAAAGAAAAAAAATAAAAATATTTATTTTATTCTTAAGAAATAAAGCACTTTATTGGAATGAACTGAACTGAATGGATGGGAAGGGAAGGCATGTGTTACACAGGGTGTCCCAAAAATCTTAAATAAAAATCTTTAATGCTGCAGTAAGTCTTTGGGGATAACCTGAATCTCTCTTTGGATGGCCAGGGCCTTGTCTGTAGTGGCATCTTAAAAACTTTTAGTAAGGTCATCCCAAAGGGGAAGTTGCCTTACCAACCATTATCATGCTACAACATAGAAAATACTGTTTGTTTCGGGGGAGTGACAGTAGGTCAGTCACGTAACTCAGGTTCAGGATGAGGAGACTGTTGGGCACATTAGGGATACTTTAGTATGTTTTCTGGAGCCACTCAGTCAACAATGGCCACTTACATATATTTACCTCGTGTTCTTCAGTAACTTCAACAAAATTCCAAAGCGCCTCATTTGTTGGGGACTAAGAGTGTCATTAGTTTGTGCTCTGAGGTTTAGACACATGTGTGGGCACTCACGCACACACACAAACACGAGTGCCCAAACATACGCACTAACAAATGAGGCCAATGCTGTTCTCCTTGTCGATCCAGTTTCACTATGACACGTTCCTGCCCCAATTGTGCTCCCTTCCTTCCCCATCAGATCCACATGTATGAGTGCCCAGCATCCAGATCCTCAGCAGAATCACTCACTTTTTCCATCTCCCCTTATACAAGTTTTCTGATGCTAAACACATGTGGATGGAAACCTTGATGGAAAGAAAATTTGATGCCTCTCAAGCCCCTTACATACACTGATCCATAACATAAGAGAAGTGTTATTGATGCAGAAAGACCCAACAGTAACTACACAAGTAGGGAGCACCAATTACCTTCCTCTAATAAAGGAAGAGTTCCAGACCTATTTAAAGCAGAGATTCTATCTACACCATCTGCTGTACAGATGCAGGCAGGGAAGGCAGCTTCCCAGGACATGGGCTAGGGACCTCTCCATGGATGATTACAGGGATCTCGGGCTTTGGCCAAAAGAATCAGGGTTATAATGGGGCTCCTTTATGTCGATGTCTTTTAAATCTTATTGAGCACTGCTAATATTCTGCCTTTACGTTGGAACATTGAGAGCTAAATTTACAACACATTAGTGTTACAACAATTTTCCCATAGGCACTTGAGCCGAAACTCTAAATGGTACAAGAGACACCATCTTTGTAAAAGCCACAGAGCACTATTGCTACAGATAATCACTTTCATCTCATTGTATTATTATTAATAAAATTACTTCCTGACATAAGTGGAGATGACATGTTTTGGTGTAATTTTGTATCAGTGATGTTAAATATCTCATAATGCTCAGAACTGATTCAAGGGTTTCTTTCATAAGCTTTCATGAAATAAACCATCTCCTTCTCCCCAACCCACAATGAAATACATAGTATATTTTTCAACTGAGGAGACTGAGACTCAGGGGGGGTGTAAAGCATCAAGGTCATGGTCACATGGTTAATGAACATTTCTGACAATCAAAACCAGGTCTTCCAATTCCAACTCCTGTTTCCCCTCCCCTCCCCTCACTCTCACATCTTCCATGTGAGATACAATGAGGGGACTGCATGTATAATCATGTCACACATGAAACTGAAGGAATGCCATCTGCCAAAATACAACATATAAAAACGCCACATATTCGGTTTGCACAATTCTTAACCTAAAATGTGTTATAGGAGATGCATCATATTTGGGCCTTTCATCAAGCCTTTCTGAGTCTCAGTTTTGTCATGTATAAAATGGAGTTACAGTGAAGGTCAAATGCACAGAACTGCACAGAACTTCATACCAAGAAACCATGATATAAATTACACCTGTTTTTATCATGATTCTTGTTTATTCATCTGAAAAAGGATTTGTCCATCAGAAAACTAGCAGGAAGGATTTGATAAAGTACAGAGGAAAATTTCAGTTCTAAACAAAGAGTACACATCTTAAAAAGATTAAAATAAAGAATATTAATTGGTTTTAAATCAGCAAGTTTAAAATAAAGGTTTAGGGGCGGCTAGGTGGCGCAGTGAATAAAGCATTGGCCCTGGAGTCAAGAGGATCTGCATTCAAATTCGACCTCAGACACTGAACACTTCCTAGCCATGTGACCTTGGGCAAGTCATTTAACCCCAATTGCCCTGCCCTCCCCACTCCAAAAAGATATATGTGTGTGTGTGTGTATGTGTGTATATATATGTGTGTGTGTGTATGTGTGTATATGTGTGTGTGTGTGTTTAAACCCTCTTATTTTGTTAATGGAGTTTTTAAAAATTAACTTATTTTTTGTTTGGTAGTTTTACCAATTTACTTGACTTTCATATTACTATATTGATGTAGGAAAAGTCTTTTTATTTTTTGGAGGAGGGAGATATATATGATTTCATTGGAATAGAGGACTTACAGTGAGGAGATTGTCCGGATTTAGACCATGACTTTCCTGTAACTTAAGACTGTTAGAGAATGATGTAGTAGTACTGAAAATTGAATTGTTCAGGATCATACAACCAGCATTTGTCAGAGGCAAGAGTGACTCCTGGTCCAACTTTCTACTGATTATGGCATGGTGCTTTTATATATATATATAAAATATATATATATATATAAATATATATATAGGTTTTATATATATATATATATATATATATAAAACCCAACCCTCCCCCCAAAAAACCCCAACAAACTTATGCTCTACTGTGAAATGGAAAATTTGCAAAATCCAAAAATACTCATGGAAATTCAAGTGCATTTGTGTTCATTGATCACCTGGAATTAGGTGAAAATGTATTTTATGAAACTAGCAAATATTTAGAACTATGAACCTAAGTACAATTTATTAATTTGCTAAGTCATTCTTCCATACTGCAGATGTTATTTGGAGTTTAATCTCCAGCCAAAGAGCAATTAGCAAATTCATTAACATAGTTCATGTTTATCCTTTAATTTACCTCCCTCGGTGTTTGTCTTGGATTGCCTTCATTATAATCATTAACGTGTCAGTCAATGATGACGTACTTGAAAAAGAATTTGCAAGAATTCCATGAACCATGCCTTTTGTAGTAATGATGGAGGCAAAATCAATGTTTTTCACATACAACTGAAATCATAGCATATATTCATAATATCTCAATATGTAATCATCTTTCAAAATAGAAATTCAAAATCAATATAATTTATCAATTTCCAATATTTCTTCTATGCCATAGACATTGAAATATGTTAAATCATTAGCCAAAACAAATATACAAATATATATATATATGTAAGTGAGCAGAAACCAGATTGAAATGTATAATGTATGCATATTGAACAGAAATGCATAGGTAGAAAACTGAAAAAAAAAGTCATCACATTGGGAACCCATTTCAATTCAAGTCAATTCAAGTCAACAAACATTTACTCAGGTGACTGAGTTTTAGTTGACTATAAGTTTAATAGGATTCAATAGTACAACATGATAACAAAATGACCTTAGAATGAATTGAATCAGTGTCTAAGAAAGGAGAAGCAGTCCCATTGTTTTCTTCCTTGGTAAAACCACATCCAGAGAATAGTGTTACATTCTAGGAAGGACATTGTCATACTGGGGAGCATCTGGTTTAGGGCAACCAGAAGACTCAAGACCATGGCATGACTCGATTAAAAAAAAACACAGTATGCTTAGCCTGAAGAAGAAAAGACTCAGAGAAAAAAACAAAACAGAACTAGCATCCTTTATATGTCAGAAGGATTGTTGTGTGAAAGAAGGATTTGGCTTATTGTTCGAGGCCCCAGAGCATTAAACTAAGAGCCACTATCGGTGCAAGTTATAGAGAGTAAGATTTAATCTTGGTGTAAAAGAAAGCTTCCTACATAATTAGAATGATCCCAAAGTGGAATGGGCTGCTGCAAAAGATCATGGGCTCCCCTTATTGGTGTTCCTTGGGCAATGATTGGATGACTACATGTCAGTTGTGCTGTGTCATAGATATAGCTGGTCAGATAAAAGTTGAACTCAATAGTTTCTGATTCTGTGCTAGATGATACATAGTCATGTTGTTGGCTCTCAGTGGAGGCACAATGAGGAGGGCATCAAAGTTGAACTTCAGTAGAGGGAGGAAACAGAGGAAGTGTCTCCATGTCACTCTGGAGATAAAGCAGCTAAATGCCATAGGGAAGGGAATGTTGGAGCTAGAGTCAGGAGCACACACATTTAAATCTCGCCTCAGACACTTGCCACTTCTGTGATCCTGGGAAAGCTACTTTTCTCAGCATCAGTCCCTTCATTTGTAAAATGGGGTAGTAATGTGACTTACCTCATGAGATTCTTATGGGAATCAAATGAGATAATACATGCAAACCACTTTGGAAACCTTCAAATGCTATATCAACATTGGTTACTGTAATGCAGGTGAAGTAAGAATAGACATTGCTGGTTTTGATCTTTTTATCTTCAGCACTATTTTATTAGTCTACCCATGTTTTTCAAGCTACACTGATTGTTCCAAAGATGTTGATCACTGAGAATTGGTCTGTGATGACCAGTTCCTCAGGTTCAAGGAGGGCTGTGAATCTGATATCTGAGTCAGCTTTGGAGTAGTGGAAAAAGTTTTGCAGTTATTGTCTGAAATCCTGGGTTCTAACCTCCCCCGGCTTTGGGATTCTTTTTTTTTTTAACTTACAGAATGAAAGAACTGGACTAGACCAGGGATTCTTAAGCTGGCATTCTTAAACTTGTTTTAAAAATATTTGGATAGAAAGCCACTATGCTATGCATACCCCTTGGCCCAGCTATACCACTTCTAGGCCTCTATCCCAAAGAAATTAAAGGAATAAGGGAAAGTATTTATCTGTACAAAACAGTTTACTAAAGCTCTTTTTGGTGGAACAAAATTGGAAACTAATGGACTGCCCTCCTTTTCTTGAATGGTTAGGCAAAGTGAGGTACAACTTGAATATAATGAAACATTATAATGCCAGAAGAAATGACTATCATAGGGCAAAATGAGTGATTTCTATAATCTTAGCATTAATAGAGTAAAAATCAACAACTCTCAATAACTTGAAAACTCTGATCAACAAAATGAGAAACCCTAAGTCCAAAAGAATGAAGATACATCATGCCACTCATCTCTTGACAGAGGGGATTAACTTAAAACGCAACAAGAGGGGTGCCAGCCCTGGAGGCAGGAGGACCTGAGTTCAAATGTGACCTCAGACACTTAACACAAAAAACTACCCACATGACCTTGGGCAAATCACTTAACCCCAATTGCCCTACCCCCCTCCAAAAAAAAAAAAAAGAAAAGAGAGAAAATGCAACAAGAAGCATACCTTTTTGGAAATGGCTTATGTGGGCATTTGTTTAGATGAGTTTTGGATTTTGTTTCTTTTTTAAAGATTTACTCAATGAGAAGAGGATGGTGGGAGAAACAGATTAATAAACAAAACTGTTACCTAGAAAAAATTAAAAATAAACAAGAAAACAAAATAAAATGAAAAATCTTGATAACTATTTCAATATATTGATTTCTTTTATAAATCTATGCTCTTCATTTTATGTATTTGATCCATAGGTTTTACCAGATGACTGACAGAACATCGGACCGGATCATGTTAAAGATCTCTTCTGACTTGATATGTCAGAAAAGCTTACGTTTTTCTTTCCCCTCCTCCAGTATTTAGTAGTTTTGCCTTCAAAAATGGAAGGAATGGGTCTAATCCTCATTCCCTTTCACGCCACTCTCTTCTGTTGATTGTTTGCAATTTATGCTTTTTATTTTTTATTTATTTATTTTTGCCTTTTGGAGGGCAATTGGGGTTAAGTCACTTGCCCAAGTTCACACAGCTAGGTTTTTGTTTGTGTGTGCGTTAAGTGTCTGAGGCCGGATCAGAACTCGGGTCCTTCTGACTCCAGGGCTGACGCTCTACTCACTGCGCCACCTAGCCGCCCCCTCAATTTATGCTTTTTATATCTTGCTTGGACACAGTTGTTTGCTTATGTTCCTCATTACACTGTGAGCTCCTTGAGAGTGTGGCTTGGCTTTTGTCTTTCTTTATATCCCTAGCACTCAGCACTTGCTATGTAGTAGGTAATCAGCCATTGCTTACTGACTGTCTAAGGCACCTGTGTTTGGAGACAGATAAAAATCAGCAAAATCAGGGTTAATTTGTTTTCCTTCAAGGAGCTTCTGGTCTAGTAGAGGGGATAGGAAAGCATGAATAAATATAATACAAAAGAGGACAAGGAAAATACATGGAAAAATACAACAAACTATGATCACCAAGGATAGAAACAAAAGAGAAAAGATGGAAAATATATTGGCATCTAAAACACATGGCAGACATGAAGCCATCTGAGTGACCTCTTGTGCGTGTGAACTTGGAATTCCGCGTCTTGCTTGCAAGAAAAAACAGATTTCTCAATAGCTTAAGATAGGACAACCAAAGCTGAAATATGAATGATTTCAGAATAAATGTCTCTATAATATGAGAAGGTTTAATTTTTTTTTTTTAATAAGTGAAAGCTCTAAAATGAAGATCTCCTTTAAATCCCGGATATGGATGAGTTCCCCAACCAATCCAAACTTGCTTCTCCTCCATTTGTGCAGTTGCTGGAGCAGCTGCTGTTATTATTATTACTGGAGTTATTGTTATTTTTCATTTTCATAGTCTTTTTCCTCCAAGGCAATCCTTTGCTGGATGCGAGAAGATAACTTAATAGATTTTTCCATCTTTAATTTCTAGGGTTCTGTGAATTTTTAATGATAATGCTTGAAAGAATTCCCCTTATTTAAATAAGATATTTGATAAAAAGTATTTCAGATAATCTTTTCAGTAAATCTTGAACAGCAAAGCTTTTTAAAAAAAGTTATTACCATATGCTCTTTAATGCCCAAAGCAAAGAAATTGAGTATCATAATGAGGTCAATCTCAATTCCATCAATATTATGTACTATTAAAATCAAATCCAATCACATTCCTCATTTCAACCCAGCATGGCTTGGCTTTGAGGTATGTTCAGAAATGCACTTAAATTAGAAGAGAAACATTAACATTTTATCATATGAATATCGCTAATGGCCCAGAAGATTAGCAGTAGTGCATTCTAGAGATTTCCTTTCTGAAAATGTGCTCTTAATAATAATATTCCCCCTATACACACCTACAAATCATATTTCAATAAGTATGGGAGGTGGGCTTTCAATTCACAAAGTTCAGAAAACTCATGATAAGAAAAGAAAAGGCTCAAACAATATTATGTGAGAAGACACCTTGACCATAAATCAGGTTGTATATCCCAAATTCTCCAGAAAAGGGACCTTTCGTATTTTTCCCACATGCAATAGGGGAACTAAGGCAGGACATTATAGAATAATAGCATTTACATAAGCTTTAAGCTTTCTAAAGCATTTTCTAAATATTACTTCATTTTATCCTTACAATAACCTTGGGAGGTATCCCCATTTTACAGATGAAGAAAGTGAGGCAGAGAGACTAAGAATTTGCTTAGGTCACACATCAAGTAAGTGTCTGAGGCAGGATTTGAATTCAGATCTTCTTGCCTCTGGGTCCAGTGCTTCATCTACTGTGCCCAAATAGCTGCCCTTGGGACATTATATGCTACATTGGATTATAGGAGCATACACTTCAAGTTAGAAGGGAGCTCTGAGGATATCTAATTCATCCTCATTTTACAGATGAGGAAACTGAGGCCACAGAGATTGAGTGATTCTCTCAAGATGAGGTAGATCTATGGTTAGTGGTGGAGGTAGGGCATGAATTCTCTCATCCTCTGACTCTATAGTCAGAATTCTCTCTACTGTGCTACTGAGAGCAATCCAGATCTCTTCTCAAGGAGAGGTATGTAGTCTCAAAATCTCCCTCTTGTTAACTGGTACATATATTATCCAAATTGGCTATACCATTTGATTATCTTCCTCATCACTTTCACTGTTTGGGAACCTATAAACCTTGAAATATAATTTTTGAGAAAGAGTTAAGTGACTTGCCCAGGGTAACACAGCTAGTAAGTGTATGCGGCCAGATTTGAGCTCAGGTCTTCCTGTCTCTAGGGCCAGCCCTCCAACTATGTCACCTAGGTGTCCCTTCAAATATTTTCCTGCACATGACTCTATCACTCTTATATGGTAGAAAGGACATGATAGCCTATGTTCAGAACATCCTGGCTATGTCACTGGATATTTGTGGGATTTTGAATAAGCCATTTCCCTTCCCTTGGACTCAATTCTGTCATTTATAAAATGGGGGGTGGCTCAACTAGGGGTTGCATTACCCAAGAGCTAGATATCCAGATAGATAATCCAGAAGACTTGGATTCAAATCCTATCTCAAATGCCTAGTAAGTCATTTAACACCTTTCAACGTCAGTTTCTTCATCTGTAAACTGAATGAAATGATAATGCTGAACTCACAGGGTACTTATGAGAACAGAATGAGATACTATATGGAAAGCACTGTGCAAATCTTAAGGCATTATAGAAAGGCCAGTTATTCTTATTCCTGTTAGCCTAGGTTACTTCTAACTCTCCATCTATGATCTCAGGACCTCTGAAGAATGATCCTCTAACCTGACTTCAAAATAAGGGAACTGAGGCCAGAAGGGGTTAAATGACTTGACAGAGGTCATTTAGTCAATTAGTTGCAAAACTGCTCTAAAACTCAGGTCTCCTGACTCTCTGTCCATTGGCTTTACCAATAGTTGCTAGAAGACTAATCTAAGAAATTAATTAAAATCTTCATATTAGTTCACATTTATGTAGCATCTTACTCTTTTCAAAGCACTTAATATATATCATCTTATTTGGTCCTTTCAACAACCCCTTAAGAGGAGTATTATAATTCCCAGAGGTAAATATTTCTAGTCTTTTTATCTTACAAAACCCCCCCTTTCCCCTTAATATTAGCTGAGCAGTACATAAAAATATTTGCATTTCCATAAATACATGTTCACAGATTTTGTAATCTATAACTAAATAGAAAGTCTCAGATCATGAAGAGCACCCATATGTTCCATGAATGAGTAAATGGAAGAATAAGCAAGGGAAGGGGGCCATGGCATCCAGTAAAGACACATATATGCCAAAGAAATTCAAAGGGAAAGAACCAAAACAATGTAACATCTCTTCTACCCCAACTTAAAATTTTAGACATTTGTGTTGACATTGAACTTGAGATACCTCTAAGGTAAATTGTCTTCAAATACTTTGAATTGGGGTTCCCTCAGTCGCACAGTTGTTAAAGCCTTCAGCTCCACAGACATCCAAGAGAGCTAAAATATGGGGGAAGCCCTCAATCATCATGTGGTCTTTGTGAGACTACCAAGGCTTGATGGCACCCTCTCAGTCACACTAGGAATAAGTTTTCTGGCTGAGATTATGTGCTATCTGGATAGAATACACACATCTCATTTCTAAAGCATCTCAGAGTTTGTAGATATTTTCTCTTTAGATAGTTTTCAAAGGTAAGTATTGCAAGGTGCTATCTCAACTGTAAAGATGAGAAAACTGAGGTCCAAAGGATTTAAGTGACAAAGGTCAAGTAGGGGCAGGTGTTGAGTACGAAATCATGTTTCCCTTTGTATTCTCCTCTGTCCCCTTTCCTACCATTTCAATTGCTACAGATAAATAATGGGCATTCCATAGGTCTATAAGGCTCATTAAGATTTTTGAGATCTGTAACAAAGGCTGCCTTTGGGGAAACAACAACAACAACAACAACAAATCATTTTATGTCCAGATATTTATGGATGAACCTCTTTATTCCTTGCTAGTCTGGTCCTTGGACAGCAGCCACACTCTATTGCTAGACCTGGATTAAAAGCCCTTCTAACTTGTTAGATTACACATTCATCTTCCAGAGATTCCACTGAATAGCATTTGAGAACATAGGGTCAGAGCCACATCATGATGAGTTATACTATCATTGAAAAACCACCTATAAACATTAACTTAATTATTACTATTCTTAATATATGATACTCAAATCATGACCAATGAGTTGGTACTCTACTGCAGGAAGTCAAGCACATAAATCTTGAAATTCTCACTGTAAATAAAACCTGAAAACAGGTAGAAATTGTAACTAAATGGAAGGATGATTTATGATTTTATCTCAGAGGAGAAAAAAAGGGTTTGTAGAGGTGGTTGTATGGTATTCCCAAAGGCTACAGCAAATACATTTCTTGCACATGATGATCATAACCAAGTAAACTGTAAATAAATTTATGCAGTATCTGCTTCAAAGGAGAGGGCAGCAGTGACTTCAGTATACAGGTACAGTGTAGATATACATGGTAAAAATGAAGTTGAAAAATATGGCTGGGGGTAAAAGAGACCAATGGATCCTTGAACAACTGGAAGACTTCTACAATAGCCACAATTACTTTCTTAAGAAGAGATAGATTCTACGTGTGGTAAGCAAAAAACAACATTATGAACACTGAAAGTGTTAATGTTTTAACAGACTAGAACTGGCTGGTTTCCAATGTGGATATCATTTGAGTACCAAGCTGCTCAGTTGACCTCCAATCTCTGATCGATTAGGATAGAGTCAAAGTCCTTCCTAAATCCCAACCCAGAGATCTTTCCATATGACTACCTCTTTCTATCGATAATGTTTCAGACACCTCACACAGCAAACTGCCTATGCCTTGTTTGATATTCCAGATGCTAAGGGAGGTGAAAGCAAAGAGGATTTGTTTACATTGGGGACAAAGATGATTTCTATTCAAAGAGTGACTTAATGATCAGAGTACAGAACAGAACTCTGGCTCCTGCTTTAGCTGTGGTCGAGTTCCTTTACTTTTCAGCAGCTCAGTTGTTGTGTGATTGAAACAACTGATGATTTCAAGTTGCTTACAAAATACACAATACTATCTAAATGCCACAAATTCCCATTGCTTAGTATCCTTAAGAGGTAAACTTCTCTCCAGATGGAAAGGTCTCCCCAAGATGGACTATGTTTAAAGACATTTAGAATGCTTTCCTTTTTACACCATGGATGCAATTTGTGCTAGATTTATTCTAAAGCCATTGCATTGCCTAAGGATAATCTTTTTAAAATACCATTATAAGAGCATAAATCTGAGATTGCTCATAAATGCCACTTATAGAAAATTTGAAGGAAAAATGTATTAAAATAAAGCTGTTGAGCAATCTCAGTCTTTAAAAACAAAACAAAACAAAAATCAAACCAAAACAGAAGATAAATAAATCCCCCCTCCCCACCCCTGTGGGCAAGGAAAATATATCAGTCATGAGCAAATAAGAAAAAACGAATAAAAGTTAGCTAAACCTTATGGATATATTTTAGTTTATTTTAAGGAAAAGGATAAACTGTGGTACTAGAAGAAATTGACGTGATTTCCTGTAATTAATCAACTCTTCAGCACTTATCTGCGACAAAATGTTTTCGGGACTCCAGAGCCTTACTGTAACATTTTGAAAGAAGTAAAAAGAAAATAAGGTGATTAACCATGGCACCGTCATTACCAAATCATTGCTATGTAACTTCTTTTTTGTCCTTTTAGTTTACAAAAGGGAATCATGGTCATCACCTCAGCTGATCTACACAAGAGTTGGGGAAGTAGGGAATAGAAGTATTATGATTAACATTTTCTTTAACGTAAGGAATTTGAGACTGAGTTTCAGTGACAGTGTCAGGTCCCTTAGTTGATGAGTATAAGAGTCAAGGTATACTCACTCTAGTTATCTGGTTACTAGTCATGAAAACTAGTACTAGTTCTCCTAGGAGGTGACTCCTGAGCTGCAATTCTGTGGGAAGCAAATGTTTCTCACAGGAAGATGGGAGAAAGAAGTGCATTCCAAGAATAAGAAAACAGCTTTGACAAGGCACAGACTATGATTTAGTTGTTTTATTTTTTATTACTAGTTGAGTGCTTCAGTATCTTAATCAATCAATCAATAAGCATTGTTAAACTTATTTCTATGTACTAAGTCTACAAAGACACACACACACAAAAAAAAACACATTAGTACCTTCCCTCAAGAAACTTACATTCTATCATAAGAGACAGCATGTACCCATATAAATCAATACAAACTATCTTCAAAATGAAAATACTCTAATTTGGTGTTAAGGAAACAAGACCAGAAAAGAACTCGTGTGTGTGTGTGTGTGTGTGTGTGTGTGTGTGTGTGTTAAGATGAACTCTGAAGAAATTAGGAATTCTAAAAGGAGGAAGTTAAGAGGGAGTGTGTTTCAGATATGAGACAATTGTATGTGATTACAGAGATGGGAGATGGTGTGTGTTGGATGAGGAATGGCAAGGCCAATTTGTTTGAATTAGAGAGTGCGTAAGCCCGTATCTGAATGTCCTGGAAAGAGCACCTACTCAGGTGGGAAAGGTGTGATTTTACCACAAGCTTTCTGAGAATATTGCCTCATATGAGGACATAGAAGAACATTTATGAGAAAAAAGGTAGATCATTTTCACCTTTCCTATACAGGAACATATGTAGCACTTGATTTAATAGTCACACCTCACTATTCAGATTAATAGATTCATTCATAAAATAAAAAAGTAATGATGAGCTGAATAGGTTTCAATCTGCCTCCCCAAAGGGAGTAACCACCCCCAAAGAAGTCATGACATAAATCGAAGGAGGGGATGGATAACAGAGTCAAACTAACATGAATAAGCATGCCTGCCATTAGAAACAAACTAGGAGATGCGCTGAATAGTGTGCATCATTTTCTAACATCACTAAATTCTGTCAGCATTGGTCAATTGGCCACCCCTGTTTGGGGTGCTGAGCTAGATGGACAGAAAAAATACAAAGCAATATGCAATCCACTGAATGGTTGTTAAGTACCTACTATATGTACAAAGTATTGTGCTAGGCTCTGGAGATACAGGGATTGAATACAACATAGCTCCTGCCTTCTGGAAGCTTACTATCTAAAAAGACAAATAGCTAAATATAACATAAGTTAAATTATAATAAGTACATAAAGGATTAAATATGGGTATGAGCCATCTGGAGTGGTGTGAGTTCTAGCTGGGAGAATCAGGAAGTCATATTTGTACTGGATTTGGATGGGGGAGAGAAGGAGAGAGAGAGAGAGAGAGAGAGAGAGAGAGAGAGAGAGAGAGAGAGAGAGAGAGAGAGAGAGAAAGAGAGAGAGAGAGAGAGAATGTGTGTATTATGTGTGTGTGCATGTACTGGAGGGAGGGTTAAGGCCATTGAGAGTGCTTCAGGGAATTCATTCCAGACATATTTTGGAAAGTCTGCCTGGAATCAAGAATGGTCATGGTGATATTATAGTTAATAGTCTAATGGATATGGTACACAGAAGATTTAAAGGAGACTAGTATATAAGACTGACAACATTGGTTGGAACCTGATTGTTAAACATGTTTAGTGTCTAACTAAGAGGTTAATGTTTTATTGAAAAAGTTCCCTGATCAACTATAGGCAAAGGATTGATGTAGTTATGAAGGGGAGGATGATAATGATATTGACATTTTTATAGTTTTTAAAGGTTTTTAATAGGTTTACAAACAAGATAGCCTCCTCTGGTGTCTCTTGTAGCTCCAGTTCTGATGCTATGATCCTCTAAAACAAGAAAACATGACTACAGCATGAGGCAATGTTAGTCAAATTCCTAATTCCCAGTATAGACAACAAAGGCTACAAGAATTCAGAGATTCAGAGAAAGGGATCACTTTAGGTAGAGGGAGCCTACACTAAGGAGATGTGCATTGAGTTGAACCTTGACAGATGCTTAGAATCTGGATAAGAATGGAGGAGAGGAGAGGGTATTCTTGGTCATGGTAATGATGGAAGGAAAAGTCCAGAAACATGAAGAAAATGTACAAGAAATGGACAATGGTCCATTGTATATAAATGTCCATTTATATCCAATGTTCTGTATATGAATCATATATTTAATCTGTATTTAAAATGCTTAGTTGGGAGATTAACATATTCCCTCATCCTACTTTGACCCCACTAAATTAATTCCCACTATATCCATTTATCCTTTCTGAAAACCAGAAGAAGCATATTCAAGTTTTTGATCCGAGGGCATATTAAAAGCATAGAATTGACCATGTGATAGAATGTGACCATGCAAAGCAGGTTATAGAGATGAATAATAAAGTTTGGAATTATATATTGTGTAAGTATGTTTGATGAATATACCATATGTGCATTTTATATAATCATATTCACAGAGACACAGTTATAGACAAGTCAATGAATAGAAATTAGTAAACAAACATTAGTGGTAAACTATATGACTGCATATTTTTCAGAAACTACCTTTATCAAGCACTTCAAAAAATTCAAAAATAAAGCATATACATGTATGTGTTTATGTACGTGTATCTACACATTGTTCATGTGCATCATATGTAGATAGAGAATTATCTCATGGATAATGGAGAAATATGTCTGGGTGGGAGTAGATGTCAGCATATACACTGGAAAAAGGCACAAAAGGTGTCACAATGTGGAATGTGTTTTGACTAAGCACATTTGTTGCAAGAGTATTTTTTAGAGGAGGGAGAACAGATAAAAGAAACACTTGTTGTCTAAAAAATATAAATTAAAAAGAAATATATTATCAGAAAAAAGAGGATCCTATCAATAGCAAGATCAAGGTCAATAAGAATAGCCAATGTGCTCCATAGCTATATTTGAAAAATATTGCATCAACTAGGGAAGGACTCCAGTGTGTTGGGTGAATCTCTTGAGGACAGTTCATGGGAGGATATAAACATGAGTTGCATGGGATGGGCAAGCAAGCATGGATTAAAATTTGCATCCTTCAGGGGGATACTCACATTGATGAGATATTAGATTTCTTACATTTGAATATTTTTAATGAAACTAAGAGGGTGGCAATGCATTGGAATCACAGAGAATTGCACTGAATTTCTAAGGTAAAAAGTGTCTCATAGGTCATCTAGTCCAAACTATATCTGAATAATATTGCAATATATCGGTAATTGTTCATTTAGCCCTTATGCAAAGGCCCTAATAAAGGGTAATTACTGTCTGAATATATTCTAATTGGATAGCGGTGATTTGGACACTTCTAATCATGAGGAAAGTTTTACTTATGTCAAAACCAAATTTGTCTCTTGGCAATTTTCATCTCATAATGATCACTGGGGTGAATCAGAAAGTCTAATCCCTATTCCACACAAGTCCATTTTAATTCTTGAAGACAGCAATCTTTCCCTCCCCCATTCCCCTGTCAATCTGTCATGATATGGACTTGGTCAAATGTGCTAATTCATTGTGATACTTTTGGGATCCTGATTATGGCATCCAACATATAAGCTATCCAACTTAGCTTTGTGTCATTTGTGAATTAGATAAGTATATGATGTTTGCTTTTATTGAAGACATTGATAGAAATGTTCAAAAGGGGCCAAGCACAGATTTTCGGTACGTACTGCTGAGTTGACATTGAACCATTTGTGTCTTCTCTTTGATTTTAGTCATTTATTACTTTATTGAGAAATGATTTTGGGAGGCCGATCTATGGTTTGGATGGAGGGGATACAGAGGGCTGTGGCAGAGAGAACATTGGGGTGCAATACTTGGATTCTAGCCCCAGCATTGTCACAAGCTAGTTGTGTTTCCTCATCTCACCTCTTAGACACTCTATTTTCTCCTCTGTAAAAAGAGAACATTAGATCTCAGTAGTTGTAAAGTTTCTTCTAGTTGTAATATTCCATGGTTCTAAATAAATTCAATGAACATGTCAATTCACCTCTGGGCCAGATAGTGTATGTTTCTAGATGGTCATGTGCCAGGTTTTAGGATGTGACTTCCACCATGTGCTTCATACACTTTAATGCATTATTGAGCCTTGCCTTATAGCTACTATGTACAATTTACAAGGTAAAACCTGAACATAGACTAAGAGCACAAGTTCAGCAACTTAATCAGACAAGTCCTCTCTAATTAAATTGATGAACTGTCTCAAGTAAGTAAATCCATTTAAACAATTTATTCACTGAGCACTTTGCTTAAAGTATTCTGATGACCCAGGCTTAACCAATGAAATTAAAAGATGCTCTCAGCTGTGTTTATGGTTCATGAAGCTGATGGTCAACTTTACTTAGACCTTCTGAATTTTAATTAATCTTAAACAGCAATCTGAACAGGGCAGGTTTATTATTGGGGGAAAGAGATTAGTAAAAAGTCTCATGAATAAGATTTTGTGTGTGGAGCATTAGAATTGAAAGCTTCTGATCCACATTATAGTGAATATTCTTATGATAACTTTGAAAAGTGGTCTTGTATTTAATATGCCCACAAGCATGAAATAAGAATATCAATATTTCTCATTGAGCTTAGTGATGCCAGAACATTGGAAATAAAGGGTCATTAACCCAAGGTAGAAGAAGAAAACATCTCAATTAAAAAATAAGGACAAGATTAACTATAGACATTTATGGTTGTGCTTTGAGTTTACAATTTTTTATATGCATGATCTTATTTGAGCCTCAAAAGCCTGTGAGGGGAATACAAGTGTAATTATTCCCATTTTAGTGATAAAGACACTGAGGTTTTAAGATTTTATGTGACTTGCCTGTGGACACCTCATGGAAATCAAATGTGTTACTTAAACCCATTTTTTCTTGGCTAATAACATGCTATGTTACATACTTCAAAATACCTCTCGGAAGTATAACAGGAGACACATTAGCTAAAACTTGGACATGTTCCAACTCTCTAAATTTAAACACAATAATATCAAGACAGTCTAACATGCATTTGTACAGATCTGAGCTGGTTCATTAGGTGCCAATCTATACAAATCTAAAATATCCCCAGAGCCATTCCATCTTTCAGAAGGGAGGGTAAGGGTTGGCTTTGACATATGTGGTCAAGAACTTATCCATTTGGCCCTAATGACCAATTCACAAGTACTTGGGGACTGTGCACTGTGTTTCCATTACAAAGGGGGAATACCTGTCAGAGATACAAGGTCCAATTACAAAATAGAAGCATTAGACAAATATAAATTTGGCTGAGGCATGAAAGCAAGAAAGAAAGAGGATGATTAGTGAATCTTTCAGATACAAATTTGATAAAAAATGTGCAGATAGGGGTGGCTAATTATTGATAAGGAGAAACAAAGAATATTGATAGTTTTTAATGAAATTTTGACTAGAAATACTACATATAAACAATAATATAAGGGTCAAAAATCCACATTGGATTAAATCTCAGTAACAAAAATATTTATATTTGAATGCTTATGAAAGATGATCAAAAAGGGGAAAAGTACTCTTTGTTTAAAGAGAGCACACAGCTTCCCAGCCATTAGGGACTGGTTGATTGAACTTCCACTGTGTAAAATTCTTGACTGATTTGTTTAAATACATCCATCAATCTTCAGGAGCCTAGAGGATGGTGAAATGTTAGTAGTAAAGGCAAAGCATCAAATCACAGACTTTGGGAGTCAGAAGGGACCTCCTAGGCTTTTTATTCTGACTTATACCCAACCAGGCAGACTATCTGTAATATCCCTGACTAAACTTTGGAGAAAAATATCCCAAAGATGTTCCAGAAAGATGTTTGAGTAAAATTTTCTAGGTCTCATGACCTTAACCTCAACATCATTAACAAATACTCAAAATGTGGTAAAACACCAGCAAACAAAAGAAAATGGGAAAGATATTTCCTACAAACAGTAACAACAACAAACCAAACAAAAATGTTCCACAGAAACTTTAAAATAAAATGGTAATAGCTACACTATGACCTTCAAACTCTAGCTTCCTAGTCAACCAACCCATGAGATCCTTGTGACTATTGGCTACGGGGTCCATAGAGTCAAAGAAAGGTTGATTTGACTTATATCTAAGGGGGTAAGAGAGACAGTAAGGAAATGAACATATAGACAGTTCACAATGCAATGCCCAAATATTGAGTAAGAGAATCCCAACCCTCATCTTTTTGGATCACTCTCTATTCTTGACACCAACAAGCATCTTCTTCCGGTTGATATTCTCTTCTCTCATTTGATTTCTTTTGTTTTGTTGCTTCTTTTGACAAAGAGGGCTAGGATATATTTGAGAATTGTTATTTGAAAGGCATCAAATAAAAAAGGGGGAGTAAATCAATAAAATTTAAAACAATTACATCTTACTTTGAAAAGTAATTGACCTTATAGGTAGAGGTTAGTCTTGTGGCTGGATTGATATCCTTAGTGTGATGCTGGTATCCATGAAATATTAAAAAAAACATATTGGAAGACCTCCGCAATGATTTCCTATAGACTCTTCACTGAAAGAAATGAATTAAGGATGCTATATGTTAATAAAGGCTTAGTTACATACAAACCCCATGTGATCTTCCATTTCCTCATTTATGAAACAGAAATAATAATATACACTCTGCCTACCTAAAAGGGTTGTTAACATGATAAAATTATGTAATAGATATAAAACTTTTTTGAATTGTTAAAACTATTTTCATGCACATAAAGAAACATATTAAAATTATCAAATAATAAAAATATCAAATACTCAAATGAGTATTTTATTTGAATGTCCTTGTTTTTCTGTGACTCAGTTTCCTCATATGCAAAATGGATAAGGAAAGAAATTTTGAAAAGTCCAAGTACCAAAGAAAGTACCCATTCTTATCATCATCATTGCCACCAATACCATCATTATCACTGTCCCTGATCTGATGTGAAAGAAGCTACAAAAATAGGTCAAAATGCTCCATTTAAAATATATGTAGATGAGCACCCATGAGGGAATGTATTTCCTGGATCCTATAACTGAAGAAACTTGACAAGCTCAGAACTACAAGTCTCCAGGTAATCTATAACAAATGTTCTTCCTTGTTAAAATAAAATTACGGCAAATTTTCATATTCATACAGTAATTTAACAAGTGACACTGGCAATTCAGAATTCTGCTAGGTTCTACAGTGCTAGAAAGAAATGGACCTTTTTAGTCCACTGGTTGTGGTAACTCCTAGGTGAGGCATCTCCTTCTTCCAAAGACAATTGATATCAAATCTGCAACTTAGAGTCTTACAAGGATGATAGTGTTGCTGAGAAATCAAGGGATTTGCCCAGGTTCACACAACCAGTATGTTTCAAAGGCAGTATTCAAAACTCCATTCTCCTGGCTTTGAGGCCAGCTCAGTAATTGCTATTTCACTCTGCCTTTGAATTGAAAACAATATATAAATAGCACTTAAAAAAATTTACTAGATTCCCAGAAGTAAATGCATGACTGTGATCCCATGTAATAAAACACAAGGAATAGTTGTTTACACAAAATAGTTGCTTAATAATTGTTTGTTGTCTACTCTCATTCACTTCCTAAACCACCTATTCTTTCTCACCCCTTTTAGATTTGGTTTCTGACCCTACTCTTCTGCTGAAGAAAGTGCTGTCTCCAAGGCTACCAATCATCTCCTCACGGCTCTACCCAACAACTCATTCTCAGTCTTCATTCTTATTGAACTCTGCAGTTTTTGACACTATTGACTTCCTCCTCTTCCCAGATACCTCTACCTCTTTGCTGATTTGTCACTAATCTCCTTCTATCTGTCTGATTGCTCCCTCTTGGTCTGCTTCAATGGCTCATCAGCCATATTTCTGCCCCTTTATCATAGGTATGCTCAAGGATACTGTCATGTGTTCTCTCTCTCTCACACACACACACACACACACACACACACACACACCTCTTGTTTTGGTGATCTTTATATATATATATATATATATATATATATACATATATATACATATATATATATATATATATACATATATATATTGAAACATTTAATCTTAAGACCTCTAATTTCAGATCCATTTCCTTCCTCCCTTGTCACCCATTCCCTCTGGGAAGATAAGTAATTCAGTATATGTTGTACATGTCTAGCTATGCAAAACATTACCACAGTAAATATATTGTACAAGGCTGCTTATAATTTCCTCCTACTCATCCCACCCCCACACCTGGTCCATTCCCTACTTGATCCTGTCCCTCTTCTATAGTGGGTACTTCCAACCTCTCCTCCCCCCAAGGATGCCCTCCCATCCATCATCCCTCCTCTCATCCCCCTTCCCCCTATCCTGCTGCAGGTTGAGATATCCCATTTAGTATGTATGTCATTTTCTCCCTGAACCAAATTCAATGAGAATGTGGTTTTGCCTTTTTGCCTTCCTATTCTTCCCCTTCCTTGCAACCACTTCCCCTTGCTTCTTCTACATGAGATAGTTTACCCTACCTACCCTGTCTCTCCTCATCTCCTCTTGCCACTTTCCTCTCCCAACTCATAATTTCACCCCTTAAGTATCCTCCGTTCCCAACAAATTCAACCTATGCCCTCCATCCATGTATAACTGTAAACATATATACACACATTCATATATGTATTCATATGACCATACACCCTTTCTTCCATTATTTTCATACTGAGGTAGATTTCATCAGTCACAGTTATTGTTTTTCCATATAGGAATGTAAATAGTTCAACTTTGATAAGTTCCTTTTGATTTCTTTTCCCTGATTACTTTCTCAGGCATCTCTTGCTTCTTGTGTCTGGATGACAAATTTTCTATTCAACTCTGGTTTTTTCCTCAAGAATGCTTGAAAGTCCTCTATTCCACTGAATGACCATATTTTCCCCTGAAACAAAATACTCAGTTTTGCTGGGTAGGTGACCCTTGGGTTCATTCCCAGATCTTTTGCCCTCTGGAATATCATATTCCATGCCCTTCTATCCCTCAGTGTAGAAGCTGCCAGGTCCTGGGCTATTCTGATTGTGTTTCCACAATACTGAAATTGTTTCTTCCCGGCTGCTTGTAGTATTTTTTCCTTGATCTGGGGATTCTGGAACCTGGCTATAATATTTCTGGGAGTTTTCTTTTTGGATCTTTTTCAGGAGGTGATCGGTGGATTCTTTCAACCTCTATTTTGCCCTCTGAATCTAAAACATCAGGGCAGTTTTCCTTGAGAATTTCTTGAAGGCTGATTTCTAGGTTCTTTCTTTGATCATGGCTTTTGGGTAGTCTAATTATTTTTAAATTGTCTCTCTTGGATCTATTTTCTAGGTCAGTGGTTTTTCCCATGAGATATTTCACATTGCCTTCTAATCTTTCATTTGTTTGGATATGCTTGACAGTATCTTGATTTCTCATAAAGTCATTACCTTCCATTTGCTTCAGTCTAACTCTGAAGGAATGAATATCCTCAGTGAACTTTTGAAATTCTTTTTCCATCTGGCAAATTTGACTTTTTAAGGCATTCTTCTCCTCATTGCTCTTTTGGGCCTCCTTTGCCATTTGAGTTAGTCTATTTTTTAAGGTGTTGTTTTCCTCATTCAGGCTGTTGACCCTCATTTCATACTTTTCCTGCATCCTTCTCATTTATCTTCCCAATTTTTCCTCCACTTCTCTTATTTGATTTCTAAAGTCCTTCTTAAGGTCCTCTATGGCCTGCAACCCACTCATGTTTTCCCCTGGGCTTTTTGGAGCAGGACTTCTGACCTCACAGCCCTCCTCCTGTTCTATCCTTTGATCCTCTTTGCCCCCAAAGTAGGAGTCTAAAGTTGCATTTTTCTGTTTAATTTGTTTCCTTTGCCTTGGCATGTTGCCACTTAATTACTTGACTTTTGGGCTTGTTGCCATAGTATGGCTCTGGTGCCAGATGGGAACTTTCGTTCCGAACATGTGGGGGGGCCAACTTCTGTTTCTGGCAAGCTGGAATCCCACCCACGACCTCCACCCCAGATCACAATCCAGATCCAGGGAGGTTAAACCAAGAGCAATCACCGCCCCCCCCCCCCAAGACTGATCGCTGTATCTCCCTACAGTTCACAGGCCAGGAGCTGGAGCTGCCTCTGAAAACTACAAAATGGCGTGTCTCCTCAGCAGCTTCTAGCCCTCAGGGGAGGAAGCCAACGCGTTCCCCAAATACTGGTCCCAAAGTCCATAGGGCACTAACCTCTCACTTTGTCCTAGATATGTCTATGTTGATAATTCTGGAATCGCCACAGCTGCTGGTGTTTTGGGGTCCCTCCAGCTGCTGCCCTGGGGCTAAAACTGTGACTCAGGTGGACCTGTGCTTGGCTCCCCGCACACTGTGCACTGCACTGCCAGTGCTGTGCTGGTCCTTCCTGCAGGGCTGCTGGGCTGTCCTCAGTGGGAGGTTAGCTTCTCTGTGTTGTTCTGTGGGTGCTGGGGCTCCAGAACTTATTCAGAGTCCCCTTTTACATAGTTTGGAGGTGGTCTGGGGGGAGTGTGGCTTGGACACACTGTTTCTACTCTGCCATCTTGGCTCCACCCCTCTTGTTTTGGTGATCTTATATCTTTCCTATGAGTATAATGAGGTCTACACACCTGTATCCCCCAGGTATACAGCTAACCCTAATCTCTCTCCTGAACTCCAGTCCTATACCAATAATGGCCCAATGAATATTTCTACCTATATGTCCTGAAATCATTTCAAACTCAATAGGTCCAAAGTATATATCCTAATCCTCCCACATAATCTGTCCTTCCTCAAACATGTCTATTTCTATCAAATTCATTATCCTCCCACCAATTCAGTTTCAAAACCTTGAGCATGTCCCTCATCCCCCACATACCATGAACTGCCAAGCCCTGATGATTTTATATCCCCAGAATCTCTCCCATTCATCCCCACTTAGAGTAGCTTAAAAATTAGTGGTGAACAGTTAATGAGCACTTTCTATATTCCCAGCACTATGCTAAGAATTATGGGATTACAAAAGCCATAGACTGACATGGATACTTCCCTAAATGACCTTGGATACCAGTTGGTAACACCAACTTAATAATAATGGGAATAACAGAGCCCATGCATACTTAACAATGTTTTCAGATTTTCAAAATGACAGTAACAACAAATCTGAAAAGGTAGCAATTCTTTTCCCCTTGAACAGAGCCCTCTTGTCCTCTTGAACAGAACCATGAAGGCAGAAGGAATCACAAAACCTCCTTGTCCTGACCTATGTATTAGAAATTCAAGAGAAGACAGCCTCTCTCTGGGCTTGAATCATTGTAAGAAGAACTTCCTGAAGGCTATAATAAAAGATGAGAATGTATTGGAAAGAATACTGGATTTGAGGTGAAAGGACCCGGACCATTTGGTCAGTGAAATTTGCCTCTTTGGACTTCAGTTTGATCACCTATGAAGTACAGGAGCTGAATTTCATGACCCCTGAGGTCTCTTTCAGATCTAAAGCTGTTCTAACACTTAAGACTGGGAATGGAGGCTTTCAAGACAAGCAATAGAAGGTTCTAGGAAAGAGAAAAGCTTCCATTAAGAGACTGACATCAGATGGCACTCCTCTTAGCTAATGACTAGTTTAGGTAATTTCAGAGGTGCCCCTCACAAACCTGGTCATAGAAAAATGAAGCAGATGGCTGCAGATACCCTAGGAAACTATGTGCTAAGGATAAAAGGGGTCACTATCTGAGTATGTGGAAGGGGGCCTTCTCACTTTTTATCCCACCTCTTCCACATATAAATGGAACAAATCTACCTGAAGTTTTGGCACATAGAAGCAATTGTCCAGAGGCATTTCAGTGGAAGATTTTCCATCTTCAACAACTGAATCATAGGCTTTTGTTGTGTCGAAGGAAAACAAGAAGTTACAGAGATAGACTAAACTCACAACTCCCAAGATGGTTGGTGGGCTTCCCAATCAATTCATCATACAGTAAGGATTTATTAAGTACTTACTTTGTGCCAACAGTTTCAGTAAGTACTAGCAGTGCAAAGTAAAAGTAATAGGAAAACCAATAGCATAATAAGGTATTGCCTTCAAGGAGTTTATTTCCTGAAGGGGGAAACAGGCCTTCCATATATGGACCCTGAATGTAACATCTCTGTCTTCGTTGAGTTACTCTGTTCCATAGGATTAAAGAAGGAGAGAAAGAATCAATCAATAACTGATCTGACTCTTGCTCAACCCTGATATATCAGCAATCCTTTGTGTCTGCCCCACCTTGATCTACTGAGCTAGCCCAAGGCAGAACTTATTTTGGCTAAATGAAACTGGGCCTGCTGTTTGTAGGCTCCCCTTTCCCAAATTAGGATAAGCAAGAACATCCTTCTTCTGTGTTCTAGCAGTTTCTGGAAGGGATTGACCCTTCTCACCCTATAATATCCAATTTATTTTTTTTCCTTTTTTGTGGAGGGCAATTGGGGTTAAGTGACTTGCCCAAGGTCACATGTATACCATTCAATTTCACTGGAACTCATAAATATTTCAGGTTTTGTCTGTGGAGCCAGGCTCTTTTGTACTCTATGTAGAGGGGTCCCAGCTTGGATGCCTTTTCCTTTCTCTTGTCATAAACTAAACTGCTCCTCCACCTGACTATGGTCTCAGAGAGATTCTAGAACTCTGGTCCACAAACCAAACCTGCAAGTATATATATATATATATTGGTCTACACTGTGTATACATAAATACATGTATAATGTGCACATATGTTAATATAAGTATATGTAACACTTTATAAAGATGGTTAGTCTGGAGTTGAGTCACTGAAGATGAGTTGCTTCTGGTTGTGTAGAAAGAAGAGGGTGGAGTTTGGGGATGGGGGGCATACAGAAAGCAAGTGTAAAGGTCCAGAGAGGTAAATGAACCTGGTGTAAATGGGAGCCCAACTGTTCAACTATTGTACTTTTGAGAACAAAATTACAGCCTTAACAAATTATCCAAATGGAATGGAATGCATTTCAATAAGAAAAAAAAGCATGAAGTTCACAGACTGACATAGGAGTAACAAAAAATTTCTCAGCAAATGGCTGATTGAAAGGTTATATGAAAGGAAACAGAGCCAGGTCATAGCTCATAATGGAATATAAATTTAGAAAGTAGCAGTGATGGAAAGAAAACAAAACCAGCCCAAGGAGAAAACATGCAACAATCCGGGAACAAGTTCTGCAAAGGTCTCCTACCTCTCAAGGCATTGCTCTCACCAGCTTGGACAAGAACATCTGGGACTTTTCATGGAAAAACTGCAGGAGATTCCACAAGCAGCAGCAGGAGGAGGAGAAGGAAAAGTGTGGAAAATAGGACCTGGAGGAAAAGATAGAGAGAAATGAGCAGGTTAAACTGAAAGAAGGATAGGAAGGCTACAAGAGCCACACAAGAAGCTTAGGAAGACCATGCTTTAAAGGTTCTAAAAGGGTCAAGTGGGACAGGGAAGCAGTGGGGCGTAGGAGATAAAGAGCTAGTCCTGAAGTCAAGGATACCTGGGTTCAAGTTTTACATCTGACATATGATGACAATGCCACAACCCCCATCGCCACCAAAAACATCAGTGCTGCTAATGACAATAGCAATAACAAGAATTATAATTCAACATTTATGTAGCCCTTTAAAGTTACAAAGAACTCACATATGTTATCCCATTTGATCCCCACAACAATCCAGCCTGGGAGGTGTTATTATAATACCCATTTTACATATTGAGGAACTGAAACGGATCCAGGTTAAGTGACTTAAAAGGTATTACACATTTTCCAAAACATGTTTTGAATTCAGATCTTCCTAATTTCAAGTCTAGTATTACAACCCATGGGCCACCTAGCTTGGGAAAAAAACTTAACCCCTCACTACTGAAGTCAACACTATCAAGCTCCAAGTTACAAATGAGATGCCTTTTGGCATTGCTGGAAAGAATTTCCATACTAACAGTTTCCCACAGAGATGAACTCAAAGGTCCTAGCCCAAAACATATTTTTTGTGTGATTTTTTAAAGCTAAAATTGCTTATTTGGCACGTGTTTTAATTCATGCAATTTGACAGAACATCTTTGACTGCCTGCCATCTTTAAGACACTGAGTTAGAGTTTTTGTTTTGTTTTGTTTGGAGGCAGGACAGTAGGAGCTATTCACGGAAAGCAAGCCAAGTTCAACACTAATGAATTTGTTGAGGAATATGTTAAAGGAAAGGGAAAGGAAGGAAGCATCCAATTGTATTTATTTAACATGTCCAGATTGCTCTACCCAAGAAGTTCATGGTTAGATTAACAAAGTAGGGACCATCTGGTGTTCTCTTTCTGTCTCTCTGTCTCTGTCTTTGTCTCTATCTCTGTCTCTGTCTCTGTCTGTCTCTGTTTCTCTGTCTCTGTCTGTCTCTGTCTCTCTGTCCTTCTCTCTCCCTCCCTCTCTCTCCTCCCTCTCCCTCTCTGTCTCTCTCTGTCTCTCTCTGTCTCTGTCTCTCTGTCTCTCTGTCTCTGTCTCTGTCTCTCTCTCTCTGTCTCTCTCTCTCTGTCTCTCTCTCTCTGTCTCTCTCTCTCTCTCTCTCTCTCTCTCTCTTTCTCTCTCTCTCTGTCTCTGTCTCTCTCTGACATATATACCACAGAAAAGGTGTTGGCTATAGAGTCATTGTATGAGAATTCACATCTCATCTTTGCCACTTCATTCTCAGAGGAAGGAGATGAAATCTCACAAACAGGAAACAAAACATAGGCCAGGTTGACTAGAATGTTTGGTCACTTAAGGAGAATACAATAATTCCAGGAGGGAGGCTGAAACTGAATGGGGAAAGTTTTTGGATGGGGAACCATAAGAGTATTGTGAGTAGTTTCTAAGGCTTTGCTGTTCCTAAAGGAATTTGATTAGATCAACAAATGTGCATGGAAAACATTCCTTTATTTTAGACTCTATCCATATAATGCAAGTTAAATGGGTGATGTGCAATTTAGTTGAGTCCAAGAAACTGGACTTGATGTCTGCAACATAATGTAGTAGACAAAACATTTGATTTGGAATCAGGAAAATGGATTCAAATTTGATCTCAGACACTTATTAGCTTTAAAACTCTGAGCAAGTGAACTTTTGTATGCCTTAGTTTCTTCATCTGTCAAATAAAGGTGTTGGATTCAATAGTCACCTTTCTAGGTCTAAATCTATGACCCTATA
This sequence comes from Gymnobelideus leadbeateri, assembly GCA_011680675.1. NCBI lineage: Eukaryota > Metazoa > Chordata > Mammalia > Diprotodontia > Petauridae > Gymnobelideus > Gymnobelideus leadbeateri. The sequence goes on along the minus strand of WOXC01010221.1, from coordinate 18,597 downwards.
ATACAAGGAACTGCTTCCTACACTTAGAGCTACACAAAAATGGGATGAGCTGCTTAAGAATGCCACTCGGGGGGGGGGGGCAGCTAGGTGGCGCAGTGAGTAGAGCACCAGCCCTGGAGTCAGAAGGACCTGAGTTCTGATCCGGCCTCAGACACTTAACCCACACAGACAAAAAAAAAAAAAAAAAAAACCCTAGCTGTGTGACCTTGGGCAAGTTACTTAACCCCAATTGCCCTAAAGGGGTGGCTAGGTGGTGCAGTGAGTAAGGGCGCCAGCCTCGGAGTTGGGATGACCCGAGATAAAATCTGGCCTCAGAAAATGAGCACCCACATATAAATAATGACTAGCCGTGTAACCTTGAGCAAGTTACTTAACCCCAATTGCTTTATAAAAAAAAAAAAAGAATGCCACTCAGTCAGTCAACAATTATTTGTCAGCACTGTGCCAAGTGCTGGAAGGAAATACAAGTACAAGCAAAAAGAGAAACAGACCCTGCTCTCAGGGAGCTTACATTTTAATGGGGGAAGATATCACCCAAAAGGAAACAGGAAAAGGTACAAGTGGTGGCAGTGGCCCATTCAACAATAATACTATGCGTGGGGTGGGGGACATAGGGAAGGATGTAGTGGGAGACCCTCCACTGGACATCTTCAAAGGATCAGTAACCACTTGTCAGGTAACTCAAAGCAGGGCTTTTTTATTATTATTTCTTGCATTTGTTGGATTAGACGGCCTGTGATGTTCCTTCCAGCTCTGAAATTCTGTGATTCTGTGAACAATAGTCAATTGGGATAATTCCCAACCTCAAAGCAGATTTTCATTGGCTTGAGTTAGGCAGTCTAGCCATCTGCACTGCCTAAGCTAACTAGATCATTCCCAAAGAATTCCTTTACTTTGTTCTCTGGAAACCTAGCCAGGGAGATAGTACTGGGACATGCTATTCTCCACATTGTCTGGGACCTGGAAAGTCAAACTGCCAGGAAGAGTAAGAAAAAACCCCAAATCTCTATGGAAAATGTTTAAAACTCTGCCTAGGTATAAAGCAAGGAGGCTATCACCTTGAAGGAAGGAGATCAAGATGTGGTAAGATTTGTTTATCTCATCTCTCCCCTGTGAAGGGGAAGGTAAATGAGTAATAATAGAATGCCACCTGATGATCCGAGTGGCGCCACCTGAGCTATAAGTAAACATCGAGTGCACTCCGTGTCAGGAAGGAGGGAGCAGGAGAGAACACTCTCAGGTGCCAGCAGCCACAATGCCCACTCACTAATAGTGCTGCAGAAGATTCCAACCCGGTGATGGCAGAGGTCGGGTGGCTGGCTCCTGCCCTCCCCCTGTGACAGCTCTGGGCAATTTCGCCATCCAGCTGTTCAGTTTTTCACAACTAGAGTAATTGGAACAGAACTCTAGACCTTCTCTCAAACCCTAGCAATTAACAGCGCCAATTTCCCAAATTGCCGCGTAATGGAAAAGGATCCATCAATCATTGTGGTGAAATAACACATTTTCTCACCAGATGTGAGATTTAATATCTTCATAACTCTCCGGATTTACCACTTATGAATTGTCAGCCTTGCCTCAAGCTGCAGAGAATTAATGGACTCCATTCTTGCCATGCAAGGTTGGTTTACAGTTGTAAAATATCCGTCCCTTCACTCGAGATATATTTACCAAAATGTTTTTCTTTAAGATGTAATCAGGAAGCTCGCTAGATGGGGGGAGTTTCATTTGTATTTACTGTGTTCTAGAAAGCTATTGTCTCATCAAATACAGTTGCTACAATCTCTGGACCGCATATCACTGTAGCACAAGCGACTGGAGACTACACATGCTGTAACAATAAATAACAATGTAATGATTCAGTAGCTTTCCCCTAAAGCAAAACATATCCCTTTCTTTTGGAAAGGAAAAAAAAGGTTGGACAAAGAAATAACACGTGGTATGTTTTAAGTCCTTTATATATTTACAACTCTGGATGGACTCTCAATGAAAGAGATTTCAGAGGGAGGATGTCCTCTTCTGTTTACCCTGCCACATTCCCAGAATCACAGTGCGAAGAATTGAAAGGGATCTGAGAGCTCACCTGGGCCAATTGCCATGACCCCTGGACTTGGAATGAGTAGATTTGAGGTCAAATCCCAAATTACAGAATCTCAGAGTGAGAAGGGACCTTAGCCAAGTACTTGAGCAAGAATCCCCTCTGTGCTGTGTGTCAAAAGTGGACACTGAGACTGTGCCCAAAGACCGCTGATGAGTGGGAGCTCACTAGGTCTTTGGGCAGGTACATTCCACTTTGGAAAGCTCTCATTGGTAACAAAGGTTTTCCTGACATCAAACTCAAGTTCATTACACACACACACACACACACACACACACACACACACATAGACACACATACATACACACACTATGTATATATATACACACACATATATGTATGTATATCTATATGTGTATATATATATGTATGTATGTATACACACAGTAGCTATAAACTTCAATTATTTTGGCTTCTTGGTCACTAACCAAGCTCTTGATGCCATCTAGCTGTCAGGGTCACACAGTAGGCTATGTAACGAGATTTGGTATGGACTTGAAAAGAGGCAATGGGATGTAGTCAGCCTCAGAGTCAGTAAGACCCACATTCTAGTCTCTTCTCCGATCCATATTGTCTGGGTCAACCTGAGGCAATCCCTTCAACTCTCAGAGCCTTGAGTGACTCTTGAAGATTATAATTGACAAAGAAGGTGCTAGCCTATAGGAGTAGAAGGGGTTTGTCTGGGAGTCCTTGGTTCAGTCCCTAACCCCTGTTCCTACCCACTTCTCAGTGGTATGGTTCTGTAAAATGTGGAACACTATATAATTGGCATTTATTGTTATTATTTCCTCATTTACTTTCTTACAGAGGCAGAGGTTGAGGTCCAAAGATATCAAATAATTTGCGTAAGGTCACAGTGGGTCAGGGGATGCCATACTATTGTTGTACCTAGAAAACAGGAGCAAGACCCAAGTAACAATTTAGAATTGGACCCTTTATTATATGCCATGTTGGCTGATCAGGCCACATGGCGGGCTGAAGAGATGCCACCCTGATGTCCCAGGTTGTACAGCAGAGATCTCAGGTAAAACCTCAGCTTTTAAAGGGAGGCCATGTGGCCAATGGTTAGGTATTAAGTAAGCAGAAACTCACAGAGGCCAAAAACAGTGATTTGTCAGTACACACCTTGAAATTCCCAAGGGTGCTAAATCACCCTGACCCAGAAGCCCACCAACCTCTGTGGGGGTGTGCTGACTGGGGAAGGGCCCACATCTGTTAGGGGAGGGTGGAAGTGACTTGGCAGTCTGATTACTTCCCTGAGGGAGGTCTGAAGTTGGGGGATGGGAAAACCAGGCACTACACTATCAAGATAGGATCAGGACCTAGGATTTGATCAGTTTATCAATCTCCCAAGTGAGAAAACTCCCTCTATTAACAAGATCAGTAAGGCAGCTGGGTTGCACAGTGGATAGAATGCCAGACCTGGAGTGAGGAAGACCTAAGTTCAAATCTGACCTCAGATGCCTAGTGATAGTGGGTCAGCCATTTAACCCTGTTTGTCAGTTTCCTCATCTGTAACATGAGCTGGAGAAGGAAATGACAAATCACTCCAGTACCTTTGCCATGAAAACTCCAAATGGAGGCACAAAAAATTGAACACAACAAAAAGCTTCCCTGTAGCTTTACAGACTTACAATGTTGCTGGAGACACTGAAAAGTTAGACACTTGTCCAGGGTCACAGAGTCAATATGTGTCAGAGGATAAACTTGAATACTTTCTGGCTAAAACACGTCACTTATGCCCAAAGTGTAACTGGTACCTCAAAGGAGCCTGAGCAGATTCCTAAGATGCTGGTTCTCACAGCACACTTGTTCCTGGCCTGGGAAATAGTGCAAACCTGTGGGTTATCCTGCAGATCCTGGGGATGATGCTTGGCCTACACAAGACCTGTCCTGATCTGGAGATTGCTGCAGCCCTCCCCACCCCCTCCAAAGTTTTATTTCCTTTTCCCCTTATTATTTTACTTATGTGGCAATATGTTGTTCCTCCTCCTTCCAGTAGAATGAGTCAGAGACAGTTTCCTTTTCTATACTTGTTTTCCTAGTGCACATCAAAGGGCCTGGCATGGCATCTTACTGAATAAATGCTTGTTGATTGATTGATTGATTGAGTCTGCTCAGTCTATTCAGTCTGAGTTGAATTCACAAAGATGATTCCAATGAATAAATCCCAGTTACCATTGATATCAATAGGCATAGATTCAGTATTTTTTTTTATTTTTATTTATTTTTTTTTAAAGCAATTGGGGTTAAGTAACTTGCTCAAGGTTACACGGCTAGTCATTATTTATGCGTGGGTGCTCATTTTCTGAGGCCGGATCTGATCTCGGGTCATCCAAACTCTGAGGCCAGCGCTCTTACTCACTGCACCACCTAGCCGCCCCTTTAGGGCAATTGGGGTTAAGTAACTTGCCCAAGGTTACACGGCTAGGTTTTTGTTTGTGCGGATTAAGTGTCGGAGGCCGGCTCCGAACTCAGGTCCTTCTGATTCCAGGGCCGGCGCTCTATTCACTGCGCCACCTAGCCGCCCCGATTCAGTATTTTTTTGAGATTAAAAGACAATGTATTTCTTAAGGCATGGTGTTTGTCCCAGACACTTAGTATGTTGCTAAGCCATTATTATTAAGATTTAATTTTGCCTTAGAAAGTGAATTTTCTTTTATGGGGTCTCTATCTAGAAACATTAAAAATTCAATTTCTCTGGGTCAGGGGCTCTTAACCTTCTTTGTATCATGGACCCCTTTGGCAGATTGATGAGATCTAAGGATGCTCTCTCAGAATAATGTCTTTAAATGCATTCAATAAAGTGCTGTTACAAAAGAAACTAATTATATTGAAATATAGTTATCTATCTCTATATGTATGTATACTTGAGTATGTGTATATGTGTATGTATTATGTATATATTGTAAGTGTGTGTATATTATATTTCTGCATATATACATATATAATATACATATATATGCATGTATATATATGGAGAGACGAGAGAGAGAGAGAGAGAGAGAGAGAGAGAGAGAGAGAGTTAGTTAGTTGGTTAGTTAGTTTTAAAATAAATATCAGGTCCCAGGTTAAGAACACCCAAATCACACTCATACTATTCAATGCTCCAGTTTCACAAGGACCCAGGAATTAGTAGTAATGGAAGAATCTGTGATTTTCTCTGCCTTTACCATATTTGCAACTTGATTTTTAAATCCCAGGGAGTGACCTAACATGTGGAAATTGACTTGTGTCACATACTTATGAAGTTAAAGAAGTAGGATTGGCACCCAAATCTTTATCACTCCAAAGCCAGTCAGCATTCTATCCACTACACATCCTATTGTCTCCCCTTATAAAAATGACTAAAGTATCTAGGATAAATGATAGCTGATTCTCTTGGTGAACTCCACTAAGCTCAATATACACTATGCTCTAGAGAGAGCCTACTTCTGTGGTTTTATTATTTTTTTAATGTTTATTGGCAAAAAAATTTCTTCCTCATATCTAATGAATATCTCAGGCATGACTAAAGACCCATTCCTTTTCCCATTATTGTCTAAGCTCATGGAAATTAACTGATTGGCAACTCTTTCATAAATATGTTAGGCAGAGACCAAGTTAACCCTTAGCCTTCTCTTCCCTAAAAGAAAATACCCCATCTCCTTTAAACTTCCTAACAGATAACCTATTTTTTTCCATTTAATCATTCGTGCCTCTCTTCTCTGAATCCTCTACACTTTCTCCTTATTCTTTTAAAGACTGCCTTCCAACAGGGGGTAGGAAGGACTTTGTAATGTCAGTCTCCAAAATGACTTTGGTTTCCTGGGGAGGACAGCGTAAGGCTCCGTAATAACAGTTGTTGCGATGGAGGTACAAAAGAATTTTCTCCAACCTTCAATCACCTGTCTTAAGAAGTCACAAGCTTCCTTCCAACTCTGTAAAAAGCAAATCTAGAAACAGGAAGCTACGTTAGTTGCAGCAGGAGGTCTCTCTATGGGCCAAGGTTATCGCCACACTGACAAATAATGAGAATAACCTATGATTTTCTTTACACCATACATTGCTGCTTCTAAGATGCTTGGAATAAAGTTGAAAAATACAAAAGAGTGCTAAAGGTGACTAGCAATGTATATAGTGTATATGTATATACACACATTTATATATATATACACACATTTATTTTAAGAAGGAAGCATTTTTGGTTCTTTTTTGTTTTTCTTGGTAAACTTTCATTTTAGTTCAATTTAATACATCTTAATGCTTGATTTTCTTATAATCTCCCAATTTCACATGTCCTGGCTCATCATTCTGATGTTACTAAAGCACTAGGAACTGACCTCGATTAAGAAAACATTTCTCACTTGGCCACTTTCTCAGAAGGGAATTCACAGGGCGTTTATGAAGACTGCATCTTGGGCAGACTGACCACCTGTGGGCTCACAGAGGCATCTAATCTGATCCGTAATTGATGAACCTGCTGAAGTAGCCACATTACTTTGCAGACACCAACATAACCAGCTTGAAAAAAGGAACAGCTTTCCAACATGGGCCCTTAAATCTCATTTTAATTATTCTGGCCGCATGCCATTTTCCCAATTTCCCAAACAGAACTGGAAGTATGAAAATCACGGTATGCACCACTGCGATACAGTTGTATTAGCATAGCATCCAACCTACTTTTCCTTCTGTGGCAAAAACAAGCAAAATGCCTTTTTCTCAAATCTAAATGGTTAGCAACTGGAGACTTCTTATAAACCGAGGAAAAATGTGTGTGCACATAAATACACATGTGTATGGATATATATGTATACGTGTGTACATGTGTGTTTTTGTACATATCATGAGTTAATTTATTCAGTATTAGATAAAATCTAATTAAAACGTAAAAAGGCAGAAAAAAAGGATTTTTCTTGCAAATTTCTTATGAGATCATGAGACATATATTGTGAATTGAGGTTTTCTGCCTTAAAAATTAAGAATATTAAAAATAAAATATTAAATGAACAATTTTGTGAATTCCATATCAATTTTGAACTAGGTCATGTATAGAAAAAAGTGGGGGGGGGCGGGGTTGGGGGTGGTGATGTCGAATTGATGGATCCAGCAGTAGATAGAAATCTGTACTGAAAACCAGGGAAACCTGGAATCAAACTCCATTTCTGACCCATATGGATATGACCCTGGGAAAATCCTGTAATCTCTCAGTACTGTAGATAACTCCCTCAGATTATATATCTCAGAGAAGATGCTGAACTCCATTAGCAGAGTTTCCTCCTGGAAGTTACCTCTATCAATGAAATCATGGGTCCAATCCTCATACTGATACAGCCAGTAAAATCTATTAGCACTTAAATAGTAGCTAATATTCTTCCTCCTTCTCTTTTTCCTCCTCCTCCCAAACTTTTATAAAGAGCTGCAAAGCTATACAAATCTCTTTTTAAATGAAGTGATTAGAGTACTGGACCTGGAGTCAAGAAGACCTGAGTTTAAATGTGACCTTAAATATTTACTAGTTGTGTAACCTTGGTCAAGTTCTTTAACGTTGGTGTGTCTCAAATTTCTCAGCTGTAATATGAGAATAATAATAGTACATACTTTTGAGGGTTGTTGTGAGGATCAAATGAGATATTTTAAAGCACTTTGAAAATTATAATGCACTATAAAATTGCTAGTTATTAATATCATCACCAACATTATCTTCCTTCAATTCCTTAGTTTTAAAGACTTCACAACAACACCTGTTTTCTCTGTCCCCCCGCCCACTCCCAAATGCTTTGGAATCCCCCTACACATATTAACCAGTGTAACAGAAGCACATCAAGCCAAGTATACATACATCGGATATAAGATCTCACCATGAAGTGATTAAACCTTAATAAAGGCTAAAAAGAAAGAATAATGGTCAAAGTGGAAAAAGGAGGAAAAGGAAAGAAAGAAGAGGAAGGAGAAAGAGGAGTGGAAGGAAGAAAGGAAGAAAGGAAGGAAGGAGGGAGGGAGGGAAGGAAGGAAGAAATGAAGGAAGGGAGGGAAGGAAGGAAGGAAGGAAGGAAGGAAGGAAGGAAGGAAGGAAGGAAGGAAGGAAGGAAGGAAGGAAGGAAGGAAGGAAGGAAAGAAGATGACTTAAAATAGGGGAAAATGAAGACAGAATAGGAGGATAAGATAATGGGACATAAATAATTCTTTGCAGAGCTTGAGGACTCTAAGTGTAGAATTCTATATTTAAGGTCAGAGTCAGTTGATGTTTTTGCTCATATGTGTCCATAGTATTGCTCAACTGCTTCCCCCACATCTTCTTTTTATTCTTTTTTATAAGAGATGGTCTCCTTATTGAAGAAGGGAAAGGGATATATTGAGAAGTAATGGTAAATTAAAAACAAAAGATATCTTTTTTAAGGAGGGAAAGATGAAAAATGAAACAAAAATATGATCATTCAAACTTTATAAAAATATTTGCTTCGTTTTTATGTTATTTCAGACTTTCTGCACCAATTTCCAGGTAAAAAGCAAATTCTGATCTGCCAATTATATGAACCCAGACCTATATCTCCATTCAAGTAGGCTGAATCTTTTCAGTACAGTTATAATATACATTAATTCTTTTATATTGGATTTCTTTTTCTTTAAAATCATACATATGGTTTGTTAAATGACACATATGATGATAAATGTTTTTTGAACATGTATATTTGATTTTTTAATTCCTTCATCATCAGTTTCTCTATAACCATAAGCAATGAAATATATTCCTAAAACCATAGTCTTTATCATACACGTAATGTCAAACTCACTTTGATGCACCATGACAGTTCAAGCTTATACTCCAAATGGGCAAATATGGGGGCAAATTTGTCTAAGAGCGTGGTGTCCTGTGAGATGTAGCTCCAGACAAGAAGAGAAGGTTTAACCCATCTCTGATTTTCTCCTCTCTCAGCCACTGCATCTACATGCTGTTGTGATGATTTTTTTTTTTAATAACCCCTGACTCCAACCAAAAACCAAGCCTTCCAGTCATTCTTCCCAAAGAGGTAAGAAGTCGATCCTCTTTTCTCACCCCCTCTTCCCCAACCTTTGAAATCTCTGCCTTCTAATTTTTTTTCTCTCATTGTTCAGGAAATGATCAATGAGAAGGGCGAAGGCAGGACCAGACCAGCTGCTGCTCTTTGGATTCAGCACCAGGAAGGCAGCCCTGCTGAACACTGGCATCCTTGGTGCCATACGTCCGGAGACCACTGTGTCTGCCTGGTACCATGCGCAAGTTCAAAAAGAATAATTTCAATGTAAAAGTTCAGTTGCTCACTCTGTAGTGAAATAAATTATTTCAGATGCTACGTTTTTTGAAGTTACTCTATCAGAATTTTAAATCCTTTTCCATACATCCCCTAAGGGCGTGTGAGCTGAACCAAGCCTCTTTTCTGTTTTATGATTTCCAGGCTGACAGGAGTTCACAGTGAAAAATAACTTCGGAACATCAATCAAACCCTGTCCGTCTGCTCTTTCATTCGGCATGTTCTCTTTTCATTGTGATAACATGCTCTTTTTTTCTTTGCATTTAAAACATGACATTCAATACAAATCATTCGTTAGGAAGAACTTTATGTGAAATCTAAATCTCATCAAATGGGAGGAAATGAATGGGCATCATGGAGAGAAAAGTCAAAATGGCTAATACATGCTAAGTAGCATGACCATATATTGGGCTTAAGGGGAACTTGATTTAATTTTGCATTTTATCACAGGACTTATAAAAAGAAAAAACAATGTCAGGGCACCTATCATCTATATGAAGAAGAGACTGGATCTCAGAGGCAAGAAAAGAGAGAACGAATGGTCTCGGAACCCAGAGTGAAGACAGGAAGGTACGATCTCCATGATCTCCCATTAGTCTTTTTGCCTTATCCCAGCAATCCATAGGCTAAAGAAATGGGGAAAAATGTGTTTGGTTTGGAATTCTGCTATTTTTTCAAGACATTAGTGGGTACAGCACGAGAGAAAGTACACAGAGGTCCTAAGTTCAAATGCTGACTTTTCTATTTAATACCTATGACTCCCCCCCCATCTCGGGCTTCTTTTGTCTCACTTGCAAAATGGGGAGGATGTGACAAGATGACCTCTAAAGTCTCTCTTAGATGTCAATTGACTTTCCCATGATGACCCTACTCTGGAAGATAGGATCAAAGGCCCAGAACTGAAAGAGACCTCAAAACATCTAGTCCAACCTCCTCATTTTATGGAGGAAGAAAGTGTGTATCTGAATATGAACCTATCATCCTACTTGTCTTATGTTGCTTTCTCCATTGTGATATGAGCTTCTTGAGGTCAGAGACATTTAATTTTTATTTTTATCGCAAGGTTTAGGTTGGTCAGGGTCTGGCTCATAGTAGGTTCTATATAAGTACTTATTCCCTTCTCTCCTTCCTTCCTAACAAATGAAGGCATGAAAAAGCATTTATCAAGTGCTTACTATGTGCCAAGCACTGTGTTAAGCTTCAGTCCCTGCCCTTCAGGAGCTTATGTTGTAATGGGGAAGGCAATACATATATGAGAGTAGTGGTAATAGAGGGGGAACTTGGAAAGTTACATGAATATTACAGAGGGGGTATTAGGTGAATATACTAGCACAACCTATCCAGGAACAATGGCAGAACTGATTTGTTTATGGTTCATATTTCTAGAACATGGTGGGGGTGGGGATGGGTGGAGAGGGAGGAAAGGGTATAATTATACCACAAAGAAGTTGAAGAGGAAATTGTAGAGGAGGTGACCAGAGATAAGGAAGGGAAGTGAGACCTAGTTGGGGCCTTCCTGAAATAGAGGTCTGAAAAAGGCACATTGCTTACACACAATAAAATTTTATTGGTTAATTAATTGAATCTCCCAATTTCCCTATTTCTGATAATGGTATCACACCACCCTAGTCTCCTAGGCTCAAAGTCTTACCATCTTCATGCTAGAAGAAAACAAGTCACTTTTATCTGACCCAATTCAATGCATTGTAGCAAATATTTACTAAGCCCTTACTATTATGCAAAGTATATGCACTGGGGATACAGTGGGGAATAATTATGTAGTCCCCACACTTGAGGAGCTTAATTGGGGTTATGAAATATGGCTATACAGATATAAGTATCATAAAGTATAATAAGAGAAACAAAGGAAAGTCACTAAATGTTATGAGAAAATCCAGCAAGGGAGAGTTCATTTTTCTCTGGGAATGTCTGGAAAGGTTTCAGAAGGAGCTCAAACCTGAGATGGCCTTAGAAGTAAGAATGGGAGTTCAGCAGGCAGAGATGTGGGAGGTGTTACATTATAGAGGACCTGCAGGATTATCCAAAGACAGGATAAAGCAAGGTAAGATTATGGAATATCTAGGGGTTGGTTTGGCTGGAATTGAAAATATGCATGGGGATTACTGTAAAGAAAAAGTCTGGGAAAATATTTGTGGAGACCTTAAGTTTTTTATCCTAGAGTCAGTAGAGAGTCCCTAAATGATTTCTGAACCAAATGACTTCGAGCCAAATGATGGCTGGCCCTGCAAATCAAGAAGATTGAGCTGTCTGGGGTATGGAAAAAGCAGTGTGAAGGATGGCTTAGAAAGGGAAAAGGCAAGAGGCAGAAAAACCAGTTAGAAGGCTCTGACAGGGGACCATGGAAGAAGTTGGTGAGAACATGACATAGGGTTGTGACATTCTGAATGGCAAAGAGCGAATGCACATGGGACAAAGAGATATAGAAGAAAAGAGACAAGCCAACCAGACATGGCAGCTGTTTCAATATGAGTGTGAGGGTCAGAGACAAGTCAAAGGGGACTCAAAGTGAAGTCTTCCTTATTGGATTTTCTCATAGCATTTAGTGACTTTCCTTTGCCTCTATTATTACACTTTATTTTATCATACATATATTTGTAGTTATATCTCCTACCCTCAAGCGCCTCAGCAGCAGAGACTGCATCATTATTCATTACTGTATCCCCAGTGTGTATTTTATGTTTTGCATAATCACAAGCACTTAGTAAATATTTTCTAGAGTGAATTGAATTGGGTCCGATAAAAAAAAAAAAACAACAAAAAAAAAATGACTTGTATTCTTCTGATATGAGGAGTCTGAGACTTTGAGCCTGGGTGATTGGGATGATGATGATGCCATCACCAGAAATAGAAAACCTGGGAGTCTCAATCAGTTTATCAATAAATATTTATTAAGTGCTAACCATATGCCTCTCTCTTGGCCTCTACTTCAGGAAAGCTTCTGCTAAGCTTGACTTCATTCCCTCCTCTCTGTTCACCTCCTCAAGACTCTCTTCTCCAATTCCTCCACGCAAGGATTTTACTCTTTCCTCCCTATGCCTCCTCCTCATATTCTGCAAACTTAAACCAAGATTAAATCGATTCAGTCTTTGTTCCTGGATGGGCTATGCCATTATTCTCTTCTGTCATGTCCCTACATACATATACACACCATTCCTGTAATATTCCAGGGGTGGGTCATCTCCAGTCATTCTGAGCCATATCTCACCACTAGACCCAGATAGCTCTGGAGAAAAGAGTGAGGCTAGTGACTTTGCACAGTCTTCCCTAATTTAAATCCAATTCACATAATCATCTTCCTGCTGTCATAGTCCTTTATAAAGAATGGAGAACAAGGGGGCGGCTAGGTAGTGCAGTGAATAGAGCACCGGAGTCAGGAGGACGTGAGTTCAAATCCGGCCTCAGACACTTAAAACAATTTGGGCAAGTCACTTAACCCCAACTGCCCTCCAAAAAGCAAAAAATAAAAAAAAAATTAAAAAGAATGGAAAACAAATAACAACAACAATATTCCAGGACCAATGTGCCCCCCTCTACCATCACCACTCTCTTATATATGTGTGCATGGCTGTATGTGCGTACAAATGTGTATATATATATATATATATATATATATATATATATATATTTATATATATTTATATATATATGTATATATATGTATATGCATATATATATATTTCCCCCATTACAATGTTGATCTAGATGTTTGGGCGCTGGGAAGATGATTTTAACTATCAAAAGAATTTGGAAGCTAGATGGGAGGGGAGGTTTAGGAATGAAGATGAGTTCAGTGTGGGACACCAAGTTTGAGCTGCTAGTAGGGATTTCTACCAGATATTTGGAGAAGCAATATCAAAACTTGAGGGTAATATTGAGACTAGATTTAATTGTCTTCTGTATAGAGGTGATAATTGAAGACATGAGAATGGAGAAGATCACCTAGGGAGAGAATATATGAGGAAAAATGAATTTGAGGAGACAGTTTGGCATATGCCAATATATTTACAGGGTTGGAGGATGAAGATGATTCAGGTCTAGAAACTGAAGACTTTCAATCTCACATAAGACATGAGCCAGGAGAAAGCAGTCATAGAACCTGTGGTACACACATTGAAGGATTAGCCTTGTCAAAAAAAAGGGGCTATATCATGCTGTACCCTCTTTCCCTATGTGCAGAAAGAACTAATTTTTTGGCGGGGGAAGTGCTTTGGATACTTTACTAGAAGCATTATAAGAAGACCAGACGGTTCAAATGACTTATGCAAAGAGATTTACATAACCCAGTTTATATTTCAGGGACATATAGCACAACTGAAGTCAAATTAGGTGTAGCACCAGAGAATTGTTGCTCTAGAAACATAATTTTAACAATGTCTCTCTGGTTATTAAAAATACAAATCAGTGCCGCCAACACATGGGCAAGCCTTAATTAAGACAGTATCCAACAGCATGAAGACTCCCCCAAACCACAAGTGCTATTCTAACTGCCAATATATGAACACTTGCTAGAAGAGTCCAACTCTCCACACTAACCATTCCACTGAACACCCAAGGCTCTCAACACATGTAGATGTACGTACATGAACTGTGACTCCAGCTGCTGGCTTTTCTCTAGTTAAAGAGTGACTGGCAGGTCAGGCTTTGCACATCACATATGCAAATTTGCTTCAGGCTCTCAACACCTCTGGAAAGAAACAGGGGCTAGTCCATTCAAATTAATTCCATGACACAAAGTCAAAATGCCAGAACCTGATGGTACTTAACTTTTATGAGCTCAGCTCAATGAAATGCACCCAAACTAATATCTAATCCATAGTTGCTATGGATACATTTCAAAGTCAGATGTTGGCAAGTAAGGAACCATCCTTCATACTCAAGAAAAGGAGGGATATTTACATTCTTGAGTTATTCATCCAGTTGGGAAGGAGGTCAAATTACCCCTTTGAGTTGTAACCAAAAGATTAGATCAATGGAATAGAGAGGAAGGAAAAACAGATTCAAGCCCCCATCTTGGGGTCTGACTTTGAGAATAACATTCAAATTATCTCAGACTAAGACAGGATGAATAAGGTAGGGCGATGGATTAGCTTGTTACTAATTTATGTCATTAGAGGCAGCTGGGTGTCATAGTAGAGCACTGGGCTTGGAAGCAGGGGGACTCATCTTCATGAGTTCAAATTGGGCCTCAGATACTTATTAGCCATGCAACCTTTAAAGAGTCACTTAATCTTGTTTGCTTCAGTTTCTCTTCTGTAAAATGGGCTGGAGAAGGAAATGGTGAATCACTACAGTATCTTTGCCAAAAAACCCCAAATGGGGTTACTAAGGGTTGGACCTGATTCTTATGACTGAACAATAAGGAAAACATGTCTGTTTTGACTCATTTCCTCTCAATATGTAAACTGAAACATTGTTTTAAATACAAGCAATAAGACTAGAGTCCATTAGCTTGGCTTTCAGCTAAATAACTGAAAAGTTCGAATTCCTACCTGCCAGCGATATGATTATCAGAAAATTCAAAGACTGTTATCCCTCAATTCCAAAATTAAAATCTTATTAATTATAAATTACTTCAGAATGGAGGGGTTAAGTACTATAATGGGTAAAGGGTTGGCCTGGAAATCAGAAAAACCCAGTCACATATGCCTCTGACAATATACTGGAGGAATTACATTGCAAACTCTTTGACTACAAAGTGTAGAACAGTTGGTAATCTGTACTGGGAGAAGGAGCCTTCTTTCCTAAAGTTACATATGCCAAGGAAATCAGATCTGGGGAGAAAATCAGTTAAATAAAAGTTAATCTAACACTAACTGCAAACATAAGCAAGTCTGTATCATGGTATCGGTCTTTGAAGTTCCATTTGTGGGATGCCATTTGACCTCACCTGTCAATTATCTCCTACAAAATAATCTCCTACAATTACCTGGCCTAATGCTATTCAGTCAGCCAATGGAAGCTTGAAAATTCTACCACTGACATCACTGCCTTGGGTTAAGTCTCTACAGGACACTGTGAGAATGGGATGACAGGTGATGCTTTTATCTTTCTTTGAATTCTCAGAGCTCAGAATAGTGCCTGGAACATAGTAGGTACTTAATAAGTTCTTTTGCTGATAATGATGATGATGATTTGTTATTCGAGACTATATGATAATAATAGGAATAGAGGTTGTTCTTTATGTCTATAAGACGATTTCATATATGTAACATGACAATTACTTTGAAAGAAAGTTACTGTAGTAAGATGTGCAGGCATTGGGACACAAAGATTCATCTTCCTCTAATGGAAAAGTCGATGGGGGTATGGGAGAAGGTATGGGAGAGAGCAGATTGGAGGAAGCGATATCTTGTGGGACTGCTATTCTGGGAGGTTGGGCAGGGGAATAATGGGGGGAAAATGATTGTAACTCAAAACCTGGCGGAAATGAATGATGTAAAACAGAAGTTAATAAAGTATTTGTTTAAAAAAATAAATAAATAAATAAAAAAAGAAAAAAAAAAAAAAAGAAAGTTACTGTAGTAAGAATAAATCATTAAAAATAAAGATGCTGTGAGTGAGACCCAGAGAGATCCATGGACTTACCCAAGTTCACAAAACATAGAAATGGTAGATTTGAACCCTGGTCCCATCCATATCTAATGTGTGGCATTATGACACTATGATCATTCTGAGTTCATGATCTGGATTCTCTCTACTAGAAAAGATATCATCATTTTCCTAATATGAAGGTCTGGCTATATCACCCTCCCCAGGTTTGGTAACCTCCTATGGCTCCCTATTATCTCAGGATTAAGTACAAAATCATCTCTTTGGCATTTAAAGCCCTTCACAATGTGTCTTCTTACTAACTTTCTAGTTATCCTATACTTTACTCTCACTCACTCTATAATCAAACTACACTAGCCCCCCTATTATTCTCTGTACACACCATGCTACTTCTTGACTCCTGCTTTCTCCCAGTCTTGAAATCTCTCCTTATTTATACCTACTGGTTTCCTTCTAGACTGCTCAGAATCATCCTTTTGCAGGAGCTTTCCCAGACTACCCTAACCACTTCTCTTGGTTCATCCCTACCCTCCACAACTGCCTTCATTTACACTGGATATTAGAAGCAGAAAAAGGGACAGAGTTCTAGGTCTATAGGTAAGAAATCAGGAAGATTTGAGTTCAAATCCAGCCTGAGACACACTAGCAATGTGACCCTGACCAAGTCACATAATCTCTGTTTGCCTCAGGTTCTTCAACTCTAACATTCTAAAATAATAATAGCACCTTTCTCCCAGTCTTATTGTGAGGATGAAATGAGATAATGTTTGTAAGTATAGAGCCTGACACACATACATGCTTATTCCATTCTTAGATCTGGTATATGGGAAGCAAGGTGGCACAGGCACTGAGCCTGGGGATCAGGAAGACCTGAATTCAAATCTAACCCCAGACACTTCCTAGCTGTGTGACCCTAAGTCACTTAACCCTGTTTGCCTCAGTTTCCTCATCTGTAAAATGAGCTGGAGAAGGAAGTGGCAAATCACTCCAGCATCTTTGCCAAGAAAATCCCAAATAGGGGGCGGAGCCAAGATGGCGGAGTAGAAACAGCTCTTCCAAGCCTCTCTGCCCCCAGATTCCCCTCAAACTATCTAAAAGGGGACTGTGAACAACTTCTGGAGCCCCAGCACCCACAGAACGACACAGAGAAGCTAACCTCCCGCTGAGGACAGCCCAGCAGCCCTGCAGGAAGGACCAGCACAGTGGTCTGGGACCTGGCAGCTCGCAGAGCGCAGAGCAGAGGAGCCGAGCCCAGGTCCGCGTGAGCCGAGGTTTTAGCCCCAGGGCGACAGGGCCAGCAGCCAGCTGGAGGAACCCCAGAACACCAGGAACCCTGGCGACTCCAGAATTATCAATATAGACATGCCTAGGACAAAGTAAGAGGTTAGTGTCCTATGGACTTTGGGACCTGTATTTGGGAATGCGTCAGCTCCCTCCCCTGGGGGCTAGAAGCTGCTGAGGAGACACGCCACTGTGTAGTTTTCAGAGGCATTTCCGGCTCCCAGCCTACAAATCGTGGGGAGATCCAGCGATCAGTCTTGGGGGTAATCGCTCTTGCTTTAACCTCCCTGGATCTGGATTGTGATCTAGGGTGGAAGTTGTGGGTGGGTTTACAGCTTGCCAGAAACGGAAGTTGCCCCCACACATTCGGGACGAAAATTCCTCTAGCTGGCCTTAAAGCCATAGTGTGGCAACAAGCCCAAAAGTCAAGCAATTAAGTGGCAACATGCCAAGGCAAAGGAAACAGAAAAATGCAACCCTAGACTCCTATTTTGGGGGCATAGAGCGGGAAAAGGACTGTGAGGTCAGAAGTCCTGCTCCAAAAGCCCCAGGGGAAAACATGAGTGGGTTGCAGGCCATAGAGGACCTTAAGAAGGACTTTAAAAATCAAATAAGAGAAGTGGAGGAAAAATTAGAAAGAGAAATGAGAAGGATGCAGGAAAAGTATGAAATGAGGGTCAACAGCCTGACTGAAGAAAATAACACCTTAAAAAATAGACTAACTCAAATGGCTAAGGAGGCCCAAAAGGGCAATGAGGAGAAGAATGCCTTAAAAAGTCGAATTTGCCAGATGGAAAAAGAATCTCAAAAGTTCACTGAGGAGATTCATTCCTTCAGAGTTAGACTGGAGCAAATGGAAGCTAATGACTTTATGAGAAATCAAGATGCTGTTAAGCAGATCCAAACAAACGAAAGATTAGAAGGCAATGTGAAATATCTCATGGGAAAAACCACTGACCTGGAGAATAGATCCAGGAGAGACAATTTAAAAATTATTGGACTACCTGAAAGCCATGATCAAGGAAAGAACCTAGAAATCACCCTTCAAGAAATTCTCAAGGAAAACTGCCCTGATATTTTAGATCCAGAGGGCAAAATAGAGGTTGAAAGAATCCACCGATCACCTCCTGAAAAAGATCCCAAAAAGAAAACTCCCAGGAATATTATAGCCAGGTTCCAGAATCCCCAGATCAAGGAGAAAATACTACAAGCAGCCAGGAAGAAACAATTTCAATATTGTGGAAACACAATCAGAATAGCCCAGGACCTGGCAGCTTCTACACTGAGGGATCGAAGGGCATGGAATATGATATTCCAGAGGGCAAAAGAACTGGGAATGAACCCAAGGGTCACCTACCCAGCAAAAACTGAGTATTT
>WOXC01010220.1:945000-1251688 GCA_011680675.1 Gymnobelideus leadbeateri | reverse complement strand
CTCTCTGAAGAATCAGGGTTTGCCTTACATGTTGGGGCAACGATTTCATTAGTATAAATGCCCAGGAAAAGGATTCCAACCTGGTTATCTTGACTCAATGTAAGACCAACTCAACCCAGAAGGCATCCAGCCTAACCTTTGGAATACCTAGTATCAGAAGACCCTTTTAGAAAAGGATTTAAAACCAGTTGCAAATTTGCAAAACAAAAGACTACAGCTTAGAAAGGAGACCGAAGTACTACGTGAAACTATATGAAAAAAGGTATTTGGCAGAACTTCATTTCTGTTATGGCATTTTGGACTCTCTTCTGGGGGTGCGTCAACCCCTCTGACATCACGGGTTGAAGCTACAGAGTTGGTGGGTGATGCTAGATGTATATATTGTAGGGCATAATGGCTAGGGCCCTGTGCTTGACCTCAAGAAAACCTGGGTTCAGATCTCACCTCAGATATTTAGCAACAAGTCATGTGATTACTTTGTGCCTGAGTTCCCTCATCTGTAAAATGAGGGAGGGGGACTACTTGATGGTGCCATGGTACTCTCTAGCTCCAGACTTAAGATCCCAAATGATCTTTTAAATCCCTTCAAACTCTGGGATTCTGTGATTTGTAAGAGTTCCCATGAGTGTGGGTTGCCTGGCACAGGGAATTGAAGCACTTTGCTCATGGTGAAATTTGCCATTTTTTTCTTTAAGAAAAAAAAACCTGATAATGAAACAAGGAACCACTGGCCTTATTAACTTTCTCCTTCAATAAGTTCTTCTATTACACAGAATGATTAGAAATGCCCCCAAGGCCATTTTAAGTATTTAGACATGGTATGGAGGACCTAGCCTGCTCAGACGTCAACATAATCTTATAACTATTAGCTGTTGGCTTAGTTTTCCTGATTAAAGGTATATCCCTGAAAAGCTTATTTAAGGTCACATTTGTGAATCAGGTGACTACAACAAGGATGCTTAAGAGAGCAGGCTATCTTGATGAAACAGAGCGATGCTGGGGAAAGCTTCAATCAAGAAGTTAAAAATTCCACCCAAGGGAGCCATAAACAAAAAGTGGGCTGGGGAGCCAGGGCGCGGAGGCGCTCCGCCGTATCACGGGACCTGAGGGCTGCCCGCACTGCTCCCCGCGCCGGGCATGTCTTACAAGCCCAACTTGAACGCCCACATGCCGGGCACCTCCCTGAACCCGGCTGGGAGTGTTCATTCTCCTTCTGCCAGCATGGCGGCCTCCACCCAGTACTGGCAGTTGATCAATGACGATGGACCCCCATCTCTAGGCTACACCCAGGGTACAGGGAGCAGCCAGGTGCCCCAAAGCAAATATGCAGAACTCCTAGCCGTCATCGAGGAGCTGGGCAAAGAAATCAGACCCACATATGCAGGAAGCAAAAGCGCCATGGAGAGGCTAAAGCAAGGCATCATTCATGCTCGAGGATTAATCCGGGAATGCCTGGCAGAGACTGAACGAAATGCAAGATCCTAGCCTCCCCCTTCACTTCCAAAGTTTTCCATTTCTTTGTGAAGAAGAAAGAGTAACACTTATTCCTCTGGTGACTTTCAAAACATTCATATGATTCCCTTATTTTGAATGGTCTAAAAGTTTGGGTTCTTTCCCTTTTTCTTCCTCCCATTCCCACCATAGTCTGAATAGAAGAAAAGGCCATTTTGCAGTTAAGATTTGCATTATAAGTAGTTAGGGAACAACCTAGGTGACTTTTTTTTAAAGCATCAAGTCCAGAAATTGCATGTAGAAAGTTCTGCTTATGTTGCTGCCAACTCTAGTTTCTTGCCCTGCTAACCTGCCCCAGTCCATTTCTCTGAGTACACTTAAAACCACCCACATCATCATTCTTCTGCACCTTTTCCAGAATCTCCAATAACTCTTAAGGATTTTTTCATGAGTCAATGCTGACTGGCAATTGAGTATCGCCTAGTTAGGACCACGTGATAGAAACCCTGCTTTAAAAAATAACATGGGTTTGGTTTTTTGGTTTTCTTTTTGGTGTGTGAGCATTTGCATGATTGTTCGTGCTTTGAAGTCAATTTAAAATGCATGAATTATAAAAACAAAGTAGTGATCAGCCTCCTAAAAAATTAAGAACCCAGATAGTTACTTTTCAGCCGAAGACTGTAGATTTCAGGTCTTGAGTTTGCCATAGAATGATTTTAAAAAATCTGGATAAATGACTAAAACTGTTATGTGCATCTTTGTATGTATTTATTACTTGATGTAATAAAGCTTATTTTCATTAACAAAAAAAAAAATTCCACCCAAGTGTCCCTGAAAATGCAGACTTAGGAGAATGCAACAGGCAAAGAGGGGACGGGGCAGAGCATGCCAGGAATGGGGAGAGCCAGGGCAAAGGCACAGAGACTGGAGAGGGAGGGTCATCTGTGACCAACACCAGGAGAGCCAGTCAGCGTCCTGGGAAGGTAGAAGAGAAGAAAGGGCCAAACCAAAGCATTTGCCATCAGCACTGTGACAGGCCATCGGGGGATTTAGAAAATAGCTGGAGCTAAGGACCAGATGGAGAAGAACACTGTCCTTCCACCCCGTTCCTTTCTTTTCTTTTAAACCTTTCTCTGAACTCTATATAAGCCTGCCTTGTCCGCCATGTCACCCCATGGTGTTTCAGTGCAAACACATTGTAGTTCTTATATCTGAGCATATCCCCTTCCTTATGTCTATGTAATGGTTGCCCTGCTCTTAATACAATTATACTAAGGATGAAGAAGCAACCGTGAGTAGTGAAGAGGGTGCTAATGTTCTCTGATGTGAAGCCTGGGTTCACCCCCACCCCCACCTTCTGCTTCCCAGCCAGACCCTAAAGTCTCTGTGCCTCGGCTGCAGAACTAACACTCCTCAAGTTGTCTGTGCCTTATTGGAGGGAGTTTCCTTGACTGACAAAATAAATCACAGATCCTCTTCTCCAGGGAAGGAGGCAGCAGAAGACGCCAAGCCAGGCACCAACACCAGCCATGCCCCTCCCCGGCCAGATTCACTGAGTTTGCCAGGGCCCAGGCATCTTCTCTTCCTCGTTTCTTTGGTTCCACTGAACTTCAATAACTTTCTGGCTATTTTTAGTCAGTGGCTGTTTCAGGGCCCAGGCAAGCAGGGTGTCTTTCCTACTTTATCACTTGGACACACCTGGTTAGACACAGCCAGTAATTGACATTCAGAGCCCTGGATGGATCCTCTCCATTGAAAGAAAGACTAGCTTCACACAGGTGGAAAAGAAGGTGACTGAAAGGGAATGCTGGATGGGAAGGGAAAGGGAGAGGAGAAAAGAGGAAAGGCAAGACACAACAACTAAAGAAGGAGGAAGAAAATGCAAAATCTTTAATGTCCAAAGAGCTCAAATCCAGGTTCAGGTACTCGCTAACAGTGTGACCCTGGGCAAGTCACTTACTTTCTGGCTACCTTAGTTTTCTCTTTTGTAAAATGAGAATGAAAATAGCACCAACCTCTCATAGTTGTGGTGAGGATCAAATGAGAATGCAGGAAAGTCTCTTCATAGCTTAAAGTGCTGTAGAAATTCTGACTATTCTTCAAATTTTTATTTTTAACAAAGGCTGATCTGCATTTATTTTGGGTAAATAAGAGGAAGAAGATTTCTGTTTGAATCTTTGCTCAGGTCACTTTCTACCTGTGCAACATTGGGCAAGCCAGCCATTTAACCTCTGTTTCCTTATTTGTAAAATAAGGGTGTCAAAATGGATGGCCTCTAAGGTCCCTTCCCTTAGAGCAGCTAGGGGGTGCCATAGTGCACAGAGCTCTGGAAATGAAGTCAGGAAGATTCATTTTCCTGAGTTCAAATCTGTCCTTAGGCACTTACTACTTGTGTGACAAAGATACCAGAATGGTTTGCCATTTCCATCTCCAGTTTATTTTTCATATGGGAAAAATGAGGCAAAGATGGCTAAGTGACTTGTCCAGGGTCTACACAGCTAGTAAGCATCTAAAGCCAGATTTGAACTCAGTTCCTCCCGACTCCATGGCCAGTGCTTTAGCCATTCAACTTCTTGAGTTTGAGTCTGGCCTCAGACACTAGCTGTGTAACTTTCCTCATGTGTAAAAATGAGCTTGAGAAGGAAATGGCAAACTGTTCTAGTATCTTTGCCAAGAAAACCCTAAATGGGGTCGCCAAGTATTGGGCATGATGGAAATTAATGAACAACAACAGGATTGCTTCCCCCACTAAACCCACAATCCCATGATCCCTTTCCCATTTAATAAAATTATGATTCTATCACAATAGCTTAAATGTGCACACATATACATGCACTATCTTATCTCTCTGTGCTGCTAGCACCTCCTATAGTGCCCAGAACACAGAGAGTAGGCTCTTTTTGAATTTGAATTCTTGTTGAATACTGATTGATTGAGTGAAGTTCATCAACCCAGAAAAAGAAGCCAATTTCAAGGAGAAAGATGGTTGGTGAATATCACCAAATCCACAGGAAATGTTGGGAAGGGAAAGGGGGAATTTTTTTCTTAAAATCATTGAAATGCCACAGGACATCTGAGGCCAGGTGTCTTCCAACAGCAGGTCAGGTACTCTCTCTTGTCTTTTGCAAGATTCAACAATGTCCTCAAAGAGAACATCCACAAAGGATCTTCTCAACGTGCCTGGGGTATTTGTCACATGGATTCCGAAGGAGGATATGGATTGGCCATGAACTTCTCTAGTCACACTGTAGGTTCACCCCAGATGAGCCAGATGAGGGGGCAGCTGGATCACCCTGGCAAGCCAGACAGGGCTCGTGATGCTGAACCTCTTGCTAAAACTGAGGCTCAGTTGTTGTTGCTGTTGCTTTAAAATCATGTTCTTCCATTGAGGTTGAAGGACATAACGCAGGGCTCCTCTGGTCGTAGTTTAGAGAGAGAAGGGATTAGAGGCCATCTGCCCCAACCACCTCATTCTTCAAATGTAAAAAGACAGAGTCATGGAGGACCATGGGTCTGGAGGGATATGGGACCATAGCAGCCATGTAGCCCTCTCAATTCATCTCATAAATAAGGACAGTGAGGCCCAGATGGAGAGCAGGATAGACCTCAGAGGTCAACTAATGCAGCATGCTCATTTTACAGATTAGAAAGCTGAGGCACAGGGATTCAAATCATGACGCGTCAACAATTAACCATCGACTACACGCCAGGCATGGTGCTAAGGCAAAAAACAAATGTCCTCACGGAGCTCCCAGTCTAATGGGGGAGACAGCACTCGAACAACTCTGTACAAACAAGACAGAGACAAAATGCTCTGGAGACAATCGAGACAGGGAAGGGTCTAGCATTCCAGGGGACTGGGAAACACTGTAGGAAGAGGCAATGAGCATTTATCAAGCCCTGACTTTACTGTGTGCCCAGCATCCTTGCCCAGAGCCTGACATACAAAAAGAGAGTTCTGGTGCTCATGCACCTTACGTTCTAGGGAGGGAAGACTACACAAAAAAGGGAGCTGAAATATGGGGGCAGGGCAATGGAAGTGGGGCTTTTACTAGCCCCTGAAGGAAGCCAGGAGACAGAGAGGTTAAGGACTTGCTGAGGGTCACAGAGTTAAAAAGTATCTAGAGTAGAATTTGAACACAGGTCTTGAGGGCCTCTAGCCACTCTGCTGTTTACCATGCTGCTTCTCATGCTAGGCAATCACACTAGTCTCTAGGGAATGAGATTATTTATATATAAGGTTATAGAATGTGGTATAAAAGAAAACCATTTGACTAGCACATGACCAAAATGCTTATGTTTCAGATGGAGAGATGATGGAAACTCCAAATGCTGTTTTGAAATGTACACATAAAAAGACCTGATAGAAAATTAATATAAGCAAGTTAAAAAGATATCCTGACTTTGTAGCTTGAATCCAAACATGCAGATCAAGATTTAGATAATTATTATTTAGATACTACAAGGAATTACAAAATAAAGCATGAAAAGCTATTCAGAAAATATGTAATCAGTAGAGGAAAGAGGCCAGTCATGCAGTGAGGCAAGGAGAAAATCTAGGTATCCGTATGTGCTGTCCAGGGTGCTAAGGAAGTTTTTAAGTAAAGAAAGCCTTCAACTTCTATAAAAGTTATATGAGATGACCAAGGCAAATCTCAAAGGAAAGGGACGCATGAAGGGGATTCAATTTATATCACTGGAAGGAGTACTCATATTAATGAGATGCTATGTGGTACAGTGGAAAGAGAACTGTACTTGATTATCAGGAAGAGCTGAGTACAAATCCAGCCTCAAACATTTAGGACCACAGCCATAATTACCTGCTGTCTGCATCAGTTTGCTCAACTATAAAATGGGGATAAACATAGAACCTAGATTCTAGGGCTGTTGTGATGAACAAATGAGATAATATTTGTAAAGTGTTTTGCAAGTCTTAAAGGGCTATGCAAATGCTAGCAATTGTTATAATTACAAGGACTGCAAACCCTAAATCCTATGAAAATCTTAGCCATTACCATCATTATAATTATAGACAAGGCCTTTCAAAATCCTGTCAGTAGGGAGCGGGGCAGGATAAGTCATAAAGGGCATCCAAAGGGGGATGAGAAACAGGAAAGAGGGTGCTAGTCCTTTGCTTTAGGGATAGAGGAGGGGTAACAGATCCCTTGTAGCTAACAGTTATTCATTATAAAGAGCACTGGATTTGGGGTTGAATTCCTACTCCCATAGCTTAATTTTATGACCCTAAGTTAAGTCACTTCAGAGCAATGAACCTCAGTTTTCCCATCCATACAAAGGAACAATAATACCTATCATTACTTATGATCCCTAGTTTCAAGGTTATTGAGAGGCTCAGAAGAGATAATATACGTACAAGGCTAGATAAGGGTTGGTTATTGCCAATTATCATCACACAAGGAATTAATTCAGTTCCCCTAACTCTCCCTCAGAGAATCACCAACCCAGTGTTACATGAGACAAAAGGAGGCCCCATTACCTTTTAATCAATAAGCATTTAATAAATGTTCAGAAATGTTCTAGGAGCAAATGTTGCAAAGACCAAGAATAAAACAATTCCTACTTTGGAGAAACTAACAGTCTGACAAAGGATAAAATCAGTACTTAATATTCCAAGCACATCTCCTACATGGTGACCTAATTCAAAGGGACCTGTATGGCCTCAGTGATTCTAGCTTCCAAACATCTCTTGTTTCCATCTCCTTGTCTTTACTCTCATGACAATCACATTAGTCGAGGCTCACATCATCACTCACTTGGACAATTCTAAAGTGTTTCAGGAAACTAACTGCCCTTCATCACTTTTAGAAATCAATGAAGAATTTTAAAATTAACCTAGTTTGTAGCCATTAGACTAATCTGAAAGAGAAACCCTCATCAGTCTTTCTTTAACTATAAATTTCAAAAAGATTTCCTGTTCCTCTTTCTCTCTCATTAGCCCAGGAAGGACCCCCTTCCTAGAAGCAATTAGAGAGATAGCAAAGACCAGGCCATTCACTGAAAATCAGAATGCTTCCTCTTGAAAATATGAAAAAACAATCTATGGTTATTTCAGACTGGTAATGACCCTTGAAGGGAGTGGTCATAGAAGTGTTCTTTACCACTTAGTTGTTACAACTCTTCAAGATCCCATTCAGGGTCTCCTTGGCAAAAATAATGAAGTGGTTTGCCATTTCCTTTTCTAGCTCACTTTACAGATGAGGAAATGGAGCTTTTCTAGCTCACTTTACAGATAAGGAGATGGAGGCAAATAGGGTGAAGTGACTTGTCCAGGGTCACACGGCTAGTATCTGAGGTCACATTTGAACTCAGAAAGAGGAATCTTCCTGACTCCAGGCCTAGAGCTCTGTGCACTGTGCCACCTAGCTTCCCTCCTGGTCATAGAAGCACTGAATAGTTTTTAAGAAAGTCATTCTCCAATGGTTGGTTCCAGAGTTAGTTGGCTTATAGCTCTGAACTGATGAAGTAACATGTTAACTCTTTTTTTTTTTTACTAGTTTAGAATTTAATTATTTATTTTTAGTTTTCAACATTTATTTCCACAAGATTTTGAGTTCTAAGTTTTCTCCCCACCTCTCCCCTATCCCCCACAGCAAGATGGCAAGCATACTGAATACCCCTTCCCTCAGTCTGCCCTCTCTTATATTCCTTCCTATCCCCCCCCTTTCCCCTTACTTTCTTGTAGGGCAAGATGGATTTCTATACCCCATTGCCTGTATATCTTATTTCCTGGTTGCATGTAAAAACAAATTTTTTTAAACATTTGTTTTTAAAACCTTGAGTTCCAGATATTCTCCCTTCCTCCCTCCTCACCCAACCCCACTGGGAAGACAAGCAATTCAATATAGGCTATACATGTGTAGTTATGCAAAACATTTCCATAGTAGTCATATTGTAAAAGACTAACTATATTTCCCTTTATTCTGTTTTCTCCTTTGACCCTGTCCCTTTTCAAAAGTGTTTGCTTCTGATTACTCCCTCTCCCATTTCTATAAATGTTAGCTTTTACCTTGCTCTGAGGTGTATATGACTTTATTTTTAACACTATCGTGTGAAACTGTCCTCGTCCAAAATTCCTATAAATGGTATTTGAGAAACGTCTTGGGCTATAGGTGTGTCTGAAGGAATGAAGGGATGCTGTCAGCCTAGACATCTCTCATGTAGAACAATGCTTGAATTTGGAATAATGCTAAATCCATAAACATTGTGAGTTGAAGATATGCCTGAATTAGAGTGCAACATTAATATGGTTTCCTACTTTACCCTCTAGTATCTTTAAGCCTGCTTCCAATCAATTCTGCACACAACTGTCAATATCATATTCCTAAAGCATATTTCTTACTTCTGACCCTGCTCAGGAAGTCCAGATGCCTCCCTAAGGCCTCTAGGTTAAAATGTAAATGTGTCAAACCTGGGGAAATGCGTATTTCTTGAACTGACCACTTCTCTGTCCCATTTGCTGAATCTTCAACCAGGCTATACCTTTGTGTGCCCCAAGTATCTGTCCTGTACCTTCTTCTCCCTCTTTGCCCTTTGACTTGGTGATCTCATCAGCTCCAATGGATTCAGTTATCATTTCTATAAGGAGGATTTCCAAATTTATGTCTCTAGCCCTAACCTTTGTGCCAAGGTCCAGTCCATAGTAGATCCAACTGTCTATCAGATATCTTGAACTGTATGTCCATTAGAAAACTGAAATTAAACATGTACTAAACTGAACCCATTAACTTCAACCCCAAAACCCTTTACACACCTTAACTTCATGATCACTGGCAAGGACTCCACTAAACTCCTAGTCTCACAACCCAGGTTTCATCCTAAATTCTCTTCTCTCTCTCTCTCTCATCCTCTCATATCTAATCTGTGGTCAAGTTCTGGCATGTCCACCTCATAACATTCCTCATATAAGCCCCCTTCTCTTCTCTGACACTGTCTCTACCCTGGGCCAGGCCCTCTTCACCTCACACCTGGACTAAGGCAATGGTCTGCTGCCTAAAAAGTCTCTCCCCATTCCAAAATGAATCCTTCACCAAGCTGTTAGATTGATCTTCCTAAAGTATAGGTCTGCTCATACCATTTTGCTTTTTTTTTTTTGCTTTTTGTTTTTGGAGGGCAGTCGGGGGTAAGTAACTTGCCCAAGGCCACATGGCTAGGTTTTTTTTTGTTTGTGTGTGCATTAAGTGTCTGAGGTCGGATCCGAACTCAGGTCCTTCTGACTCCAGGGCTGACGCTCTACTCACTGTGCCACCTAGCCGCCCCATACCATTTTTCTTTTTAAGAAAACTCTAGCATCTCCCTATTACCTCAAGGATTTGAAATCAATTTTCTACTTGGCTTTTAAGCCCTCTATAATGACCT
The DNA here is from genome assembly GCA_011680675.1 of Gymnobelideus leadbeateri. NCBI lineage: Eukaryota > Metazoa > Chordata > Mammalia > Diprotodontia > Petauridae > Gymnobelideus > Gymnobelideus leadbeateri. The sequence goes on along the minus strand of WOXC01010220.1, from coordinate 1,241,860 downwards.
AGGCTTCTCCTGCCTTAATCCATCTTACTCCTACCCCTGTACTCCACAACCCTATGCCACTGATTTCTCTGATATTCTGAGTATTTCCATTGGCTGCCCCATCTCCTCCAATTCCTAGAACTCTGTTCCTCTTCCTTTCTACTTCCTAAATCGTCTGGTTTAAACTCAAGGTAGACCTTCTGCAAAAACCACCCCCATTCTTCTTAATCTTACCATCTTTCCTCTAAGACTACCCCAAACTTACCCTGTCAATGTCTCCTTTGTACGTAGTTTCTTGCATGTGGTCTCCCCATTAGACTGTGAACTCCATGAGAGCAGAGACTCGCCATCCCCTTCTTTGTATCCTCAGTGCTTAGGACAGTTCTTGGTACACAGAATACACAGAAAGTACTTAATAAGTGTCAGCTGGTTGACTTATTGGTTCAACTGAACCATGATTTCCCTGGTAGAGCACTCCCAGACAGGAATCCCCTTCAGTAAAGCATATCAGCCCTGGCCCTACCAAGTCCCATCCTGGAGGATGCTAGAGGGCACTATGGCCCTACAAAGTCCCATCTTGGAGGATACTAGAGGGAGGTTAACAGCCTAGTACAGAGTCACCCAGAGTCATACAAGCCAATTCATTACAGAAGAGACTCAGATCACCCTGAGTCTAAGGCAGGGCTAAACCACGTGGCCTCTCTCTGCAAGGATATTAAGAGAGATTTCTACTTGCAATATTGTCATAACCTCGATATTGTTACACTGATCATGAGACTAGACTGAAGAAGGATTCTCCCAAATTGCATCCCTAGGCTATTTCACAAGAAACCTTTCGCAGCTGTTTTGAAGTGATTGGAAATTTTACTTTAAGAGACCCACACCTTTAAATTGATACCACTCAAGGCTAGAAAAGAAACAATTCCATTTTTTATCTTTTAATAACAGAAGGATGCCAAAGCAAACCTATGGAAATTGTAACAAGCAATGGTCTTTCCTTTGGATTGAATCTCAAAGTCAATGAATCACAACCATTGTGGTCTTTGAGACCCTCACCAGCTTTGGGATACACATATTCTTCATGACAGGAGAAAAAGAGAGCATAAACTCCACCTATTATCAACCCAGGTGCTATAAGATTGCACTATAAGCTGTAAGGGTGTTGGACTTTTCTGGAACCCACTAAGATTGGTTGCCATCATAGGTAAACTCAAGCTTATTTCTTTTAAATGGAAGGAGTAGCTGAAGGGAATAGGTGGCCATTTGGCTCAATGAAAAGAACATTGGCTCAAGGGTCGGGAAGATCTGAGTTCCAATACTGCCTCCCAAAGCTATGTGGATCTGGACAAATTGCTTAATCTTTCCTCATGTGTAAAATGTGGGTAATGATTGATCTTACACACGAGGTTATTGTGAAGATCAAATGAATGAGATAGAAGGTAAAACGCCTCAAAAAGCTTCAAGTGCTGTATAAATGCTAGCCAGCAACCAGTGTTCAGATACTGACTTTCAGCAGAGCGATTGGCGTTCAGTTCAGTCATTTACCATGTGGGTAACCTTGGGCAAGCTACCTGCCATTCTTTCCAACCCAAGACTGACCATGCTCCGCTTCTTCTACCTCAACTCCAATCCTTGCAAGAGGCTCAGTGTTATCTCTGAGGCCTCTGTTCCTCATTATAATAAATGAGAGCAATAAGTTCCAACTTCTTTAGCTAACAGTCTAGAAACGAGAGTCACAGCTCTGTACCAATGCCCACTGTTGTTACTTCCTGTGTGGAAGGTGGATTTTAGTGTGTGTAAAGTGAATTTTTGTAATTATTTCTTAGAGTTCAGTTTCCCAGGATCCATACCCATAACAATCTCTTGTTCCCAGGTGTTAGAATTCCCACAATTATGGTTCAAAACATCTCCACCATGCTTGCACAACATTATATGATGATAATATAAATGTCCACTGTGGCTGTGCGGCGAGATACAGGGATGGGGTAATGTAAATTCACGAGGGTATTGCTTGCAACCTGCCTGCTTTGTCTGGTGTGCTTATAAAACAGGTGGGCACTGGTCAATGAGTGGGGAACCCTTAGAGTTGAATGCACAAATGCTATGTGTGCCTCAAATGGCCCCCACTGAGGCTTGAGGGGATTTAGGGGGATGCACAAGTTGGGCCTGTCTTGACTGATACCATCGAGACATAGGGGTAGTTGCCCTCCCAACCCCACCTCACTGACCCCTGTGGGAAGGCTATAAAAGTTGTGTTTCCATTATCAGAAATCTTTTCTGAGAAAACTAGACTAGAATAAAGAAAGCCCTTCTTAGTGTCTTTCCTGTCTGAGCAGATCAAGAGTGAGCCTGTGCTAGCAGCCCTCCTGTGTACTCTGTTTATTTGTCTTATACTATGCCTAGAAGGAAATTTGAAAATATCTCCCTCCAACATAGCTCACAGTGGCAAGAGCTTTTTATCTAAGCTTATAGCAAATTCAGAACATAAGAAACAATGGAACAACTTGGTAACAATTTAGGAAATAACAATAAAACAGCCCAGGTAATACCAATGAAACAATCTAGGAAATGCCAATACAACAAGGATTCCTGAGGTTCATTCCTTGCTTCCTGCCTTTCTTATTGAAAGGACAGTAAACTCTTAGTTTAATTTAATTCAATTCAATTCAATGAGCATCTGTCAAGTCTACACATTGCCATCGCACTATGATTATATGCCCTAAGGAAATAAGGATGAGTTCGGGGGTGAATGGTGGAATGGAAGAAACCACTGTATTTGCCCTCAGGGCTTATGATACAGCAGGGGACAGAGTTAGAGGGCACCCATGAGGAGAGATGGAACTAAAGAGAGAAGACCAAGGTTTTGACTGGGGCAGAGAGATTGAGGACGACACCCTTTGGGCAGTAAAAATATGACTAAGATTTGTACCCACTTAGCAAGAATAATTAATTCCAATAAGAAGCTGCCAGATGCCAAGCTACTGTTCAGTTGGCATGAGGTTGGCATCCTTGAAGCAGCTCCTCAAAAGACCACTGGGGACTTGCAGCTGCCATGGCTTGAGGACCACAATACCTGAGGAACAAGGCTGCATGCAAGAGAGAAACTCAAGGACCAGGCAGGAGGAAGGGCTCTGTCTAGGGCCAAGAGAGATCGCCCTGGACCCTGGCTATATGAAAGAGAGAAAATAAGAGGAAATTAGAAAGAAGAAAATGGGGGTCATAGCCTCAGGGGACACTTTAGAAACCAAAAATTAGCAAACACAATAGCCCCTTCCAACTGTGCCTCTATGATTACCAATGAAATGGGGTGGGGGAGGGCTGGAGGTGGAGGGAGCAGGAAGAAGTAGTCAGAGAGGATGGAGTCATCAACAAGCACAAATGTTGCAGGAAGGTCAGGGACATGGTCGTTCTTGGGGCCAAGAGGAGATCCTTTTCTGAACTTAGAGCAGTTTCAATGCAGGGGTAGGGTTAGACACCAGACAAAGGGGATCGGGGGTTAGGCGCTAAGGAAAGGAAGACACAGAGGGCTGACTGTGCTTACTCAAGTAAGTTTGCAGTTTGTTTGCTATAAGTTTGCAGAGTAAGCTGAGAGGTGACCGGCAGGCAGCCTAGAGCCCTGAGTAGGGCTGAACAGAGAGGGGATGAACCTGGGAGAAGAAGGACTGATATCCAGAGATTTGTGGATGAAGATCTTGGAGGTGAGAAGAGTCACCTGGGTTTGAATCCCACCTGACCTACAGTCAAATCTTGCCTCTGGAATTCTTTTTTTCTTTTCTTTTAAAGCAAATCCTTTCCCAAAAGGGGCTATGTAAAGCAAGTTTGAGAAGAAAAAAAAATCCTAATTTACAAAATACTAGAGGGAATAAAAATTGCAGCCTTGGAAAGGACCCCAGAGGCTATTTGGTTCTGCACACAAGGGTTAGCATCTATGTCAGGGGAAAGTGGTCACATCATCCTGGGAAACTTGAGGGAAGGAGCAGATCCAGAAAGATTTTTGGAGAAACAGGAGAGTGGGGGTTTCCTAGAGCCTTAGGATTCAGGGCCTCAAGGGTTTTAGAAACTACCTGGTCCTAGGGAGCTCACAAGTGAGAGCCTCAATCAATTCAGGAATGAAGGCAAAGTCAGGAGCTGCATCCATTCATCATGTCATTGTCCTGGTTAATCAATCACCCTGGCTCCTTACTGTCTGGAAGATCAGATCTCCACTTTCCATCCTCACATCTAGAGTATAAACCTCTAACAACTCTCACCTCCCTCACTAAACTTGTCTGCCACAGAGGAGGCAGCCTGGTTTAGGGCAAATAGCCAGGATTTGGAATCTGACATAGGCACCAAGTCCTAATGCTATGATACGTATGACACCCAGAAACACTGGATAATTTCTTTGGTTTCACTGAGCCTCAGTCTCCTCATCTGTCAAGTAGAATCAGTAACCAAGAATTGATAAAGCATTTATTAGTATGGGAGGTTTTGTGGATACCAATAAAAGTCAAAATCAGAAGCTGAGAGGGGACAGAGCTATGGTGAAGAATATACAAAATATAGACAAATAAACCAACTATGGAGGGGAGAAGACTAGTGGCTGGGGGTGGAGGTGGGTCAGGAAAAGGCTTAATGAAGAAGATGGTGCTGGAGCTAAATATCGAGGAAAACAAGTGATTCTAAGAAGAGGAAATCCAAGGACCAGGGATTTGGAGCTGGCCAGCACCTGAAAAGTCAGCTAGTCAGGGAAGAGGGCGGGCCTGGTGCATCAGTGGAGACCGGGATGTCAGAACACTAAAAGGGAACAATCTTAACCAACCTTCTCACTTGAGAAATGAAGATTCTGAGGTCGAGATAGGGGAAGTCATTTGTGCAAGAATGCAGAGGGAAGGTGTGAACCCCCGTCTCCAGATTAGGGGACTTTCTAGCCATCTGACCCACCCAGTGGAAAGGGCACTGAGCCTGGCGTCAGGGGATCTAAGCTCGAATCTTACCTCCGATGATTACTAGATGAATGATCCTGAACAAGTCAATGATCCTGTTTCTTCATCTGTAAAATGGAGCTAATAGCACCTCCAAGGAATGAAATAATCTCTATAAAACCCTTTGCAAAATTTAATGTATTCTGTAAATGCTGGCGATCATCACATCCAACCACATCCTGCTATGATCTTTAGTGTAACCTTTAAGATCTTTGAAAAGAGGACCACAGGGTTAGAGAGATTCTGCAAGGCAGCTTAAACAAGTGACCTTATTTGATCCTCAGAGTCACATATCTAGTGTCTGAGGAAGGATTCAAACCCAGGTCTTGTCTCCAATTCCAGAGCTCTACAGGACACACCACAGGGAAATGAAAGCCTATAAAGGTCAAATGACTTGCCAAAGTTCACACGGGAATGAATGGGCAAATCTAGGCATCAGAGTCAAGTTTTAAGCCTCTAAATCCTGGGCTGTTTCCTACACATCCCACTTCCTCAAGGGCCATTTGAACTTTCTTCTCCTATCTGTGATGGTCACATTATTACTGAATCATAGGTGGCTATTTTTAATGGGGATCTGGATTCCCTTTTGCAAATTTCAAGCTGAAGATAATTAGGATAGTAGAAAGCAATATCTCTTTTACAGAGCATTTTAAGGTTAGCAAAGGTCTTTATATACCACAAAATCCTCATAAAAATCCTATGAGGTAGGTGCTAGTATTACCCTCATTACAGAGATGAGGAGAATGAAGCAGACAGAGGTTGTAAATGCTCCCAGGATCACATAATCTACCAAGAAAGTAAATAAGCAAGCATCGGTTAATTTTCTCACCCCATAGACAATGTTGTTGATATGAAGGAAAAAAAAGAGCCACTGCCCAGCTGATATGTACCTGAGGAAGGATTTTTTTTTTTTGGAGGGGAGAAGGCAGGGCAATTGGAATTAAGTGATTTGCCCAAGGTTACACGGCTAGTTTTTGTGTTAAGTGTCTGAGGCTGGATTTGAACTCAAGTCCGCCTGACTCTAGGGCTGGTGCTCTATTCACTGTGCCACCTAGCCGCCCCTGTCTCCCCTATTCTTGAAATGATGTGACATCTGCTAGGCCTTCCTAAAATCCAACAGACTCTTGGGAACTCCATCCTTACCGCACTTCACTTTGGGAAATGGCTATCTACCAGATAGCCACTCAAAAATGATGTGGAATCCATGTGTCTTCTGTATTTTGGGAAAATATCAAACTTGAAAATGAATTTCCTTTCAGTAAAAAGCAATTAACTGCAGACACATTCTTTCTTTAATAGCACGCGACAATGTGCACCTGTAGCAACACAAACATCTACGCATCTCACAGAATGGCCCAGTAATAATGCTTTGAAATTCACACTGAAGGAGAAGGAATGAATGGAAGGCTTGTATGAAGTTCATAGTGTGTGCCTATAATAAAGATAAGGGTTACAGATACAAATACTGAATGAGATGACAATGCCTGCCCTCAATGAGCTTACCTTCTAATGGGGAAGACAATACATAAAGGGGAACTAGAAGACAGAGGGAGGGAGGTTCCTGAAGACATGATGAGGGGTCAGATAAAGCATGACTTCACTATATGAGTCTGGGGTCCTGGGAACCAAATCCAAATTACTGTTTTCTTTGAATTGGAAAAAAAAACCCCAACATTCTGTTCCAGTCAGAATCACTGGGTCTTTGGTCCCTCACTCATTTGATCTCAGGTCCACTTCCCTGGTTGCCACCAGCCCAATCCTCCCCCACCACGAATCCATTGTGGCCAATTTCAGTGATGGCTATGAAGCCCATCACACTACATAAACAAGAGATTTCTTCAGGCAGAGGAAGAAAATTATGGAAACACAGGGTGGAAAGAAAACATTTTAAATTACATACTGGCACCCAACCACAAAATCAATTATAACAATGGCCTTACATTACATTATATCACAACCCTGAGCCTCCATAAACCCTGTTCAGCATCCAGAGACAGACACACATGGATACTCTCTCAGGCCATCTCTGGCCCAATACAGACACTGGAGGGATGGCAAAATCCTCAGGTTGGACCATAAAATTATAAACTGAAGAATGAAGCCCCAAGCATCGTTGGAAGGGCATTTTGACAAAGTGTTTGAAAAACACTAAATCAGGAAAGCAAATCCCAGGCTAAACAGGAGACTCCATATGAATGGTGACAGTGTATATATATGTATATGTATATGTTACCACAGGGAAGAAGACATGAGCCAATTAATCTCATGTTTCTGGGAAAGTCAGCTGCAGATGCCCCTTCATGTCTGGGCCAAAAATCAATCCACGGTTTAGCATGCATGCTATCTGGGGCCCCTTGCCATGTTTATACTTTTAAACTTTTTTTAAAGAGTGCTTGTCTAGGATTAATTACATTTTCCAAAATCACATGCCTATCATTAGATGTGATGTGTCCAGAGGAAATACCCATCCCACCACTTTGAGTCAGATGGTGGAGTGTCTAAAGAACCCACAAGAGGCTGCCAGGGTGATTGGGAGGGGAGGGCAGAAGAGAGCTGACGCAGGGTCTGGGTGGAATCGCATGAGGAGGAGCTCCTGAGGCCGTGCAAGCTGGAGATAAAAACCAAAGTACTAGAATGAGAAGGGAGCCCAGTGGTCCGGAGAAGGGGCAGGAAGCACACGTGTGTGAAACCGGCAGGGTCACCAAACGTCACTTCTGAAGATTCCTTGTCAAGAGAGAGAAGACCAAGTCACACCTTAGAAGAACCCTCATGTGCCCTGGGCACACAAATGTCAGAGGCTCAGGTAGCAGCTCCCAGTGTGGAGAAGCCTGTGCCAGAGGCAGCGGGTGTGATAGAGAAGAACTGAGTGCTGGGCTTGTAGTCAGAGGAGACGCGTTCGAATCCTGCTTCTTATTCTTAACATTTTTGTCATGTTATTGCTTCATTTCTCTGGGGCTCAGTTTCCTCAATTGCAAAAGTAAGGAGTTGGATTCACTGGACCTTTGAGGACCCTTCCAACAGACACAGACATAGGGACTAGACACCTTAGGATCTGAGGAGGGGGAGGGGGAGGAAGAGGAGGGGAGGAAGAGAAGAGGGAGGAGGAGAAAGAGGAGGAGGAGGAGGGAAGGAGGAGAGGAGGAGGACGAAGAGGAAGAGGGGAAGAGGAGGAGAGGAGGAGGAGGAAGAGGAGGAGGTGGAAGGGAGAGGAAGAGGGAAGGAAGAGGGGAGGAGGAGGAGGAAGAGGAGGGAAAAAAGGACAAGGAGGAGGAGAGGGGGGAAAAGGAAGAGGAGGAGGGAAGGAGGAGGAGGAAACTCTACCTACCCAGGTTAGCACCTTCTCCTTGTAACTGGAGAGAGCAGACCTTAGCATCTTGCCTCAGAGTCCAACTCTCCAGTTCATCCCACGGATGCCTGTATTTTTCTGCTGGTCCAGTGTTGACTCATCTGCTTTGCCTCCTACTGAACCTGAAGAGGGCCCACCAGCTGATTACTGCCTGGAGACTGGGACGTGCCCACTGGCTCCCTGGGGCAATAAGCCAAGCAACTTATCAGGAGGCTTCTGCCCATATCCCTCCCACACCTTTTTAATTATAAGGCGCCACACTGTGAACAAAGCAAGCGCCAGTGAAGGAGAGCGCTCAGGTCATACATCTGTGAAGTGATCCGATGCCAACAGCTCCACACTCTTAGGAAATGCCCCTGAAATCCTGCAATAGTTACAGGAAGTTAAGTATAAGCATCTTTTAAAGACCAGGAGAGGAGTGCCCTGAATTACAGCTCTGGACTAGCAGGGAATCAAAGCAGCTTCTCCTGAGGAAGTCTGGAGAAAGTAGGAGGTGGGAGGGGGCTTTCACAATCACAAAGGGGATGCTAAGTCTTGGTCACACATTGAGTAACACTAAAAAAAAAAAATCTGGTAGTTCATCTGATGATTGGAAGAGAAACTGGAGATGTCAAAAGGGTTTCTTAATCATTCTCTATTCTCAGGGAGAATGAAATGATGAATGGTCAGTTTTTGCTAAGCCAATTAGAAAATTCCAATGTGAATGAGAAAACCTAAGAGCCACAGATAACAATAACAGTAATAGACACTAAGTGGGTCGATGTCTCAGTTGCAATTCTACAAAGATGAGATGCCACAAGAAGCAAACATTAGGGATTCTGCCAGCAGAATAGCAGACAGATGAGATATGCCTGGTACACTGCTGCTGGCATTCCTGCCCATTACAACACTGATCCGAGTGACAATGTCCACAAGAGATCTCAAAGGTCTGTGCCGAAGGCAGAAGCTTCCTATCAATGCATGTGCACCCAGCCTTGCTACCCTAAAGGAAAAGGCTTGGCTTAGTCTGATTCAAACCTGGGCACTGAGTGCCCCCAATCCTCCTGAAACGCCATCAGACTATATCGAGAAAAAAAACACATAAAATACACACTCACTCACATACACACACTCTCTCTCTGTCTCTCTGTCTCTCTCTCTCTCTCTCTCTGACATATATAGAGAGGCACTGGAAATCTTACCTGGGAAACCCCCTTGTACCATTGCTGTTGCTTCTGGGTGCACTTCAGGGGCTCTGCATTCCTGACAAACATTCAGTGCTAGGAGCAGCTCAAGATTCTCCCCACAGCCTCTGTCCTCGGTTCTCTTCTGACGACCTTGGGCCTATTTTTCCCAGGGTTTTTTTTTTTTTAATTCTCCTTAAGGGCAAACTGTCAGTCTCTTTCTGTTATGAGATGCAATCAATTAGACTAATTTCAAGCTCCCCTCAGTCCCTACAACTGAACAGTCTCATCTGTCAGCAGACGAAAGCTCGCCTCGAAAAGTACGCAGAGCAAAGCAAAGCAAATCTCTGGCTTCCTACATCTGACCCACTGATGCTGTCTGAGGTGCGTTTACCCTGCAAGCCTGAGAATGCTTCAGAGCCTGGATCCACGTAAACAGCCATTCATTCAGCTTGGGCTGAGCATCGATTAATATCATTTTAATGACCCCACTTTTCTTGGGGAGAAAGAGTTAATCATGTTAATTGCATCTTTCCCTGAGCAAATTAAAAAGCACCAGCCGAGTCGATGGTGCATTATGTCCCGAGTGCCTGAAACAATCAGCAACTTGCTGTTTCTTTAATGCTCAGAGATGATCCTGAATAATTTTTTTATAACAAAGAGACAGTCGGGCTCCATGGAGCATGCACTAGCCCCTAGACTCATTTGGAATAGTGACACCCCACCCACACACATAGCCATGGTCCCATGCAGCCTTCAAGCCCACAAATGACTAGCTTAAAATCAATTAAGAAAATGCTGAGACTTCAGAGATATCATCCAAGATGAGTTAGAGTTTCTCAGGTCTTGATTTCAAATGTTGTCTGATACATGGGTTTGGTTATTTGTACAATCTGTAATCATACGACTAACCACAATTATTCTAGAATTAGCATTCAGTAGAGGTGGGTAATATTTGCTAACCTTTCTTGGCAAAGTGCCACACACACACACACACACACACACACACACACACACACACACACACACACAGAGCCATCTGTTCAACTGATTGTTTACATTGAGCCATATAGCAAAAATCAGAAACACCTGATCACAATGACAATTTTACAAACCACTCTTTAAGGTGATATAAACATTTATACTTTTCACACAATAATCAACTTGGGACTTCAACTTGTCCCCAGGATTCTAGTGCAAATATGGAAAGTCAAGTCTCCTTAGGAGGTTGTACCTGGCTAGTCTGCTTGACAGGAATGAATTAAGAATTTTCTCGATTATATAGCTCATTAAAAACCACTGAACAGGACAAGAAAGGATGAACAAGGAGGAAGCACATAAAATATGAAATAACGCCGAAATATTTATTGCTCTGCTTAGGAAAAAAATGTCTGGTGTGTGTGTGTGTGTGTGTGTGTGTGTGTGTGTGTGTGTGTGTGGGTGTGTGTGTGTATGGATACTTGGTCCAAGGTTTCCTGGGATCATTATTTTATTTGATCTCACTTCATTTTATCAGAAATCCTTGCTGTGGGACAGGCATCCTTTTCAAGTTATAGAAGCTTAGATCATGATAATTGCTGTTGATTGTAGTGCCATCTATTGGCATGGAAAGGATCAACTCCCCACCTCAAAGGAGGACAGGATGAAGCCATGGCACCTGGGGTAACTCTTGAACTGGGGCACTGGGGATATGGAAGACCTCACTTCAGATCTTGCCTCCAACACTTACTATTGTGTGAACAAGGGCAGGCCACTTCACCTCTCTCACCCTCAGTTTCCTCATCTGTAAAAGGGAGAGAGGGCTGGACATCCTTGGGGGAGGGCACCCTTCCAGACCCAGATCATATGAGGACAAATGTTCGCCTCCTCTTAGTGGTGGCTCCCTGAAGAGTGATGGTGACAGGTGGCAATGTGGTTCACAAAGACTTCTCCAACACTAACTGGCTGTGTGACCCTAGACCAGATCAGTCCAACAATAAATCAGACTGGTCACTTCCTGTCTCTGGGACTCAGTTTCCTACTCTGTAAAAATAAAGAGAATAAAACCAACATATGTTGCACAGCTGTTTTTCACTTGTGCCTGACTCTGTGAGCCCCTTTGGGGTCTCCATGGTGATAATACTGGATTCTGCATTTCCTTCTCCAGCTCATTGCACAGATGAGGGAACTGAGGCAAGCAGAGTTAAGTGACTTGCCCAGGGTCACACAGCTAGTAAGTATCTGAGGCCAGATTTGAACTCAGGGAGAGGAGTCTGATTCCAAGTTTGAGATTCTGGGCACTATGGCACCACCTAGCTTCCCCTCGGGCCACTTATGTGTGTATAACATACATCAAAAACATAGCCATTATTTTCCCTATTTAATAAGAAATCCTGGGAAAATTGGAAAGCAGATTGTTAGAAATGAGGGCTCAGGCTGTATAACTCAGTAAGCACAAAATGGATTATAAGAACTAAATACTCAAGATCAATTGATGTGTCAGAAGCTGGATTTGAACTCAAGACTTTCTGGTTTGAAGTTCAGCCCTTTATCTCCTGTATTAAATGGCCTCTCATACAAGGTATCACAGAAAAGGGGAAGAGAAGGGGTTGGAGAACCCCAACACCAAATGGCAGCAAGGGAGCAGGGAGAACTGCCCCCTTACACCTGGCAAACTCAAAATGCTTCTCTGGGACTCATTTTCCTCACCTGTAAACCAAAGGCCTTGAAGAAGACCCTGAAAAGCCTTCTCAGTGGGCTCTGGCATCTACATATCCACTGGGGAATGGCTCTGGTTTTGACATTATTATGTAAATAGGGAATAAACAATGAATTAACAGTCTGATTCCATAAGCTCCAAAGACAGATGTCTATTTGATGGCAGAGCAGGATTGATGTGAATATTTCCATATGTAAAATGAGACAGAAAAGTATTGGAAAAGCTAAGTTATTGTTTTCTTCTCTCTTTGGTGAAAAAAATTAGCAATAGTTTCTAGTATTGACATGAAACATAACTAGAGAAGCAGGGTGGGGAAAGTGGGGGAGAAGGTGCCATGGGATAAAAGCCTGGCCTTCAAAATGACAAGCTCTGTGAAGCTGGGTAGGAATCTGGGCCTCAGCTTCTTCACAGATAAAAGGAGGGTCTCCAACCCGAAGACCTTATTCCAGGTCTATTCCAGCTCTAGAGTTGTGATGAAGATAAAGCTAAATAAAGCAACTCAGAATTAACTGAGGCCAAAGAGAAGACCCTCCATTTGGCAGTAGAAGGCCTTCCCAATCTAGCCCCTTCCAAAGTACTTCTCCAGTTTTCTGACCCTTTACTTTTCTCCACACAATCTTCAATGGAGCTGGTCTGGCTGACCTGCAGTTTCTTTTCATTTTGGAGAGGCAACTGGGGTTAAGTGACTTGCCCAGGGTCATACAGCTAGTATCTGATGCCAGATTTGAACTCTGATCCTCCTGACTCCAGGGTCAGTGTTCTAGCCAATGAGCCAATGGTTGCCCCTGAACTGTCAAAAATGACACTTACTTTCCTTATTCTGTGCTTTATTCTCTAGCTGTCAATCATACCTAGAACTCTCTCTCTCTTTATGTCTACTAGCTGGTAGCTTTTCTGGTTTCCAAAGTATGGCTGAAATCCTTCATTTAGCAGCTACCACTGGTCCCCTGCCCCAGCTGCTGGTGACTTCCCATCTGAGGTTGCCTCTCATCTACTCATTATGGATCTTCTACATACATATTTATCTGCACACTGCCTCCATAGGTAGAATGCAAACTCTGTGATGACAGGAACTCTTTGTGCCTTTTGCCAAATGTTTAGTGATTAGCTGAGGGCCCACTTGTAAGGCAAGGGCTTGGTAACTGATTGACTGAAATGCCCAAGTCAGAAAGACAAAGAGTGAGGACAAGGACACAGGTTGTCAAAGGCCCAGGGCTTTTTCCACAGCATAGAACAGAATGGCAAACTGTCAGAGTTGAAATCTCCTGGTTCTTGCAATAAATGCCCAGTGGGCAAAGAACTGGAAACACATTTTGCTCTCTTGCTTTCCACCATGACCCAAGGTTTTGAAAATGACTTTAAAAGAACAATAGAATTTTGGACTGAATCTCTAGAGTCCCTTCTTGGTCAAGTCCTCATTGGGACTAATTTGGACCCTGCATTAGCCTTCAGATTGTTACTTTGCCTTCAGTCTCTCCCTCAGTGCATTCTCAAATTGCCAGATTCAGCTGCCTAAATCACAGATCTGATCACTCCTTCCTCCCTCTGGAAGCTTCAGGGGCTCCCCTTTTCCTTTAACATGAAATGCAGATTTCTATTAGGTATTAAATGCCGCCCCAACCAAACTCGAGCTCACAGCTACAGAATTGTTTAAATTACTCTCTTTCCTTTATTCTACGTTCTGGCCAAATGGGATGCTCTCCTAGACAGATAATTCAATCTCCCACCTCCTTGCCTTTTTACAGGCTGCCTCTCATGCTGAGAATGCTGTTTCCACATCATAGAATACTAAGATCCTTTGAGATTTGATTCTTATTGGAAACCTTTTCCAAATTAGGTAGAGTTGTTATTTCCTCCATCTTGAAATTTTTTATTTCAATGTTCACATGTTACACTCCAGTGGAAGGTAAGTTACTCCAGGACAAAGTTTTTTCCTTGTATTCCCAGTTTCTTTGTAGCCCAGTGAGGCACAGGGAAAAGCTGGGCTCCAACTCAAGAAGGCCTTGGGTCAAGCCTTGCCTTTGAAAGACAGTGCTTTGTTATCAAAGCAAGCCAGGAAACCTCCCAGTGCAACAGAAAGCTTTCTAAGATTCTATCACATCAGTGCAGGGAGTTTCCACATGGAGACTTTCCAAAATGGAAAAAATCACAAATCTGGACTCCTGTTCCATGAAGGAAAAAATTCCCAGGGTTTATTTATTAAGAAAATGTTAAATAAATGCTTGTTTAATTGAACTGAATTAATGATAATATTGTGAGTAGGGGAGATTTCTGAGAGGTTTCTGGGTGCATGTCAGAATATAAATAGGCATCATTTGTTTCCTCTATGATCTCACAATTTTTTTATGTGTTTACTAGAATGGTTATTACCATAAGGTTATTATGGGATTTTCAGGAAGTCTGACTTAAAAAAAATTTTTTTTTTTTTTTGGAGGGCAATTGGGGTTAAGTAACTTGCCCAAGGTCACACGGCTAGGTTTTTGTTTGTGTGTGCATTAAGTGTCTGAGGCCAGATCTGGACTCAGGTCCTTCTGACTCCAGGGCTGATGCTCTACTCACTGTGCCACCTAGCCGCCCCCAAAAAAATTTTTTTAATGATTTAAAAATAAGTAGACACTAACAAGAGTTTTCTTGGGTCACAAAGCCAATGTGAATCCAACCAAGGTCAGGTTATGATGGAAGTGTGGCAGCTAGGAGGTGCAGTGAATAGAACACCAGCCCTGGAGTCAAGAGGACCTGAGTTCAAATCTGATCTCAGATACTTAACAGAAAAAACTATCCATGTGACCTTAGGCAGGTAACTTAACCCCAATTGCCCTACCTTCCCCCCTCCAAAAAGCAAAAAAAAAGTATGATGGAAGATCTGAAAAATCTCCCCTTGGGAAGAACCAAAATCAGTTCCTACTCATTTTTCTTGGTTGTATTCTCTCCCCCCACCACCCAATTACCTTTCGAGGACCACCCAGCACTAGAGCCAGAGGCCACCTCTCATTTTGTGGATAAGGAATATGAGGGTGGAAGTCATGACCAAGATTACATAGCTTATAAACATCAGAGGAGAGATTTCTACCCAGATCCTTTGATTGGGCCATGACAAAGAGCAAAAAGCCATCTTAGACTTAGAAAAGAAATGGTATTTGACTTGTTCTGCTTGTTCCCAAGGGCTGGGGGGGGATCTTTCTGCTAAATAGAAGGAAAATGTTCCTAACAAATGAAGTTATCCAAAAAGAGGAATGAGTTGCTGTGGGAGGCAGTGAATTTCCCATCCCAGGAAGACTTCCTCCAAAGGACACATAACTTATCAGGCATGTGAGTGAAAGGACATCTATTGAGGATTAGATACAAAGCTGACCTATGAGATCATTTCTGTCTCTGAGATTGTTGGTGATCTTGGGTGGGTGTGAAAGAAGCTCAGAAATGAAGCAATGTCATACTCAGGGACCTAAGAGCCCTCCTTTATCATAACATCTGCTCTCACCCTTACCTAAAGAAGGCACGTCTCCATCCTTTTTCTTTTACAAACCAATGACAATTCCCATCATCTGAGTATTCGCTTATGTTGGGTCATAATTCATGATGTTGGGGTTGAGTCATTTCAGTCATGTTCTACTCTTCATGACCCCATTTGGGGTTTTCCTGGCAAAGATACTGGAGTGGTTTGCCATTTGTTTGTCCAGCTCATTTTTCAGATGAGGAAACTGAGGCAAACAGGATGAAGTGACTTGCCCAGAGTTTCAAAGATAGTAAGGGTCTGAATCCAGATTTGAACTCAGGAAGATGAGCTTTCCTGACTCTGGGACCAGTGCTCTATCCACCATTACACCTAATACCCTAACTATGGGAGCCCATGCTCTAAGGACATCCACTATCTCCTGGATAGTCTCTGGGTGATTGCATCAGCTCACATGGATTTAAATTTTTAATTTTACCTCTCGGTACATTATTATCACATGAATACCAACAGAACCAAAAAGTTTGTTAAAATTTTAAAAATACTTTACAAATATTATCTCACAACAATCCTGAGGGTTATATCCATTTTACAGATGAGGAAACTGAGGCCAAAAGATTTAAATGACTTGTCCAGGGCCACTCAGCTAGTAAGTGTCTGAGGAAGGATCTAAACATAGGTCTTCCTGATTCCAGCCTGACAGTGCCATCCAGGGCTCCATTTCTGCATGACAACTGCATATTTTCAATTTCAAATTGGAAGTCCCATTGTCACCTCAAACTCAACATGTTCAAACAAAATCTGCAACCTTTTCCCCAAAAACTGACCCCAAGTTACTGTTGTTATTGTCAAGGGCCCTGTCATCACCCACAAAGATGCCGCCTGGTGAAGCCTCTGTAAGTGCTGCAACCTCAGTCACTGAAGACCAAGAAGAGAAAGTTATCCTGGGCACTGTCAAATGCCTCAATATCAGAATATGATAAAAATGATGTAACTTTATCAGTGGTGATGATATTAATGAAGATGCATTACCATCTGCTTTATTGCCAAATGCTAAAGAACATGGGTAGGACATAGATTCTTAACCAAAGAAAAGACAAAGGCAATTACAGAAGAAAATATACTTTGGATAACTTTGATGAAGTGAAGCTGAAAAGCTTCTGTCCAGACAAAGTCAATGCACCTAAGAAGGAGAGTGGTTGAGTGAGAATCATTGTAACAAATTTCTCTAATAAGGATTTAGTATCCAAGATGTAATGTAATTAAAATATTAACATACATACATATATTTATATATGTATATATATGTATACATATATATAAATATATAGGCATACATATTTACATAAAGACAAATTCTCCAATCAATAAACAGTCAAAGAATATGAACAAATGGCTCTCAAAAGAAGAAGTACAAGTTATTCACAACCACATAAAATAGTCTGAATCACTAACAGTAGGAGAAATGCAAATCAATGACCCTGAGGTTTACCCTAACACACTGCAAATTGGAAAAAATGCCAACAAATGACAAGTCAAGATAGGCACACTAATATATTGTTGGTAAAGTTACAAAAGGGTATAACTATTTCATAAAGCAATTTGGAATAAGCAAATAAAATGACAAAAATATTCATACCCTTCAAATCAGAGACTTCATTACTGGGTTTATACCTCAAGGAAGCTATGGATAAGAAAAAAGTACCCATATACTCCAAAATATTCATAACAGCATTTTTTTTTGTGATGGCCAAAAATTGTAAACAAATCACATGCCCATTGATTGGGGGTATGGCTAAAGAAATTGTGGTCCATAAATGTAATAAAATATTAATTACTGAAAGAAATAATGTGTGTGATGAGTACAGAGAAGCATAAAAAGATCTATGTGCCATACTGAATAACAGGTGATAATGGACATCCTTGTTTCACCCCTGATCTTATTGGAAATGATTCTAGCTTATCTTCATTACATATAATGCTCGCTGAAGGTTTTAGGTAGATGCTACTTATCATTTTAAGGAAAACTCCATTTATTCCTATGCTCTCTAGTGTTTTTAATAGGAATGGGTGTTGCATTTTTGTCAAAAGCCTTTTCTGCATCTATTGAGATAATGATATGGTTTCTGTTAGTTTTGTTGTTGATATGATCAATTATGCTGATAGTTTTCCTAATATTGAACCAGCCCTACATTCCTGGTATAGATCCTATAAATACCTAGGTATAAATCCTAGGTCATAGTGTATTATTCTTGTGATAAGTTGCTGTAATCTTTTTACTAATATTTTATTTAAAGATTTGCATCTAAATTCATTAGGGAAATCAGTCTATAATTTTCTTTCTCTTTGACTCTTCCTGGATTACGTATTAGTACCATATTTGTGTTATAAAAAGAATTTGGTAGGATACTTTCTTTGCCTATTTTCCCAAATAGTCTACATAGTATTGGAATTAATTATTCTTTAAATGTTGGATAAAATTTGCTTGTAAATCCATCTCACCCTGGAGATGTTTTCCTAGGGAGTTCATTGATGGCTTGTTCAATTTCTTTTTCTGAGATGGGGTTATTTAAGTATTTTACTTCCTCTTCTGTTAATTTGGGCAATTTTGTAAATATTCATCCATTTTACTAAGATTGTCAAATTTAAATGTACAGAGATAGGCAAAATAGTTCTTAATTATTCTTTTAATTTCCTCTTCATTCATGGTGAATTCACCCTTTTAATTTTTGTTGCTGTCAACTTGGTTTTCTTCTTTCTTTTTTAATCAAATTAACCAAAAGTTTATCTATTTTGTTGGCTTTTTCATAAAACCAGCTCTTAGTTTTACTTTTTAGTTCAATAGTTTTCTTAATTTCAATTTTATTAATATCTCCTTTGGTTTTCAGTATTTCAAATTTGTATTTAACTGGGGATTTAAAATTGATTCTTTTTTCTAGCTTTTTTAGTTGCATGCCCAATTCATTGATCTTTTCTTTCTCTATTTTATTCATGTAAGCATTTAGAGATATAAAACTTCTCCTAAGAACTGCTTTTGCTGCATCCCATAAGTTTTGATGTTTTGTCTCATTATCATCATTCTCTTGGATGAAGTTATTGTTTCTATGATTTGTTATTTGACCCACTCATTCTTTAGGATTAGATTATTTAGTTTCCAATTGATTTTTAGTCTATCTTTCCATGGCCCTTAATTATATATAATTTTTATTGCATCATGATATGAGAAGGATGCTTTTAATATTTCTGCCTTTCTGCATAGGATTGTGAAGTTTTTATGCCATAGTACATGGCTGATTTTTGCATAGGTGCCATGTACCACTGAGAAAGGCATATTCCTTTTTATCTCAATTCAATTTTCTCCAGAGGTCTACCCTATCTAATTTTTCTAAAATTTTATTCACCTCCTTAACTTCTTTCTTGTTTATTGTTTGGTTAGATTTATCTAGTTCAGAGAACGGAGAGCTTGAGGTCCCCCCTAGTGTAGTTTTGCTGTCTATTTCTTCCTGTGACTACCTTAAGTTCTCTAAGAATTTCAGTGCCAAATCACTTGGTGCATATATATTTAGTAATGATACTGCTTCATTGTCTATGGTGCCTTTTAACAGGATATAGTTTCCTTCCTTATCTCTTTTAATTAGATCTATTTTTGCATTTGTTTTGTCTGAGATCAGGATTGCTTTTTTTACATCTCCCGAAGCATAATATATTTTACTCCAGCCTTTTCCCTTTTCCCTGTGTGTATCCCTCTGTTTCAAATGTGTTTCTTGTAAACAACATATTGTAGGATTATGATTTTTAATCCATTCTGCTATCTGCTTCCATTTTAGGGGACAGTTCATCCCATTCACACTCAGTTATGATTACTGTGTCTCTCCATCCTATCCCCCCATCTCCATTTACACTTTTCTTTCTCCCTTTCCCTCTTAACTAGAGTTTTGCTTTTGACTACCTCCTCCCTCAGTCTGCCCTCCCTTCTATCAGACCCCCTCCCTTTTCTTTCCCTTTTCCCTTACTACTTCTTCTCTCCCTCTATCCCTTTTCTTTCTTCTTTCCCCTCAAACTGCCTATGGGGCAAGTTTGAATTTTATACCTACCTGACTATGTTATTCCCTCCTTGAGCCAAACTCAATGAGAGTAAAGTTCAAACAGTGCCACCCCTCCCTTCTTTCCCTCTATTGTAATATGTCTTTGTGTGATATAATTTACTCTTTCCTGTCTCCCCCTTTTCTCTTCTCCCATTACAATATTTTTTCAGTGATTAATTAGTTTTTTTATCATCATGTCAAAACTGACAATCCCAGACCCTTGTCTATGTATTTCCATTCTATACAATGTAATAAAGACAGAGTACTCATGAGTTGTATCCTCTTCCCATATAACAATGTAAACAGTTTGTCCTTATTGAATAACATGCCCCCCCCCTGCCTTTCCTGTTTACCTTCTTATGCCTCTCTTTAGTCTTGTATTTGTAGATGATTAGCTTTTGAAATAAGAGAAGAAAAAGAAATTGAAGGAACTAAGATAGGTAAAGAAGAAACAAAACTATCACTCCCTGTAGATGATATAATGATATATTTAGAGAATCCTAGAGATTCAAGTAAAAAATTACTTGAAATAAAAAATAGCTTTAGCAAAGTTACAGTATATAAAATAAACCCACATAAATTCTTGACATTTCTATTTATTATTAACAAAGCCCAACAGCAAGAGATAGAAAGAGAAAGTCCATTTAAAGTTACAGTAGACATTATAAAATATTGGGAGGCTACCTGCCAAAACAAACTCAGGAACTATATGAACACAGTTACAAAACATTTCTAACACAAATAAAGTCATCTAAATAACTGGAAAAACATTAGTTGCTTCTGGGTAGGCTGAGCTAATATAATAAAAATAACAATTCTACTTAAATTAACTTACTTATTCAATGTCATACCAATCAAACTACCAAAAAGTTATTTTGTAGAGCTAGAAATATAATAACAAAATTCATCTGGAAGAACAAAAGGCTCAGAATATAAATGGACTTAATGAAAAGAAATGCTAGGGAAGGTGACCTAGCCATGCCAGATATTAATCTGTATAATAAAGCAGCAGTCATCCAAACTACTTGGTACTGGCTAAGAAAGAGAGTAGTGGATCAGTGGAATAGGTTAGGTACACAAGACACAGTAGTCAATGATTATAGCAATCTACTGTTTGATAAACCCAAAGACCCCACCTTCTGAGAAAGAACTCACTGTTGGACAAACACTGCTGGGAAAATTGGAAAATAGTATGGCAAAAACTGGGCATAGACCAACATCTTATACCATATACCAAAATAAAGTCAAAATGGGTACACAGGTTTATGAAGAATGGAAAGAATTTATGTCCAAACAAGAAATAGAGA
Source organism: Gymnobelideus leadbeateri (assembly GCA_011680675.1). Classification (NCBI taxonomy): domain Eukaryota; kingdom Metazoa; phylum Chordata; class Mammalia; order Diprotodontia; family Petauridae; genus Gymnobelideus; species Gymnobelideus leadbeateri. The sequence goes on along the minus strand of WOXC01010220.1, from coordinate 1,220,867 downwards.
ACATTTTGAAATGAAAATGCGTGATTTTGATTACATTAAATTGAAAAGTTTTTGTACAAAAAAAGCCAATGCAACCAATAATAAGAGAGAAGCAGAAAACTGGGAATTTTTACAGCCAGTATCTCTGATAAAGCCCTCATTTCTAAAATATATAGAGAAGTTAGTTAAATTTATAAGAATGCAAGTCATTCCCCAATTGATAATTGGTCAAAGGATATGAACATGCTGTTTTCAGAGGAAGAATGTCATATGAAAAAATGCATTAAATCACTATTAACTAGAGGAATGCAAATCAAAACAACTCTGAGGTACTGCAACATACCGATTGAATTGGCTAACATGATAAAACAGGAAAATTATAAATGCTGAAGATGTTTGAAAATTGGAACACTAATGCATTGTTGGTGGAGTTGTGAACTGATCCAAACCATTTTGGAGAGCAACTTGGAATTATGTCCAAAGGGCTATAAAAATGTGCGTACCTTTTGACCCACTTCTAGGGCTGGATCCTAAAGAAAGCAAACAAATGGGAAAAGGACCCACATGTACAAAAATATTTATAGCAGCTCTTTTTGTGGTGGCAAAGAACTGGAAATTGAGGGGATGCCCATCAGTTGGAGAATGGCTGAACAAGATGTGGTACAGGAATGTAATGGAATACTATTGTGCTATAAGAAACGATGAGCAGGGGTGGCTAGGTGGTGCAGTGAGTAAGAGTGCCGGCCTCGGAGTTGGGATGACCTGAGATCAAATCCGGCCTCAGAAAATGAGCACCCACGCATAAATAATGACTAGCCGTGTAACCTTGAGCAAGTTACTTAACCCCAATTGCTTTAAAAAAAAAAAAAGAAATGATGAGCAGGCAGACTTCAGAAAAACCTGGAAAGACTTATATGAACTGATGCTGAGTGAGGGGAGCAGAACCAGGAGGACATTGCACACAGTTACAGCCACGTTGTATGAGGACTAACTTTAATAGCCTTGGATCTTATCAGCAATACACAGTTCTAAGACAAATCCAAAGGGCTCATGATGGAGAGTGCTGCCCACATCCAGAGAAGGGATTACAGGGTCTGAATGCAGATCGAAGCATACTATTTGCTCTCTTTGGAGTATTGTTTTATTTTGTTTTGTTTCTTCTTTCTCATGGTTCATTCTATTGGTTATAATTCTTTGCAACATGACTAATGTGAAAATATGTTTAATGTGAATGTATATGTAGAGTCTATATCAGACTGCACACCCTCTTGGGGAGGGGGAAGGGGAAGGAGGTGGGGAAAATTTAGAGCTGAGGAGCTTGTGGAACTAAATGTTGTAAACTAAAAATAAATAAATAAATGATTTTTGAAAAAAGAAAGATCTATGTGAAACTGATGTAGTTAGGAATGATGTTCTGTCTACAAATCACATAGTCTTCTGCTGGTACTTCTCTGATGTGCTCATCACGGAACACCATCTACTCCATTTGAAGAAGTGTTGTGTATAAAATGGTATTCTTAAAGTTGGGAGGTGTGGGTTCAAATCCCAAGTTTGTTACTTAATGTCTATGACATTGCAAATCCCAATGCAATTTGACAAACATTTGTGAACATTTACTATTTAAGAAGGCACATGAAGGGTAGATCGGATTGAAAAGCCAAGAAGTTCATCTTCTGACAAATACTGAGCAAGTCATTTATCTTTCAATGTTCTGGGTTATTCTGTAAGACCTTCAGCTCTAGAGGCAGTGCCAACCTGTACTGGTGGAAGAATGTCCTCCTAGTAGAGGTACCTATATTAACAATATCATGGATCCAAGCCAAAATAACATAACTAATTAAACCACAGAATGCACTGTCCTAGGCTCTGGGGATATAAGGATGAGCTCAATTATCTCATGTTGGAAGAAAAAGGAGCCTTCTGTCTCTTATTCTAGAATGCTCTCATTTTTGTGGGTGTTTCACACTCCCCCCCCACACTCCACAGTCAGAGTATCAGCCTCTCCAGGGAAGAGCTTGTGCCTTTTCTAATATGGTCTAGTACAGATGTCAGCATACAGAAGATGATTAACAAATGTATCTTGTATTTTATCATCAGGTGGCACCTTTTTTTTTTATTTAAAAGCTCCTAAATATTAGAAAAATATACTAGAACAAGCCTGTGATTTTTCAACCCAAGCCATCTGAGCATATCAAAGGACAATGGAATATTGACTTTCATAGCTTATAAAATATTAACCAACATTCTAAACAAACAAAACAAATGTTGGTACATGATTACAAGGGTACTGAGATCAGAGTTGCTCTGACCTCTAAGACCCAAGTATTATGGAAGTAATATAGTATAGATGAAGACCACAGGACTGGAAGACAGAAAGCATGGGTTCCAGTCTCAGCACTATCACCAAGTAGATGTACTACCTTAGTAAAGTCACTCTGACACTTAGGCTTAGTTTACCCATCTGTAAAATGAAGGATTTGGCCTCAGATTTAAATCCTATGATGTCATTAAACAGGACAACACAACATTTTCCTCCTTTATATGATATAGATATTGTCAATATTGTCTTTCAACTTAATATTCTATAATTAATGCATTGATGATTTTTCTTTGCTACCTTAAAGGCATGTTTCCTCCAGATATCCTCAAGTAGGCAGTACCATTCAATGAGATATTTTTTAAAGACCTTAGTAAACCTTAAAGCAATATAGAAGTGTTGGCTGTTTTCTGTGCACATATACTAAGGCTGATGCAACAATCCACCTCTTTATATCTCCTTTCCCCTCATCTAATCACCTGAAATAAAAACAAATTCTATTTTAGCCTAGATCAAACACAATCAGTCACTTAATCTGCTTCGGCTGCTGCAAAACAGACTACCAAAATATATCCCAAGCCAAGTACAAACCATGGCTAGCTTACATGTTCATTTGAATCATCAAAACCAACAATCCTTTCCATTCCTTCAAAGAAGGTGGAACCAACTAGAACGTATGCTTCACCTTTAAGATATTTTAGTTCCAAACTGTCATTCTGGAATTTGCCATTCCACAGCAAGAATTTGGGGAGAGGGAATATGAAAGAGACAGCGTGGGAATGTTTCCCGAATAGATGCATACTTCTTGTAACTCAGAAAAAGAATGTTAAGGAAAATAGTGTCTAAGCAATAAGAGTAGTGTTCCCTCATTAATACTGAAAGCTTATCTTTTCAGTTATGGAGGAATACCGGGATCCTCCCTGAGATTTAGAAAGGTACTCACCCTCAGTAAATTCAGTCTCATCCTCATCTTCATGGTCGCTGTCCTCTGTAGGAGCCCTGTAAGGAGGTGGCAGTTTCATAGGAGGGGGGGCACTGCCCTTTCTCTGCAGGGTGCAAGAAGGAAGGAAGAGTTAAATACTGGCTTTCTATTCTTCATTGCAAATGACAAGCTGGACGAAAGTAGAAATTACCAAGAGTGCTGGTAAAAATTAAATGGCAACCCAACGCTCTCTCTGATCTTGGGATCTCTGAGCAGGTTGGTCAATGTCACCCATTCCCTTCTAGCCATACTGGTCAAGTGAGGAGGTGCTGTGACATCTGAGGGTCAGGAGAGGAACCAGGAACTAGAAACCACAAAAGACTACTCGGTGTCTCATTGTTTTAACCTAAAGATCATATTACTTTCCCAAAGAGAAAAGGACTCCTATTCACATGCCATTTCCAGGCTTAAAATAAATTAATTGCATCAGATATAGACCACCACCACCCCAAATCAAAATCAAAGGTATTTACTGAAAATGAAACTAAAACAAAATAAATCCAAATCACTGTCAGAAATTGACCTTTCATTTATGACAGTAGCAGAGTTTCTTTTTTGAAGCTGCTAGAGCCCATAAGAAACTGGCCATTACAGCCACCTGAACTCCAGGTATACCACTGATCAATGGCTTGGCTTTGTTTAACCTTCCAAATATCACCGAGGTTAGGAATTTGCCTTTACTATGAAAATTTTAGAATATCTCACACGAACACTGTCTCAGCTAAAAAGAGATTCCACGGTATACAAAACACCCTAAATTGAAATAAATTCATTTAAGAGACAACAAAACATACGGCAAGATTACCTTATCCATGTACCCATAGATCTTTTGATATCGGGAAAAAAAAAACATGTTAACTGTCTAGGAGAGAATGAGGTAGATAAATAGAGGGAGAGCAGGGAGGTCTAGGCAATCCATAAAGCTCCAAGTAACTGGGTTATGGCTTGTTCAGACACAAGATTTCCCTTTTTATATTCAATTAGGTTTCGAAGAACAAAGTGGCTAAGAGCAGGAAGCACTTTAGTAAGCCGAGAGTAACTGATTTGTGATTATAGCGAATCTGAAATGAAGCCGTTCCAATGGCACAACTGTTATTTGGAAGGCAAACATTAAATAAAATTGAAATGACACATCCATTCCATAAACATTTATTAAGGGTCTGTCATTAGCCAGGGACGGTGTTAAGCACCTTGGTTACTAAGGCAAATTGAAACAGGCCCATCCCAGTTCAAGCAGCCCATGTTCTACAGGGGAAAGAGGGGAATAACATGACCCCAGAAAAGTGAAGACAAAATGCACACGAGGTAAATAAACAGTAATTCTGGAGGAAAGGGGCTATGAGATCATAAGAGGCAAAGGCAGAAAGGAAAAGCATCTAATTCCAAGATATGAACAGATGCAAAATGAAGGGAGAAGAAGCAGGAGAAGAATTTCTACAACTCTAATGTAAAGGGAAACAACTCAAAGACTTAGGAATTCTGCTCAACACAATGACCAAGCAGAGATCCAAAGCATCACAGTGGCATTTGCTCCCAACCTGCAGATAAAGAGCTGACAGACTCAGAAAACTGAAGCCACTTCTTGATGGGAGGGGAGGGAGGGAGGAGGACAGGGCTAACTTAGGAGTGTTTAACTTGACCATACAGGTTTATACTAAGATTTGTTTTTCTTGCCTTCACAATGAGGAGAGAAAAAGGTGGAGAGAATTCAAAATAGAAAATAAAATATAGCTGAATTAAAAAATGATAGAAATCCAAAACAAATATAGGACATCAACTGTGTAACAGTGTGGAGACAGGAGATAAAGTAGTGTGTATGACCTACAACCAGTAGGATAAATTGAATGGAGAGAGAATATCTATGTCTAGGGATAGAGAGAGGGGAAAATTGAGTCAGCCTGGGAAGATAAGATGAAGTCTGTGAAAAGCTTTAAATACCAAAAAGAGGAATTCCTATTTTATCCTAGAGGTATAGGGAGCCAGTGAAGAAGCATCCTCAGCAGAGGAGTGAAACATCCCATTGTGGCACTGGAAATAGCCATATGGTGCATCTGAGGGGGGAGGCAGCCCCAGCAACCAGAAGACAATTGCGACAGTCCACCTGAGAAGCAAGGAGGGCTTTTTTGGGTGAGTTGGGATTATGTATTTTGGGGAAGAGGAATGATTTTTTTCTAATTGAAGGAAGCTCCTTCTAACACTAATTTTATCTCTTTGGTAACTTACAGCCTTGGAAAGATCCATGTGGGATATAATGAATTCAGAAAAGAAAAAGCATTAATTAATCACTTACCATGTCTCAAGCATTATCATAGGTAGGCCATGACATCATGTTGCCTCTCATTACATTTGATGAACTATATTAAAAAATTCAGACTCATCAGGATACAGCCAGAGGTGTTTACACTGGAATCCATTACTAAATACTTAGACACGTGTGCAGACACTGGGCTATCAGAAATAGGAATGCACTGACTGAAACACTGACTGCAAATTGCAAAGCTCTGCACAAGGCGGAATATTGCTAATGGAGCCCTAGGTCCTTGGCCCAAATGAGGAGCAGCCAGGAATCATGCATAATGAAACAGATTCATGCTCACGTTGACTTCACAGAAGAGAATTTAAACTTTGACCTTTGCAGAAATCCCTGAGGAGTTTTCACTTGTGCAGTACTGGATTCTCAGAGTTTCTGTACAGTTTTCACTTGAATTAGGGGCATCTTATAGGATGCAATGTAAGGATGCCTGAATGACTACCAGTAGGTTTATAGAGAGAACCAGCAACACAGACATGGATTTCAATGAGGGGATGAGTACCTGCAGAAATGAAGGATGGATGCTTAGCTTAGGGGACAGGATCACATGAAACAAGAGAGTAAGAACTGGAGAAAAGAAATGAATGAGGAAGAAAGATGATGGAAAGATAAAAGAGGGACATGAGGAAGGAAAATAAGGAGAAAAGAAGATAAGGAAAGAAAGATGAAGAGATGGAAAAAAGAGACAGAGAGAGGGAAGATGTAGAAAGGAGGGGGAAAAGCAAGAGAAAAAAGAATGGAAAAGGGAAAAAGGAAGAATGAAATAGAAGAGCTAGAAACAATTTCAGAGGTCATTTAATGAGGAAACTGGTGCCAAGGAACCTGTGGTTTGTATTAAGAAAAAGGAAGAGGGTAAGAAAGGGCGGGGGGGGCTGAGGAAAGGAGGAAAGGAGAGAAAAGAAATGAAACCTGCTCACTAAATTCTTTCTATGAGCCAGGAAAAGTGCTAAGAGTTGAGAATGAAAGGCAAGCCCCTCCCTGCCCTCAAGGAGCCTAGATTTGTTCAGAATGCAGATTAAATTACTTTATTATTAATAATTAGATTACATCTAATAGAAGGAGATGATACCTAAAGGGAAGTTGGGGCTAGGAACCTGGAAGGAAGACAGCCCTTGCAAAGAGGTAAAGTTTTCATATTGATGGGAGGTGGCATGTTGGGTGAATTACTGGCAAGATGGGGTGAAAGGTTAGCCATGAACACCCAGAATGCCAAGGAACAAAGCCTGGGTACAAGTACGAGCAGGAGAAGGATGGTAAAAATATAAGTAGGGAGAGAGGGGCTCTTGGCTCCAAGGTCAGCCTTTTATCCACCAGACCCCACCCCCCCATGGTCCCCTCACAAGTTCTCCAAGATGAAGGACAATGACTTATTGATATCTAACCAAATTCTTAAAAATTATTTTGCAAGGCCAGGATCACAGAACAGGTGAAGCAGTGTCAGGCAGCAGAAAGAGCTTGTTGGCTCTTGAATGAGCAGGTTTGGGTTTAAATCCCACTTCTGACATTTTAGTACCTGGGTGACCGAGGACTGGAACAGAAAGGCCTCCAAGGTCACTCCTTGATGGAGATCTGTGACCTTACAAATCACAGAATCTCAAAGACTAGAAGGGACCTCAGTGGTCATCCATTGCAGAAGAATACCTTTAACAATACCCCAATTGGTAAGTGGTTGAAGGGTACAAATAGGCATTTTTCAGATGAAGAAATCAAAGCTATCTATAGTCATAAACAAAAATGCTCAAAATCACTATTGATCAGAGAAATGCAAATTAAAAATCTGAGGTACCATCTCATGTCTATCAGATTGGCTAATATGACAAAAAAGGAAAATGTTGGATGTTGGAGGGCATGTGGGGAAACTAGGATACATACATACAACAATGGTTGGTGGAACTGTGAACTGATCTGGAGGGCAACTTGGAACTATAGCCAAAGTGCTATAAAACTGTGTACACCCTTTCATCCAGCAATACCACTTCTAGGACTGTATCCCAGAGAGAAATGGGGATGGGGGGAAGGGCCTATTTGTACAAAAACAACTGTTTTTGTGGTGGCAAAGAATTGGAAATTGAGAGGATGTCCATCAGCTGGGGAGTCACATACAGACAGAGAAAAGTGGTTAATGAACAAAGAACGAGTCTCCAGATGAAGAAGACCTGACATCAGGTCCCATCTCTGATACATATTGACTTTCTGGCCCTTGGCAAATGATTTAACCTCTCAAAGCCCCAGACAACCCTCTGAGATAATATGAAACAGAAAGGGTGCTAATCAGCACTAGAATGGGGACATCTCTTGCTGGGAGTTCCCTAGGTATTTCACATATATATATATATATATATATATATATACACATATATGTACTTGTTTGCATAGGGGCGTGTGTATGGACGCACACACACACCCTAAAAGTCCATGTGAATTTCAATAAGTGAAAAATTCTCATTTTTAATTAACAGGTTAATGAATCTGGCTGAAGTGGAAACACCTCTGCTTTCAAAGTCATTAAAAAAGAGGGCTATTACTCTTAAATGACATTTTTAAGACATGCCAAGAACTGCTGGAAGGGTCTCTAGGGAATCAACAGAACAGCCATTTACTCACTCTAGCATCTTCTTCCAAAGGCCCTCTCCCCCAAAGCTGAGTCCATCCAATTGGTGAATCGGGGCCCAATACTCCTGAGATCAGCAACACATCTGATCTGTAGAAGCGCCAATACATTTCTCCACCTTTCCGATTCAGAGCGCTAACTAGGAAGAAGCTACTTTTAAGAGCTCGGAGAGCCATTAGACTGTTGACCCTGCCAAACAGTGAAATACAGCTGGTTCCACAGAGATTAAGAAATGCAGGAATCAAATGGACATTCTATAGGAAGTCATTCAGAAGTTATGAAAAATTAATAACAAAAGAAAAAACCTGCAGTCCCAGGACATAACTTTTCCACTGTTATTACTGGAGGGATGAGGGTGGGTGAAAGCCCTGAGAGCATGAACGCTTTACACTTAGTCATTTTAGAAAGCTAATAAATAATGAGTATGCCTCTAATAGATGCCCGCTGAAAAACCCTTTCTTATCTGCACTGATGGGCACTCCTGAGGCCAAGACTACCTGTAACATTCCAGTCCCAGCAGCCTTCTTATATTGGCAAAAACCACACCCCCTAGTGCTTCCTCCTCTCATTGGTCAGTTAGTCCACAGACCTTCCAGGCCAGCCATTCTCACCTTAACCTGGTTCCCACTACAACTTCTCCATTTGTCTCAGGACCCACATAACAGCACCTTCCATCCCTAGCTCTTTTCAGATCTCTTTTGAATGTGTGGTCTTCTTCCTTTGGAATGCACATACCCTAAGGGAGGCATTGTCTTCCTTTTTTTTCTCCTATTTGTAATGTCAGAGGTTAGTACAATGGCACAAAGTAAGCCCTTAATAAATCCTCTGTCCCTTTCTCTATCTTCCTTCCTTCTTTCCTTCCTATCTTCCTATCCATCCATCCATCCATTGATGTAATTGCTTATTTAAGAAAGCGAGTTTTAGGTGGAAATTACAAAGAAATAAACTTAAGCTTAATGTAAGAAAAATCTTCCCAAAAATTAGAGCTAAAGGAAATGATAATGCCCTGCTTTAGAAGTTACTAAGTTAGGGGCGGCTAGGTGGCACAGTGAATAGAGCACCGGCCCTTGAGTCAGGAGGACCTGAGTTCAAATCTGACCCCAGACACTTAACACTTACTAGTCTTGTGACCTTGGGCAAGTCACTTAACCCCAATTGATCTTCCAAAAAAAAGGTAAAAAAAAAGTTACTAAGTCCATCTTTGGAAGTCTTTAAACAGAGGCTGGATTTGTGGTCAGTGGGAAAATCACTAGATCTAGTGCTGGAGTTAAGTTAAAATCCTGCTGGTGAGAACATTGGAGAGGAGTTTGGGGGAAAAAAACCAACAACCAGATTTAATGCTGGACCTTACAGATCATTCCAGTAAGTTCTATATGGATGGGACCTATATAAAGGTCACTTACAAGAAAAAAAAGAGGGAAAAGGATGAAGATAACTTTTACAACCATCATTAAGGGGAGAGTTCTTAACCAATCAAGAGATTAGGGATGATGAAAGAAAAAAAATAGACCATTGTGACAGCACTAAATTGAGAAGCTTTTGAACTAGGATGAGAAAGGAAACTGTGAGTTTACAAGGAGAAAAATCTTTATAACATATCTTCGAATAAAAGTCTAATATCCAAGATATATAGGGAATTAATATATGTATATGACTAAAAACCATCTTCCAGTAAATGAGTGGTAAAAAAAAGAGAAAGAAATTATCATACCCAAAAGTTCAATAAGTTGTGCCTTCCAAAATAGATCAAAGAAAAAGGACCTAAATGAATATAAATGCTTACAATATCTCTTGTTGTAGAATCAAAAAACAGGAAATTAAGAGGGTGCCTACCAATTCATCAATGAATCTCTGAACAAATTATGAGGTGCATGTGTATGGGGGGCGGGGATGTGCGTATTCGTGTGTGCATGTGGGTATGCGTGCATGCGGGTGTGCATGCAAGCAGGAGCATGTGTGTGTGAGTGTGTGTGGGTCTTAAACGGAAGTTGGTTAGCAGGGATGTTAAGATCTTTCTTGTATAGTTCTATATATTCCTGTCACCTCTCCTTACTCTCTTCTACTTCTAGAAGTTTCTAGCTTTTTGTCTTTTATCACGCCCATTTTTGCATGAAACTTTTCCTTGATATCTCTAATTTCTTGAAGAAGTCTCTGGTCGTTCCCATTCTATTGCTTTCTATTTTTTGCATTGCTCACTTAAAAAACCTTCTTATCTCTCCTTGCTATACTCATAATTCTCCATTCAGCTTTCTCTCTTTTTCTTTCCTCAGCTCTTTGTAAAGTCTCATCAGACAGCATTTTGCTTTCTTGTGTCTTTTTCTTTGGAATGTTGTGTGTGTGTGTGTGTGTGTGTGTGTGTGTGTGTGTGTGTGTGTGTGTGTGTGGCTGGCTGCTTCCTATGCAATACTGTGAGCCTCTATCCATAGTTCTCCAGGAACTTTTTCTCCAGATCTAATCCCTTAAATCTATCCATCACCTCCATATTTATATGGGATGTTATCTAGGTCAGACCTATAAGGCAGATAGTTTTACCTCCATCGTTCAATTTAAGTCTGTTTTGACTAAGTATGTAGAGTTTCTTCACCTGTGGCAGCAAATAAATTATCAATCTCATGTAATTATACAAATGGTCATTGACTAAATGATAACCTTGATACTTCTCACATAGGTAATACATCTATAACCTTTGATTAAATATCCTTAAGTTCTATTTTGTATCATTCAAGTGATTGTCCAGTACTTGAGGGAAGGGACCAAAGCTATAATTAGGGCAAACTGATTGGGAGATTGTCTCAGGGCAGTGAAATTTAGAGGTGTTTGATAGTGCATAGAAACCTTCAGTAGCATAGAAACAAATGTGTTTCATACATAGATGTGAGTGAGAGACAGATAGACAGACAGGTAGAACAGATGGAACCAATTTGGAGAATGTTTTAAATATTTATTTTATGCCACTCAATGTGCTACATACTTGTGTATCAGTGAGCAGGAGAGTCCCTGACCTTCTAATGAGGAAAGAGAACCCATTAAGGGAATTAAGAGGGAGATGACAGCACTTACAACCTGTCAGAAGTGTAAAAACAAATGTACTTAGTAGATCCATAGACAGACATGTAGATAATTAGACAGACAAATTTGGAGAATGTTTTAGGGACTTACTGTATGCCAATGGCTGGGCTACATGATGGAGATACAAACACCAGTTAGCAAGTTTGTTTATGGACTGTACACTCAAATGGGGCAGACAGCCCATTAAAGAGAGTTCAAAAGAATCATTAGTCAAAATAAGAGTTACCACATGGCCCACGGCTTCCTCTAGGTGTATGTCAGGATCTTTACTTCTTTCATCACGTGGCAGGTCAACAACAAGAATCATTCCCTGCCCCACCCCCTCTAAAAGGAATATCTCTGCTAAAGTCAATTTAAATCTTGTTTCATGCTTCAGATACAATGACTATCAGTATGACTGAAGCAGGGCTGATATCTTAGTTATCTCTCACTGTCTCCTGAGACCAGCTATGGTGCCAAACATGGAGCCGTTACTCCATAAATATTTACCGTCTATTCTGTGTCAGTAGATCAAGAGTAAGGGTGGGAAAAAAGAAATAATGGCATTTCAATAAAAAAGGAAGTGAATAATCACCTTTTCTTTCCTATCGTCTTTTTCTTGGTCCTGGGTTTTGGGAGGATGGCTGCTCTTGGAAGTCACAGGAAGGATTACCTGTCCCCCCATACCACCCCCCAAAAGAAAGAAAAGCATTAAATTTCAAACAATTATCTAATACTACTCTGTGAGATTAATGAGTAACCCTTCTATGAAATTTATGGGAAATGTTCTCTGATGCATAAGTGAGGTAGTTCAGTGGATTCACTTATAAACATAACGCATAAGAAGCATGATGGCTGAGGATAAATACAGCTCAGGAAAGGCTACAGCTTATTATGGACTATAACAATATTGAGATGGCTTAGATCATTCAGAGGACTGTATTTCACAGAAAGGAAAATGAGTGTGCATCTCTGGAGCTGAAATGTGGTTGGAGAGAGAACAAATGAGGCACAGAAGGTCAAGCATGGTGTTTAGGGTCTGCCCCAAATCTCAATTTGTGATCAATAACTCCCAGGAGTAGTATCCAGGTCAGAAATGAATAGCTAAGAAGGTAAGAGAAAGGCATTTAATTTGATAAAACACTGTGAAAACATTTCTAAGAAAGATGGCGCCATATAGAAATGAACCTGCACCACAGAGGGGCAGTGCTAGCAGGGAGCTAAATGCATGAGAATTAGAGCAGGAACGAGCCACACATCAGGAGTAAGGGGCTGCTGAAGGAACTTGTGCTCAGATTCCTCTGCTTGCTCCCTTCCCTGCAGATACATCAGCCCCACTTCCAAAGGTGCTCAGTGACATCTTGGAAGAGCTCTAGCTCCTAGGAAGCCCCCTCCCCCACTCCAAACTCATGCTATGTCAGAAGTCTCTGCTACTTCCAGGCATGGCCTTCTGGGCCCAAAAAGAACAAGCTAATCTCTTTTCAGGATAATATTCATAAATAGAACTAGAACAAATTATGTCGATACTTCAGCCTTGCCAACTCTGTCTTTCTACTCCTCAATTTCCATGTTTATAAACAGACCTCAAAGTAATTTATTTTCTTACCTCATAAGAGATTTAATGAAAAGAGAAAGTTTGAAGGTAACTCTGATGACTAACTTCCAAGGGCCTTGAGATAAGTGGATGAGATCAGTGGAAGAAACTGGAGGTATTTATTGTAGAGGAAAGGAGACTTAGGAAGCAAGAACTTGAAGGCTGTCATGTGGACACAGGTTACTTAGCCCCAGAGGGAAGAACTAGGCACCATGGGTGAAAATTGCAAAAGGGGTAAACTGAGGCTGGATGTAAAGAAAAACTTTCTAACAATGAGAGATATCCCCAATTTAAATGGGCTGCATGGGGCCCAAATTGCTGTTCTTCACTAGACATCCCTCAGGGGCAGGAAGGAAAGAAGGAAATAAGCATTTATAGCCCTTGTTAAGTGCCAGTACTATGCTGGGCCAGAGAAGGACCAATGTTGTTCATTGTGAAATGGGATGGATTTCCGGACACATGTGGGTTGAAACATATGAACTCTTGGGCCCTTTTTAACTCTAAGATTCCATCATTCTCACCTCATGGTGTCACTCTGATAATGGAGCCACATTATCAATAGCAGCAGACTGGCAGTAGAAGGGACTTCGGAGCTCATTATTTAGAAGAGGAAACTGAGTCCTACAGTAAAATGACTGGCCTAATGGCACAAGACTAGGAAGTGGCAGAGGCTGATATAAGATCAAAGATTTAGAGCTGCAAAGGTCACCTAATTCAACATTCTCATTTTATAGATGAGGAAACTGAGGACTTCATCTTGCTGAAGTGATTGTCATCTACAGGAGTAAGCAAGAAAGCCTGGCCTGGAGGCACGGTCCTCTGACTTCAAATCCAGGGCTGTTTTCATGACAATGCACTGCAAACTTACAGACCTTGAAATCCAATCACTAATCATAACCTCTCAGAATTTGGCAGATCCATCTAGCAGTTACACAGCTAAGTCACATAGCAAGGGAAATTTAAGCTCTGAAGCCATCCTCCTTTCAAAATAAAGATGTCTGTTTTGGAACCACTGAATGACAAGGATGGCTTGGCTTAAATCAGAACATTAAGCCTCTGAGTCAAAGGCAGAATAGTTAATATCCACGTCCCTGAAATTGGGCCCAATGGTGTAAGGAACAAGTCCTGGTTAAGAGAGAGCTGAGACTCCAGGAAGAAGAGGGATTCCAAAAATGATTTCAAGCTGTTTACGATCTAAGATGGCTTACCCGTGGTGTGGATGACAAGCTCTGCACGACAAAAACAACCGGATTTCCAGCACTCTTGATGGCTTCAACAGCTTCCTGGTGTGTTGCATTTTGCAAATCAACACCTGACACCTGAAAAACAGAAACAAGTGACCACATTTCCATAGGTATTGGTGGATTTCATGGATGGAGACAACAGTTCCTGTGAAACGTTTCAGGCATATCAGGGACATGGAGCAAATACAACCTGTGGCCAATAAAAACTCATTGTGCCAAATTTAACAATGGCACAAAATCATTTTTGAAAGAAATTTCAATATTTTAAAACATTGAAAAAAAAAGATGTTGGTTAATGAGACAACAAGTACGTAGGGGAGCATGGCAGGTGGGCAGCCTTTGATCAGGTCGTCTTCATAACCACACTCAACTGAAATAACAACAAAAAAGCTGTCCCTGGGCTCAAAAAAAATGTCACATGGCGCACATCCCAAGCAAAAATGCCTACTGGACTAGACCCATGATTTCATTAACATAAGCAAACCTTTCCACCAAAATAGGTTGACACTTTCTCTACAATGTATAGTCTCTATCTGGATCTTGATACAAACATGTATGTAAAAAAATTTATTCAACATATATTAAGTATCTCTTCAACATGTTCATGTAATATTGAAAATATATTGAAGAGATGTGGAAGAAATACTCAATTTAAAATGAAAATCAATCTATCAATATATTCTATATAGAGATATGTTATTATTCAATTGTTTTTAAGTCCGTTTGGATTTTCTTGGCAAAGATACTGGAGTAGTTTGCTATTTCCTTCTTCGGCTCATTTTACAGATGAGGAAACTAAGGCAAACAGGATGAAGTGACTTGCCCAAGGTCACACAGTTAGCACTTGCCTGGGGCCAGAAGCGAACTCAGGAAGATGAGCCTTTCTAACTCCAGACCCAACAGTATATCTACTGCATCATTCTATCCACCTAGGTGCACAATTACCCAAAGCACTAAAAAGATGCTTGTTACTATATGCATAAATAATTAAGAAACTTCAAATAAAGACAAATTCCTGGATTTAGAGGCAACCTTAGAGATATCACATGATATTCATTTCAACTGGGACCCAAGTTAGTTGTGGCAAGAGCTGGCTGGATTCTGAGTCAGAAAAGACAGTGCCAGCCACACAAGAGGGGCGTCCAAAATGGCTCCTTCACTGAGTGTTCTTTAACCACCTCCTCTACACTAGGCATTGAGCTGGAGATAGGAAGATAACAATGAAAGCAATTATTCAATTAACAGATGAAGAAACTGAGGTTCAGAGAGGCATAGTCATCTGCCATAGCCACAAAATGAGTGAATGGTAGAAAAGGCTCCATTGTAACAGTAATGTATCTGGAGACTTCCAGGACAAAATGGCCTCTAAGATCGCTTCCAACTCTTGGACCTTGTGAATTTGATCTGTTCTAATCCAGGCAGCCCAAGGAAGGCATCTGAATGTCAACTCAAGTGCAGACAGAATGACAACCTGCCTCTGGACAAAGGAGGAAAAAGTCTCTTCAAGGCAGAGACCTGAGAAGGCAACACCTAATAAACACAAGTGAAGGGGGTTTCCAGTGAGGGGCTGCAAGGCAGGATGTGCCCCTGTAATTCACATGGCCTACTCCCTCAAAACCCAACATATGTGACACTCATCAGAAAAGAATGAAGGTGCCGATTCCCAGGGGCCGATGCCTGAGTCCAGACAAGAACGGGGCTCTCGCTGGCATGTCGGCTTCAAATTTAGAAATTTGTGAAAGACTGTGGGAGAAGCGTGATTCCCACCATCTGTCTCATTTTGTAAAAAAGTCCTTTTAAAATCTGTTTCTTTTTTTCCCTTTTCTTTGTGGTAACACACAGCAGCCTTGTCCTACTGTGGTTGTGGTGACCAAAGAAGGGTCTTTGGGAAGAATCACAGACACAAAGCACGCACACACCCTATCCCTACCCCCCAAAACTGTGCATACCCTCCAGACACAACCTGCCAGTGCCAATGAAATCTGTATATTTCAGCAAGATGCTATTTTTACCTCCAGGATTTTATCTCCAATTTTAAGAGCCTTGGTTCTTCCGGCCGGGCTATCCTCTAGGACCTGCTTGATAAAGATGCCTTTCAGTTCTTCTCCATTCTTCAGGCGTTTGATCACTGTCTGCCCACCCACGATACTGATCCCAAGAGACTCGTGGGCTTCTCGCACAATCTCCACACTGCAAAAGGACAAACAAGCAACATGGTTTTCATAGCTTTGGAAGAAGCTCACTGAATTCAGGAATGGTGGGCATGTCCTGTGTGCAAAGAGTTCTGTGCCTGGAACAGGGGAGAAAGACCAATTAGATCCACCAAGTCTGAGCCCTCAATGGAGTTTACAGTCTCACCATGGCAGAAAGACAAAATGACAGACAATAATGAAAGGGGACATTTCCATAGCTCCTTAGGCTTTGCAAAGAGCCTATGTAAGATTCATGGTTTATTCTTCACAGGAGGCCTGGCAGGTCGGTGATGGTATCATACCCATTTTAAATTGAGTGGCTAACAATAGCAGCCTAATGCATAGACAGAGTAGGCTGGCCCTCGCAACTAAGTATTCCTATAACACATGAAGATGTTTAAGGGATATGGACTTGGTAACTTAGGGCAAGAGAAGAGAAGATTTAAGGAGAAAAGAAGAGCTGACCTGGGGTATTTGGAGAGCTGTCTCAAGGAAGAAGGATTAAATATAAGGAGGGTGAAGATTATTGCACAGGAAGCTGGCCAAGAAATGTTCATTAACCAACTACTATGGTCAAGATACTGGGCTTAGGGACCAAAATACCCAGTTCTGGGCTCTGTAGTCTAGAAAGTACACTGCAAAGCTAGTGAATGGTCAAAGGAAGCGGCCTGAGATGGTGACCAGCCTGAGCTCATGTCATAGGATTGGCTGACAGTACTGGACATGTTTAGCTCCAGAGAAGATTCAAGTATTTAAAGGGTAATTGTGTAGAAAAGGGAGGAGATTTGTTCTGTCTGGCCCACGAGAACAGAACCAAGAGTTCAGAGGCTAAAAGTACAAAGTGGAAAATTAAGACTTGTCAGGAAAACTTTCTCAACAACCAGGAAATGCAAAGGCTTGCCTTGGGATTTACTGCAGCTAATTTTTAGGTCTAGGCATTGTATGCAGGGGAAAGAAAACTTTGAGTATGATCATTAATGAGTTAAGTGTGAGTTAATGAGTACAGTGCTTTGTAAAGCTAAAAGCACTATAAATACATTAGTTGTCATTATGAATATTATCATGAAGGACAGGGATAAGCTAGAAAGTATCAGGAGGAGGGTGAACAGGATGCTGAGGGTCCAAAAGGGAATCAATGAATGAACAGTTATTAAGCACTTATGCTGGGCTTACAAAGACAAGAGAAAATGCCCTCAAAGAGCATGCAATCTACATATAGCATATCTGGGCTTATGTTTACATGTAAAATCAATATAGAGAAAGCTGGGGGGCTATAAACAGGTAGACAAACATTTATTAAGAACTTATTAGGAGCCAGTCACAGACAGTGCTAAGCACTGGGGAAACAAGCACATATAAAAAGAAATAGTCCCTGCCCTCAGGGAGTTTATAATCTAATGGTGAAAGACCACAAAAGGAAACAAAAAGTGGGGGAAGTATTGAGGAAGGAGTGAATACAGAGGAAGGTACCTAGGCTAGGGGCATGACAAAGAAGTCAAAAATCAGTAAAACTGCTGGGAAATGGGGAGAAGATTATGGTTGGCCCCCTCATTAAATGGAGGCTTAAATCAGATTATCCATTTGGGGGTCAAAGGGTCCTGGGGGTAGCTGCAGGCACAGGGGACAGGAAAAGCCTCAGGTGTTTACAATGATCTTTGAATGAAGCCAGGTAGTCTAAGGACAGAAGTAAGGACGGATGGCATTCTACACATGGGAGACAGCCTTCAGAAAAGAGATGGGCGTGTGTGAGAAGAATACAGGGGGCCACTTTGACTAGAGTGAAGGAAGCAGGAAGGGGGGCAAAGTATAATAAGCCTGAGAAAGCAGTCAGGCTCTGAAGGACTAGATTGGAGCTCAGATTAGATGCGAGCAGCAGCGGGTACTCAAGGCCCTTGGGTACAACTGAATGAATTGCTCATGTTTAACAATTATAATTGGAGGGATCCTGGACCTGGGATTTCACTGGTGAAGGTCCCTTTGCCAATGCCCAGCCTGGGGGGCACTGAGGTGTTAATTCACTTGCCTAGAATCACAAAGTTTGCCAATGCCCATCCTGGGGGGCACAGAGGTATTAATTCACTTGCCTAGAATCACAAAAGTCAGAATGTTTTGCAGGAGACTTGAATCCTGGCCTCCTTGACTTGGAGGTTGGCTCTCCATCCACTAGGACATCCTTCTTCTCAGGTATTACTAACCCAAAGAAGATAAGGGATTTACATAGAGTCACAGAGCAATGGGGTATCCAGGAATCTGTAGATATGCTTGATGGGAAGGCTGGCCCTGTGCTCATGGTGCTATGCTGTATATCAAGTTTAATTACACCAGTTTTGTAAATCTAAGAGGTTAAGCATTCATTCATGGTCACACAAGCAAATACATGAGCTGAAGCTCATGGGAAATACCACTTGCTACCTGAAGCCTTTCCTCTCCCTGGTTCCCACCCAGCTGCTCCCAGCCCCCTTTGCTGCCCTGACTGCACCCTCTGATTCGAAGGCAGAGCCATGGGCCCAGGGCCTCCACTTAAGGAGGCAGCCCAGCACAAGTCTTCTCATTTTCCCCAGCTACATGGCTTTTGTATGTCTCTATCAGGCCTCAGGCCCGGCTACCTTCCTCCAATGCATGAGTACAGCGCTTTGTAAACCTTCATCTTTGGGAACACTTCATACAGTAGGCTTTCCACTGGCACTATATTATATTCTCTTTAAAAACACATCTCACTGGCTTCCAAAGATACACAGAGCAGGCTCTGGGCAGCATAAACTGTCCTACAATGCTCCAGGTGTCCAACATTCTGGCCACACCAGCCCGGCCTCTCTAATCAGAGCAATGACACCGACCAGGTCCTTTCCTGATATCTTCCCCACTGTTGCCAGTGCTTTCAGGGGACGGACTGGAAAGCAAGGCATTAAAGGGGAAGGATTGCTGAATTTAGAGTCAGAACCTGGGTTCAAATCTAGCCTTTGATATTTACTACCCATATGATCTTAGGAGTGTTGCTATATAGTTTCCTCATCTATAAAATGAGGAAGTCTGACTGCATGGCCACTGAGGGCCCAGGATCCATGAAGTCATCTGTACAACCTTGGGCACATAACCTCTCGGGCATCAGCTGCTTCATCTCTAGCATTTACAGAGGGCTTCACATATCTCATTTTCTCGTTATGGCATCCCTGGGGAATAGGCGCCATAATTTTTCTCATTTTACATATGAGGAAACTGAGGCAAACAGGTTAAATGCCTTGCCCAGGGTCACCCAGCTAGGAAGTATCTCTGAGGCCAGATTTGAACTCAGGTCTTCCTGACTCCAGACCCAGAGCTCTACCTACTGAGGCACGACGGTGGAGCAGGTGGCATAGGTCTCTTCCAGCTCTAGAGATTGGGTCTATGATCTTCTCTGTGAAGCCTGGGGGCAGAGCTTCTGTTACTTCATCAATAAAATGAGGGGGCTCAATTCTATGGCCTCTGCAGCCCTGCCCAGGTCTATATCCTAACAATGTTAAGTATAATTTACTACAGCAAGAATTCTTTACTGTGGGTGTTCCCACGCCTGATGCAGATGGCACCAAATATGATTTAGTAAATGGACCGCAGGAGTCGTTTTGGCCAAAAATAATAAGTGCTTGTTGACTTGAAACCCACTGTATTTGTGTCCAAGGGGTGAGGAGCTTGCCAGTGTTTGCTAAGCTGGTCTTCAGAGTCCCTCATTAACCCACACTTAAAGCTTTTCAAGCTTGGCAGGACCCTGGAGAAAGGACCAAGAGCCCAAAAGACACCTCACAAGCTGGCTTGTCCAACACACCCATTTTACAGATCAGGGAAAATGGCATCAGGGACATAAAGTGGCATGCCTAAGATCACAGAGATTCAGTGTCAGAGGTGGAACCTGACTCCAAAGCCAGGGTTTTCCCCACTAACTCAAGTTTATGCTTCACTGGCAAAGCCCTCAAGAAAATAGGGTCATCTTCAGAAGGAAGCAGTGCAGGACCACTTCTGGGGGGGGATGGGACCCTAACCATGTACTAAAAACACCGGGGCTACAGCTGACAACTTTGGTCTTCCTCCAAAGACCAGCTCAGGAGTCACCTCTTCTGGGACTGCCCTCTGGTCCTTGCTCTACCCCATCATCAGGACTTTCTGCTTCAGACCTGCCCCTGCTCGAAATCTCTGTCTACATATTAATGCCCCTTCCTTCCCCATACAATGGAAACACTTCCAAAGCAGCCAGCATTTCACTGCTTTTTGGGTATTCATGGGATCTGGCCAAGGCAGTTCACACATAGTAGGCACTTTCTAAATTCCTACTGAAGGCATGAATTTTCCTCAGTACTTAAACTGAAAGTTCCAGGACGACCATGTTTGCACCATTTGAGAAGCAATGTCTCCTCACTCCAATTGTTTCTCCTTTCCCTCCCTCAATTACTTTGTACATGTTGTAAAATGAATTAATCTGTTTACATGTTGCAATCTGGTCCAAAGCAATGAAATCTCCTTGAGAGAAAGGAACACCAGGGATTCCCAGGGCCCCAAGCTGTGCTTGCCTTGAATACACTTATAGGGACATTAGGGTACAAGGATAGAGAGGAAGTCTTTTGAAGGCAGGTACTTTTTTTTTACTACTAACCTTCTCAGCTGTTAGTGCCTTCTCATCCAAGGTTATTTTTCCACCTGCTTTGTTCATGTTTTCTCTCTGTATGCATGAGCATGCACATGTATGCATGTACACAGTATATATTTATACATATATATGTATTTATACACATTTAATATCAAACACTACAGATGGTGAGCTCCTTGGGAGCAGAAATGATTTCATTTTTGTCAACGTATACCTAGAACCCATCTTCCTGAATTCAAATCTGATCACAGGCACAAGTCACTTAACCTTGTCTGCCTCAGTTTCCTCATCTGTAAAATAAGTACAGAAGGAAATGGAAAACCACTCCAGTTTCTCTGTCACGAAAACCCCAAATGGGGTCAAGGAGAGTTGGAAACAATTGAAATGAAGAACAACAAAAGCACATCCTATGTGCCAGGGACTATACTATGACAAGAAAACCTTGGAGATCTTGAAAAGTTAAAATGACTGAAAAACAACGATCATTAGAATCTTGCACACAGCCTGACACAGGAAATAACCTGGGGTTTCACTTGATTTGGGGGCTTCCAACCCCTAGCTACACAGGTCTTCACCTTCTCTGTAACTAAGTCCTTTTTATTATTTAAAAAAAAATTTCTTTTCAGTTCCACATTTTCTCCCTCCATCTACCCACTCCCCTACTCAATGAAAATAACAGTCTTAGAGAGTGGCATGGAATCCTGGGAGAAGTGACTTGACCAGAGTAACATCATCTCTTAGTGTCAGAGGTGGGAGTTGAACTCAGTTGCTCCTGGCTCTGCGTCCAGCTCTACCCACTAAGCAACACTGCCTCTGACCCATAGAAGCCATTTAATGAATCCTTGTGGATTAACTTATAAACACTTGTGGAATGGAACAGAACTGACTTCATCGCAGTCTATACAAATATTATCACAATTCCTGAAACTTTAATTAAAAATTAATTCACTCTCTAACAACAAGTAAATGAAAATGAAATCTTAAAAAATGCTTAAAAATAAATATAAATAAAACATACATTCGAGGTGGACCCCAATGACTGAAATTTGGGGTCTCTTCTCCTTCTCCTTCTTCTCTCTCCGGCAAATCACTGGGGGAAAAAATCCAAAGTATCTGTAAGTCACACTGTTAGAACAGAATTACCATCACAGTATGAGACAACTTATTTCATAACTTGCCAATTAAATTTATTACATTTCCATCAAACAAGAAACCAGAACCCAAACAAAACAGAATACTATTGGTAGTACAAAAAGCAAACTCCATTGAATGGCCCATAGTAAAAAGGGACTTATTTTTTGCTTGCCTTCTAGGAGCAAACCATCAAGCATCTTGAGAGACTTTACAACATTGAGCTGAATCTAATAAAATTTAAAAGGTATAAATATAAATTCATCTTATATTTGGATAAAAAAGTCAACTTCACATAGTAGACAGAAACTATTCAGAAAAGGAACTGAGGGTCTTATTGGAATGCAAGCCTAATGAGTCAACAACATGATAAGAAAAAACAAAAGGCTTATTTGATCTAGGGCTGCATCAGGAAAGCCATAATTTCCAGGAAAAGAAAAGAGAGAGTCTCACTGTTCTCTACCCTGGTCTTATCATATCTAGTGGATTTACTTCTGGGCCCCATGGTTTAGGGAGGATATTGATAAGCTACAAAGTGTTCAGGAGTGCAACAAGGTGAGGGGAGGGCATGGACTCCCATGACAGATGACGTTTGGTTGATGCACCTGCACAGGTTTAGCCTGAAGAAGAGAAGGAAAGAAGTTCTGGTTGTTTTCAGTTATTTGAAGAAACTGTCATATAGAAGAGAGATTAGGCTTGGTCTTCTAAGCACTAAAAAGATGAACAGGAGCAATGGGAGAAAGGTGTAAAGTGGTCAATTCAAGCTCAAAACTCCCTCACAGTGAGAGCTGTCCAAAACTGGGAGATGCCATCTCTAGAAATGGGGGATTCCACCTCCTTGGAGGTTTTCAAGCAGAGACTATAGGACCACTGGTCAGGAATGTTATAGAGGGTGGGACTGGCCAGACACGAGGTCCCTGCCAAATCTGAGATTCTATGATGCTCTTTCCAAGCTTAGAAATGCCCATGATCAATTTCACTTTCCATCCCCATTGTCCCATGCCACATGACATTGTTTCCCAGCTCTTGGTCAGGAGATGAATTTATTAGCTGAACAAAACAGACAGGCTGAGTGCACCACAAAACAAGTCTGGAGGCTGACAATCAACCTTTGAAAGTGAATGCTGCAGAAATAGAATGACCAAGTTCAGTAATGGAGAAGAAAAATGAGAAGGAAGCTCCCACTGCTCTCTCAGAGGTGAAGGACTGTGGTGGTAGAACGTGTCCTGTCAAACAGGCCCAACTTGTTGGATTGGCTGAGCTGCTTTTCCCCTCTTTTTAATTCTTTATTATAAGGGATAGTTCTCAGGGAAGAAAACAAGAAACAGATGCATCAGAGAATGTAAGGGATAAAGAAACAAAATTTACAAGAAGTATTTTTTTAAATTACAGGTTTTCTTCACAACAGGACCTTGCTTTCTTTTGTTTTAGGATGTTTTAAGACATTATCCTGACTGAATGTGAGAAGGAAACTCCCCTTACAGGCTCAGCTATCATCCTCCAGCTTCTCTGGGATAGCTTCATCAATCTATTCCTACCAGGGCAGCTCTCACAAACCTTCTGGCACTTAAAACCATAAGGTTTAGAATGGGAAGGAATCTTAGAGGAGGTCCAGGACACTGAGGCTCAGAAAGCAAAAGGCTTGCCCAAGATGGCACAGATATGATGTTCACACAATCACTGAATTTCAGGTAGGTGTGACCCCCCAGAAGGTATATCTAAAAATAGTCTGTAGGAACATTGCCTTCTACGTGTGCCTGCCCCTTTTAGGTAACTTTCCATTTCATTTTTGTGAATGTTACAACAACTTCTCTGTAACTTATCATCTTAGGGAGTAACCTAGAACCCTAAAAGGAGAAGGAACTTGCTCAGAGTCCCACAGTCAGGATATCACAGAGGGATGACCCAAAACCAGGTCTTCCAGCCTCTGCCATGCCACATATTGTTTCTAAGGTTGGCTCCAAAGGCTTCAATGGGGAAATCTAGTTCTGTCCTCCTAGAAGGGAGGGGAGAATCATGGGGGCAGAATCCTCAAAACTGAGTTTGACTGATAAACATTTATTGTTACAAGGAAGGAGTGTGTGAGTGAGTGTGTGTGTGTGTGTGTGTGTGTGTGTGAGACAGAGTGAGAGGAAGAAACAGAGACAGACAGAAAAAAAAGGAAGAGGATCCTAGAAAAAGGGACTCATAAAAACATAAAATATGGTCACACTAACACTAGCTAACTAACTACAAGGACTTTACAAACCTTTAAGGTTGAGAGAAATAGAAATTAATATTATAGTTCAGATGTGTTTTGGGCATGGGTGGGAGATAGGAAGGAAGGAAGGAAGGGAGGGAGGGAGGAAGGAAGGAAGGAAGGGAGGAAGAGAGAGAGGGAGGGAGGAAGGGAGGGAGATTTAGAACTTTTTTGCTGGTTTTAGAGTTAATATTCACAGCTAACTCTTAGTTATGCACAGTGGTATAAAGTTTCAATCAGCACAGACAGAAATTATTCCCCAATATCATCCTCATTTTGCAGACGAATAAAAGGCAGTGTAAATTGTCAATGGACAATTGGCACATAAATGATGAGGCCAATACTGGAACCCAGTCTTACTAACCTAGCACCAGGCATTCATTCTATGACCTCCCCATATTTAGACTTTAATATTCACACAAGTTTATGTGATTGTTGTCCTAACAGCTTTTGAGCCTCAAAATACCCCTGTGAAATGGGTACTATAGGTGTTATTATACACATTTTGCAGATGAGACAATTAAGTCTCAGGAAGGAAAGGTGACTTGTTCAGGGTCACACAACTAATGAGTGCCAGATCATTTCCTTGACTCCAAATCCAGAGCTATTTCCACTATACTATTGATCTTCCTTAAGTCCAAGTTCAGCACAAGAGACAGGATTCAAATGCAGGTGCCCTGATTCCAAATCAGGCACCCTTCCCATGATGCCACAGGGCCTCCTTTTCACTACATTCCATGCAGGGAATTTAACAAGTCTTATCCAAACACTGTATCCAACAGAACAAAAAATGCTGTGCCCCATACAAAGTACTATTTAACAAGGTGGGGGGAGAGGGGAAAAACATTTATGAAGTACTTACTATGTGACAAGCACCGTGCTCACCACTTTACAAATATCTTCTTTTGATTAATACACTTTGTCAAAGGCAAAAACCCAACACCAGAAATAAGGTGGGGAATAAGAAAAAGTGGCTGTTATCTTTCCCCAGGATCTAATGCCTGAGTTTTCAATAACAACCTTCCAATAAAAATATTATTGTTTGAATGTGACTGATAATGATGAATGGCTCAAGTTGTCTTCCATTAGAGTTTCACGTATGATGATGAATCACCCCCATCCAAAAGGGGGAAGCATTTGGGACTCTGACCATTAAGAACTTGTCCACCATAAACAAATCGTTTGTAGGGAAATTGCTCTCTGGTGTCCCAGCCCTGAAGATTCCAGGCCCTGGGAAGGCCTTCCTCCACCCCCATCAATACTCCTTTTCTTTCCATACTGTTTTTTTAGTGTCACCAATAACTAAAGTTCTGGGAGTCAACCCCAGAGCACTCAGGCTGGAGATGAGACTTAGCTGTCTATGTTATTTATTCCCTTAAAAGCTTAGAAACCTGAGACAGTCTCTAGGCTCCCATCCACCATTGTTCACAGGAAGCCACACTTAACTCTGGCATCTAAGTAGGAAAATATGATCACAAACATTATTCCATTCAACCCAAAGATTCAGCCTCCCCAAGGATAAACAAAGTTCATGGGAAAAGGCCCTCCAGATAGTCTCTCAGGATGAGCACAGTCTTGGGCTCTATCTTCCTGGTATGAGAGATACCAGGGGCAGATTTCCCTATCTGGAAAGTGAGGGGGTTGGATATGAGGATGTGTGAAATTGCTCTTAACTCTAGACATGATCTTGTGGAGACCAGGCAAGCCAGCCCATGTCAGCAGCCTAGGGCTCAACTTTAGGATCTAGAGTTTGGAACAGACAGAGATAAGCTGAAGAGAGAGCTTTCCCAGGAAGGTGACTATAATCAATCATTCAATCAACAACCAGGTTTTCAGTGCTTAAAACAAGTGGAAAACCTGACACCTTGCCAAACACAAAATTCAACTTTTTGTTGATGGCGTATCACAAATCACTTTACTAGCATTTATTAAATGCTTACACTGTGTCCAGTCCTGTGCTAAGCACTGAGGATACAGAGAAAAAGCAGAAATGGGGGCATCTAGATGGTACAGTGAATAGAGCACCGGCCCTGGAATCACCAGGACCAGAGTTCAAATCTGGCCTCAGACACTTGACACACTAGCTGTGTGACCTTGGGCAAGTCACTTAACCCCAACTGCCCTGCCTTTCCCCCTCCAGAAACAAACAAACAAACCAGAAACAGTTCCTTCAAAGAACTTGCATTCTAAAGGAGGAAACATCATGTATATAAACAGAAATCTGCTGACCAAAGAATCCACTATCAAGCACCTACTGTGTTATTGTGCTGTTAGTGGGAGATCAGTGTTTAGCAGCTTTCTGAGGTCTGGCTGTGACACTCCTAAGTCTTTGGGCACAAGCAAATGGCTTAATCTGTATGGACTTCATTTTCCTTATGTGGGGGAAGAAGACTGGGGAAATTCAGGTAATATAAAAAGAAAAGGAACCAATTCAGTCCCATTTTTTTAAAAAAGCAAGCAAAACACAATATATTATTTAAAAGAAAAACACTTGAAATACCAAGCCATATAATAAAGGATTGCATAAATGTTCTTAAATACTCATATATAAATACATCAGTATTTGAGTCAGCTGGATTACCCAAGGAGGGGACAGAGCATCCTCATGGGTTTACTATTTTACAAATGTATCTCTACAAAATGGACTTAGAGAAAAATCATTCATTTACTAAGGAAATGTCACCTTTTTTTTTTTTTTAAAGATAAAGTGGGGGTTTGCCTAGGTGGCGCAGTGAATAGAGCACTGGTGCTGGAGTCAGGAGGACCTGAGTTCAAATCTAGCCTCAGACATTTAACACAAAAACTAGTTGTGTGACCTTGGGCAGGTCACTTAACCCCAATTGCCCTCCAAAAAATCGCAAAAAAAAAAGAAAAAGAAAAAGTGGGCCTAATTCCATCCTGTGTGTTCCTATTCAACAGTCTGGGGAGCTTCCATTAAACATTAACAGCATTTGTATGCATCAACTGGGGCATATTCACATATGTGGCACTCTGCTTGGGGCAGTAGAACAAGGAGACAGGAGGGGGCCCTGTACCTGAGGACAGACATGATGCCCTGACAGCCTGGATGGAAGGCTGCTGAAAGGATGAGAGCTCAGCATGTCTCTGGCCTTTAAGTTTGAGATCAAGATGCAATAAATATTCACCTGTGAGTAATTTCACAGGACTTGTGTAGGGAGATATAAGGGGCAAGTATGTCCTCTGAGCAGGCCTGTAGATCTCTGTGTGGTCCCCAGCATAGCCAAGTCTCCTAGTTTGCAGAGAGGAGAAGAAAGGGAGAGGGGGAAGGAGAGGGAGAAGGAGAGGGAGAAGGAGAGAGAGAGGGAGAGGGAGAGGGGGAGGAGAGGAGAAGAGCAGATAATGGGGCAGGAGTTAATAGCATACCATGTCTCTGCTGCATATTTAGATGGCAGCAATCCAGGCTTGGAGATCCCTCGCTTCTGCGACAGTTGATACACAGGTATGTCTGCTGACTCACTCCCCTGGGCCACTATAGGGAGATCAACCAACATTTCGGGGCCTTCAGAACCACTTGCCATACTCAGGCCTGGAGGACAAAAGAGCAGTACGGTTGGCAACAGAAAAGAAGGGCAGGTAATCCCTGTCTATGCAATTTCCTAAGTTTGCCCAACTATGTGCTAGAGCAGGGCTTCTTAAACCCATATGGGTCCAGTAGAAAAAGTCCAAGAAGCTGGGTGCTAAACAATGAGGATAACGCAAAGAAAATGGGGCGGCCCTAGCCTTCAAGGAGCTTATGCTCTCTTTGGTGGGGAACATGTTGATCTATAAATACCAATTAGATACAAAGTAAATAAACATATACATATTTATTACAAAGTAATGTAAACAAAATAATTTGCTTTCTTAATCCAAGAAACATTGTAAAGTAGAAAGCGCTAAGACTGGCCCTGGGGCCAGTTCCTGCCTCTGCTACTTACTTACAGGTTGTGAGATCTTGGGCAAAGGAGTCTCTGCTTCTCTGCTAAACAAGGAAGCTGGACAGATGGCCACATGTGAGTAGGTTAAAACAAACTAAGGGCAACAGCAATGATGGTGATGATAACAGAGTGGATGGGAATGTAGTGCTTTGAGATCGGCACTTTACAGCATGATTGGGTTGGGAAGAGCCTGGCAGGTGATGGTGGGGTGGGCAGAACCCGGAAGGGCTTCATAGAGAGCATAGCTTTCCATCTGAGTTCTGAAGAAAGACAGAGGTAAGGAAGGAGAGCATTCCAGGCATGAAGGGCAGGAAATGGACTGCTGTGTCTGAGGAAAAACAGTAAGTCTGACTGGCATGTCGTGTGTGTGAAGAGAAATGCTGTGTCATAAGGCTGGAAAGGTAGGCTGGGGCCAGGTCATGAAGGGTTTTAAATGACAGAGAAGAGGCTGTAGTTGCTCACAGAGCCAATAGGGATGTGTGTGTGTTTAGTTGTGTCTGGGTCTCCATGACCTCTATCGGGTTTTCTTGGCAGAAGTACTGGGGTGGTTTGCCATTTCCTTCTTCAGCTCATTTGACAGATGAGGAAACTGAGGCAGACAGGGCTAAGTGATTTGTCAAGGGAGAAAGAGGCCAGACTGGTGCTCAGAAAGATGAGTCTTCCTGACTCTAGCGTCAGTGCTCTACCTACCGCCCCATGCAGCTGCCAGCTAGGAGCTATTAGGATCTTTTTGAATAGGGGAAAACAACTTTAGCAGCAGTGTCAGAGACAGATGAAGGTGGGAAGATTAATTAGAAGTTATTGCAGTTCGTGGGGGCAAGTGGTGATGAGTGCTTGCTCAGAGGGGGAAGCTATGTGAGCAGAGAGAGAAGCATAGGTATGGGAGATTTTGTGAAGGTAGAAACAGTATTATTTGGCAGGCTGCTTGGAGATAGGGGAAAGTGAGAAAGAGCAGACACAGAGGGCTGAGGCTATGAACCAAGATGACGGGAAGGAACGTGGGTTTCTGAACAGGAATAGGGAGGTGCAGGAAAGGTGAGGGTTGGGGGGAAATTTAATGAGCTTGGATAAATACATGTTGAGTTTGAGATGCCAAAGGGAAATCTGGCTCAGAATGTCTAATTGTTATGTTCCTAATGATGATGACAGGACAGGAGAGAGACCAGGAGTGGAGAGCTAGAACATCCCCTGCACAATTAAGCCCATGTGAGCTGAGATCACCAAAACTATGGAGAGAATAGAAGAGGTTGGGAAAGAAGGGGCATAGAGCTTAGGGAGACATCCTCAGTTGGAGGATGTAGACACAGATGAGCCAACACAACAGAAACCAAGAAGAAGCAGTCAGAGAGGGAGGCGGACAAGAAGAACAATGGACAAAAGGCCATCCATCTATAAAACATGAAGAGAAGATTGGTTCCTCACAGCCTCTGCTCTCTTAGGCAAATCACTTAACCACACTGGGTCTTAGTACAGTCATCTTCCTGACCGTGGACCCTCTGCTCTATCCATGGCACCACCCAGCTGCCCAACAGTATTTTCAGTGGTCAAGTCACTAGGATCCCAGAGATCAGGAAACAGTAAAAAGCTGACAAGCAGCTTGGGAGTTGTGGGCTGAAAGATAAGAGACATCAAAAGAGGCAGCAAAGTTCAAAGAAAGAAGATTTTCAGGATGAAAAGCAAGCCAATGCTCTGGGGCAAAGGAGAAAAGAAATCCCTGAAATACTAATATTTTGTGAGGGGAGATTATAAAATCAGGAAAGGATAAAAGGCAAATGAATTTCCAGCACAGGGAACCTTGTGCTGCTTTACAAAGGAGCTAACTTGAACACTTTACAAATAAGCTGGTAAAAAGAAAGTAATAAACAAGCTTAAGCACAGAAGGGCAATGTAAGGAGACTGAGACTTCCTCAGTCACCCAGCTAATAAATAGTTAAGAGTCACAGGCATTCAGGTCTGAATTCAAACCCAGAACTCTTTTCTCCAAGTCCATTATTGTCTATTCAACAATTACAGATTAAGCACTGAATTTTTGTATAAGAGTTTGGGCCAGAATAGGAGGACAAAATTCAATAAACTGCCCTCAGGGAGCTTATATTCTACTGGGGGACGTGAAATGGATACCATATCTCCACAGGAAAAATAATATGAATTTTGAAAATGTAAATATAGAAGGATGACCCAGACAGTTCCCTAATTCATTGCCTACACTTAAGGCAAACCCTCCCATGTTTATAACCTTTCAGGGGGCCTCTCACGATGTTGCTGGTCAGTTGTTTCAGTCATGTTGACTCTTTGGGACCCCATTTGGGGTTTTCTTGGCAGAGGTACTGGAGTGATTTGCCAATTCCTTCTCCAGCCAAAAGGAAGAGAAAATTGAGGCAAGCAGGGCTAAATGACTTGCTTAGGGTCACCCAGATAGTGTCTGAGGCTGGATTTGAATTCAGGAAGATGCTATAAAAATGTGAGCTATTATGTTGCCTCATACAATTAGGTGCATTTTTACGTGCATCCCATCTTCCCAATTCAGTTATAAGGCTATTTGAGAAACAGAAATCTTTCTTCATCCTTCACAATGCCCAGTACTGATTCACCTGGCTGGGGAGGGGAGAGGGTAAGGGGAGGGAAAATTCTATATACTAGATGTGTCAAATCTCAAGTCACTTTTCCTCTGAGCCTGAAGGGCTGGTGTGAGAAAATGGGTTTTGTAGATTTTCAAGTGTATAATGAACACAAGGAATTCAGAGAAATAGGGGAAGATTTATATGAACTGATACAGAATAAAAGAAGCAGAACCAGGACAATAAACTACACAGTGGTGATGATAAAAAAAACAAAACAAAACAAAAATGGAATGCTGGGCAATTATCAATGATTATTAGCAAGGATACTCTACATTCCTGTTTAATTTCCCTATATAATGTAAGTTACCTGGAAATAAGGGCAGGTTCTACTTTGTCACTATATCCCCAGTGCTAGGCACATAGTAGGCACTTCAAACATGTTTGTTGAATTGAATTTATGTGTAAATATCAGATTAAGTCAATTTTGGTGTGACAAAAAAAATCTCACAAACGTTTTAGTAGTTTTAGGATAATATCAGAGGCTTCAATAATTTCAGCCCCCTCTTCCCTCCCCCCAAAAAAGGATTTTTAAAGAAAAGTTTTCTTTTGAATATGAGAACCAATATTGACTCGAAAAAGGACTAAGGAGAGAGGGGGACAAGTTCATTAATGGAAACTTGGCCTGAACCTAGAGCTAGTGCAGCATTTCATAAATGTTTAAACTATGCCTTCTATATTCATATTTAACAGCCCCATTCCATGAGCTCACAGTATGGTTTAATGGAAACAGGCTTTTTAATATAGATTAGCAGAGATTTATTTGTAATTCTCTGATTCTAGTCCAAAGTAGTGGTGTTAGTATTGTTCTCTATTTAATAATAAAAAGCTCAATGAGGCAGGAAAAAAAATGCAAGTCTGCTGCAAAGCAGAATCTCCACACTCTAAAAGCAAGATGAAAACTGAATTGTTTTCTTAGCACCTAGAACAAATCATATCCAGATGAGGAACTGCCTGCATTTATGGTGGACTGAGTGATTTGAATTTGGGTGAAATCAACAGGATTGAGGTGACTGACAAAAGCAGTAGATTCAAATGTTGTTTTGGCAGCAGCAAAATCAAAACAATTGGCATTGATGGGTAACCAAAAGTACAAACCTAAATCCAGGCCACTATTTTCGATGGATTCTGAGTGTTCAAGGTCATCAAAAATGCCTTGGCACATGTTGCCTTCAGCGGAGGAGATGGAGGACAAAGATACTTTGCCAAAATTGTCGTTGATCTGGAGAGGACAAGAAAGGAAAATGTGTTAGAACAAAACCATGGGAGAAATCATGAAAAACCAACTAGGCTATCAGTCATTGGGCAAGAAAGAATGGAAGGTTTTGAGGACAGGGATTGTTGGTGTCTTTGTAACCCCAGTCACAATGTCCTGAACATAGTAAAATATTAGTAACCAATGGTCTATTGGTTTATTGCTTCCCTGAGGTCCATCATGAAGGGCAATACATCTTTCTGTGAGATGTTCATATTTATATTCTGGAAGTCCTTCTAAGTAATTGTGATTCCTTGGGGAAAGTGGTATTCAAAGACTTGTAACCACAAAGAACTTCTAGGACAATTATGAATCTTATAATAATAATGAGGGAGGGGGGAGGGGAAGAGGAGAAGAAGAGGAGATGGAGGGGGGAGAGAAAGAGAAAGAAAGAGAGGAGGGAAGGAGAGAGAAAGAGAGAGGGAAAGGGAAAGAGAGGGGGAAAAGGGAAAGGAAGAGGGAGGGAGGGAGAACGAGGGAGGGAGAGAAGGAGGGGGAGGGGGAGAGAGAGAGAGAGAGAGAGAGAGAGAGAGAGAGAGAGAGAGAGAGAAGCATTTTTAAGGATGGCAAAATGCTTTACATATTTTCTCTCATCTGATCTTCTCAAGACCCTGTAAAATGAGTGCTACTGGGGCGGCTAGATGGCGCAGTGAGTAGAGCGCCAGCCCTGGAGTCAGAAGGACCTGAGTTCGGATCCAGCCTCAGACACTTAACACACACAAATAAAAACCTAGCCATGTAACCTTGGGCAAGTTACTTAACCCCAACTGCCCTCCAAAAAGCAAAAAAAAAGAAAAGAAAAAGAAAAAGAAAATGAGTGCTATTATTACTCCCTTTAACAAATGAGGAATCTCAGGATGAGAGGAGTTAAGTGACTACCTGCAGTAGTAAATGTCTGAGAAGATATAGGAAATCAGGTATTCCTGTCCAAACCAATGCTCCATCCACTATTTCAGTTCTAAGCTTTGGGTGTTAGCTTTTCAGGAAGAATGTATATTTTGGTGAATTCAATCCAGGTCCTTATTTCCTCTCGAGTAATGAATTCTGGGACAATGCATTGTCTGTCCCCTGAGCCTGTCCTAAATATCTGTGCTCATAGACTTGCCACTGGTGGAGGGTGGAAGTAGGCTATAGCCTCTTCCCAATAATAAGGCATTGCTAAGTGGAGTAAGATACAGAGTCCAAAATTACAAAACACTTTTCACACAAATAAAGTCAGATCTAAATAACTGGAAAAACAGTTTCTCATGGGTCAGCCAAGCTAAAATAATAAAAATGACAATTCCAAATTAATTTACTTATTCAGTGCCATACCAATCAAACTACCAAAATTATATTTTAGAGCTAGAAAAAATAATATCAAAATTCATCTGGAAGAACAAAAGGTTTAGAATATAAAGGAAATTAATGAAAAGAAATGCTGGGGAAGTGGCCTAGCCATACCAGATCTTAAATTATATTATAAAGCAGCAATTACTGGCTAGGAAATAGAGGGGTAGATCAGTGGAACAGGTTAGGTACACAAGACAC
Organism: Gymnobelideus leadbeateri; assembly: GCA_011680675.1. NCBI lineage: Eukaryota > Metazoa > Chordata > Mammalia > Diprotodontia > Petauridae > Gymnobelideus > Gymnobelideus leadbeateri. The sequence continues at coordinate 1,187,263 of WOXC01010220.1, read as the reverse complement.
AGTAGTCAATGATTATAGCAATCTACTGTTTGATAAACCCAAAGATCCCAGCTTCTGGGATAAGAACTCATTGTTTGACAAAAGCTGGTGGGAAAACTGGAAAGTAGTATGGCAGAAACTGGGCATACACAAAAGTCTGACACCATATACCAAAATAAAGTCAAAATGGGTACGTGATCTAGGTATAAAGGCTGATACTATAAACAACTTAGGGGAGCAAGGAATTGTTTATCTGTCAGACTTATGGAGAATGGAGAAATTTATAACCAAACAAGAGATAGAGAACATTATGAAATGCAAAATGGATAATTTTGATTACATTGCATTGAAAAGTTTTTACACAAACAAACCAACTGCAACCAAGATTAGGAGAGAAGCAGAAAACTAGGAAAGAATTTTTATAACTAGTGTCACTGATAAAGGCCTCATTTCTAAAATATATAGGGAATGGAGTCAAATTTACAAGAATACAAGTCATTCCCCAATTGATAAATGGTCAAAGGATATGGACAGGCAATTTTCAGAGGATGAAATTAAAGCTATTTATTGTCATATGAAAAAATGTTCCAAATCACTATTGACTAGAGAAATGCAAATTAAAACAACTCTGAAGTATCACATCATACCTATCAGATTGGTTAATATGGCAAAAGAGGAAAATGATAAATGTTGGAGAGGATGTGAGAATGTTGAAACATTAATTCATTGTCAGTAGTGTGAGCTGATCCAACCATTCTATAGAGCAATTTGGAACTATGCATAAAGGGCTATAAAAAATTACATACCCTTAGGGCTGTACCCCAAAGAGATCATAAAAATGGGGAAAAAGACCCACATGTACAAAAATATTTATAGCAGCTCTTTTTTGTGGTGGTCAAGAACTGGAAATCAAGGGGATGTCCATTAATTGGGGGCTGGCTAAACAAGTTGTGGTATATGAATGTAATGGAATACTATTGTTCTATAAGAAACAATAAACAGGCAGACTTCAGAGAAACATGGAAAGACTTATATGAACCGATGCTGAGTCAGGGGAGCAGAACCAGGAGAACATTGTACACAGTAACAGCCACAGTGACTGATTTTTTTTTTTTGCTTTTTTTTGGAGAGGGGAAGGCAAGGCAATTGGGGTTAAGTGACTTGCCCAAGGTCACATGGCTAGTAAGTGTTAAGTGTCTAAGGCCAGATTTCAACTCAGATCCTCCTGACTCCAGGGCCGGTCCTCTATTCACTGTGCCAATTAGCCACCCCTGACTGATTTTGATAGACTTAGCCCTTGTCAGCAATGCAAGGACCTAACATAATTCCAAAGGACACATGATGGAAAATGCCAGTCACATCCAGAGAAAGAACTATGGAGTTGGAATGCAGAACGAAGCAGACTATTTTCTCCTTTCTTTTCTTTTTTTTCTTTGTCATGATTTTTCCCAGTTGTTAAAATTCTTCTACGCAACATGACTAATGTGAAAATGTGTTTAATAGGAATGTATGTGTTAAGCCCATATCAGATTGCAAGCCATCTTGGGGAGGGGAAGAAAATTTAAAACTTACAGAATTGAATGTTGAAAACTAAAAATAAATAATTTAACTTTAGAAAAAGACATAGAGTCCAAGAAATGCATGGCAGGAAGGGGAAGTACCAGTTGCATGGCAGGTGAGAGCAATGACAGGGGAATAAGAGGCCAGGTGGTCCACCAAGACCCTCACAATGGGAAAAGACCTAGGGGAAGGCATCTAGTGCCTTAATGATTAACTCTAGTATTGAGTACTAATGGGAAAATTCAGGTGACAGTCTCATGGGGTGGAAAGGTATGGATGGGCTGTAGGCTTTACCTCTGAGGTAGTGACACAGTAGATACAGTGCCAGGCCTGGAATCAGAAAGACTTGAGTTCAAATCTGGTCATGTGACCCTGGGCAAGTCTTAATGCTTAAATGCTACCTGCCTCGGTTTCCTCAACTGTAAAATGGAGATAATCATAGTAACTACTCCACCCCCAGGTAACAGTTGTCAAAGGCACACAGCAAGTGTGCTTATTCCCATGCTTATTCCCTCCCTCCACATTGTCTGAATGAGATTCAAACATCAATATCACCCCTGATCACATGATCATAGAGTGGTCACTGAATCATCCAATGCTTCACTTTGCAGAAGAGGGAATTAATGCCAAGAGTGGTTAGATGGCTTGACCTGGTAGTGACAGAGTAATAATAATAATGATAATAAAAATAATATTATTTACATGGGGATTTACACCTGTTACCTCGACTATAACAACCCAGTAGAGGAGGTATTGTTATCATCCCTGTTTTAACAAAGGGGGAAACTGAGGCAAGGAGTGGTTAGATGATGTGACCCACATCACATAAAATAGTGACCAAAAAATAATAATAAAAAATAGTATCTCCATGCAGATTTAAGATTTACAAAGAACTTTACACATGTGGTCTTATTTGATCTTTGTTAACAACCCTGTAAAGCAGGTATGATGATCATCCCTGTTTATACAGAGAGAGAAACTGAGGCAAGGGTTTGTACAAGTAAGTGACTGAGTTAGGATTCAGACTCAGGCATCCCTGACTCTAACACTTTCACCACCAGAAGCAGGATTTGAATCCAGGCTCTTGATCTCCAAGATCAGCATTCTTGCCTATGACCCATCTCTACTGAAAAATGAAAGGAACAAACAAAAAAAAAAAGCATTTTCCAAACAGAGTAAGTATAGAGTAGCTTGCCTGCAGCTGAGTATGCTAGTGGAAGTGAAAGGGGCGAGAAACGTAGAGCAGATTCATAGGGGTCTTTAATATCATGGTGATAACACAGAATCTGCTGGAAATGGATCCAGGCTCCAAGGGAGCAGAAAGGGAAGCACTTCCTATCAGCATCATAAACTCATGAATTTAGGGGAGAGGAGCTTAATAGGCCAGAGATACTGGTCATTAGAATTTACCTGTGTGACCCTGGGCAAGTCCCTTGACTTCCTCATCTGAAAAATAAGGGGACTGGATAAAGATGCCCCTGGGGTCCCTTCTAGTCCTAGACCCTCTGACAGGCCAAGAGAAAAGGCCATGATTAGGAGGCCAGAAAATAGTTTATGTTGTTCTAGGAGTGGGACAAATTGAACAAGTAGCCACCATCTGACTGGGGATGATGAGGAAAAGGAAGATCTTGGAGTGCAAGGAAACATTTTTTTCAAATAAAAACAGAAAAATGAGGTCAATTAGCTCTATAGAAACAGCCTGGAGGCAAAGGCAGCCTAAATCTCCATTAGTCTCCATATCCTACAAGGAGACTCTGGGAACAAAAACATGTCTATGAAATGCAGCTGTAAGCCATCCATGCTGGGTGCTGCTGGCGGCTTAGCAAAAATAGCTAAGTGTGCTGGAAGCCTTGCAGATTATGATAGCGTTAGAAGAAAGCATGGTTCTATAACCTCTAGCAAAGGAGCACCACATTTGCACAAACAAATATCTCAAAAAATTTTTTTTCTACATTAAAAAAAATCCACTTAGGTTTGCCATCTTGGGGAACAGATTAATAACTTGAACAGGCATAAAGCAGAAGCAGAGGAGGCGGAATGGAAGAGGGAATAAGCACCGTTCCAGAGCTTTTCCCTCTAAGCAAACATCCCCCTTCTCTGGAATATCAAGAAGGTGACAGGACTGAAGAAGCATAGATTACAGGTGGAGGGGACCACAGCACCCTCTACTCAATCATCCTCATTTTAAAAGATGTGGAAACTGAGGCCCAAGAAGGTGAGGGTCATAGAGTGTTGGCTGTGCCTTCATTCAGATCCCCAACATTCGGCTCTTGAAGAAGGCTCTGGAATACTCCTTGCTCCCCACTGCCATTTGCAGACTCTTTCATCACTCAGAAAATCCTCTTCCTTCTAATTAGAATTGTTGCCATTATGGTACCAGCCCCCCAGGTCAGTCTACCTATCTTCCTCTCTTTCCCAACTGCTGCTGTTATACCAGAGGGTTTTTACATCCACAAAGAAGTTCCCTGAAGCAAAGTTACCTCCTAAATCCCATGACCTATTCCTGCAAATCACCTCAGCCATTCAACAGGGAACAAACGTTCCCCTTCCTTAATCAAAAGCTCTGACCATAACTTCCCATCATTCAATGACTCCTCGTGCCTTATCCCTTCTGCGCCCGGTATGTGCCCTCACTGAGACCTCTAATACCCTCCACAGCTCAGACATGATGTTGTTTTCCTGCTTCTCTCATCTCTGCCCTACCGTTAGCTGACTCATCCACAACATCCTTCACTCTCAGATCCCTCAATCGTGGTCTGATCGCCACTCTTCTCTTGCCAAACCTCAGGCCTGGATTCTTCCTATCATTCCCCCTCCTGCACTTTAACTAGGAGCTGGAAGAAATGACAAAACAATTGTGGTCACTGAGTATGCTACAAATGACCCAACTTCACCTGGGCCTCACTGGTTCCTCTCGATTGATTTCCCCTCTCTCTTTGGAGATGTCCAACCTCATCATGTTAGAGATGGGGAAACTGAGGCCCCAAAGTGGGAAATGACTTGGCCAAGATGATACATAGTCTTTGGTGGAGCCCAAGTTGGAAATCAGATACTCTGACTTCAAACTCAATGCATCAGGAAATCCACAAGCATTTATTACCAAAATCTGTTGCATTCCTGGCAAACAACACAGGGCTTGGCACAGTGCAATCTCTGAATCAAAGTTTGTGGTTCATGTATAGTTTATTCAATCATTCAGCCATTAAGTAGCTATTATGTGTTAGGCACTGGGCTAGATGCAAAGGACACAAAAAGACTGTCCCTGCCCCTGTTCCTGTCGGGAGATGGCATGGATAGATAAATAAATACAGAATATTTACAAAATAATTAACAAGGAGTATCTATAACAAGGGGCAAGGAGACGAATAATTGGGGGGATCAGGAAAGTCCTCCAGAAAGAGGAAGCCCCAGAAACAAGCCCTGGAAGCCGTGACCAAGAACCACCCCATGTGTGTCTGTCCTCAAATGACCAGTCTGGCTAATCAAATACAACGGGCCATGGCCACATCATCACAGTGGCCTCGGGGGAAGGATGTCTTCTCCAACCAAGAAAACTCTAACACCACATGTCTGTCAGTTAAGTCACCCTGGGCTGTCAGTCCCAGCTGGTGGAGGACGTTCCAATACTGATGAAATTATAATCCATCAAGGATACAAAAGAAAATAATGGGACTAAAATGAACCAAAAAAGCCCTTGGCTTTCATCTAAAGATGTGGAATCTCCTAAAAGTATTAGCTTATTCTTTTTTAAATTATTTTTTATTTTTTGGAGGGGGAGCAGGCAAGGCATTTGGGGTTAAGTGACTTGCCCAAGGTCACACAGCTAGTAAGTATGTCATGTGTCTGAGGCCGAATTTGAACTCAGGTCCTCCTGACTCCAAGGCTGGTGCTCTGTTCACTGTGCCACCTAGCTGCCCCCCTTTCTTAAAATTTATTATTTTTTTTAGCTAATTCTTACCAAGAGCCCCCAAATACATTCTGACACCACGTAATCATGATTTAATGAAAAACACCTATGAAAAGCAGGTATTTTTCATCTATAGTCCCCATGAAGGAAAAGGAGAGGAAGGAGAGAATGGGACGCTTTAGGATTTCTTACCATTGCTTCACTGTTGTATCTGCTGTGTGGCATTTCCTGGGAACTCGGGTGCATCATGGATCTCAGATTGTGAGCTTCGTAGGTCCCTGGATCACTTAGCCACTGGCTGCCAAAGTGAAAATCCTGGCTTGGAGAGAGAGGAAGATCCTTCTTGCCCAGTGAGGGAGAATATAACTCCATGTTCTGAAAGATATCCTGGAAGTCATCAAGGTCATCCACAAGCATCTCTCTCTCTTCCCCCATTTCAGGTGCTCTGGGCTTCAGGAAAGCAAGCATCTCCCATGCCTCTCGAGTGTTATTGATTTCTTTTGACTGTACGTGGAATGTCCTGCCCAAGTCAAGGAAAGGCTCTTCCAAGTCCTCTTCATGAAGGAAAGAATCATCTCGGAACTCCTACAGACAAATGGTGGCAAAGAATGACTAAGGACCTGAAGGCTGTATTTTACATGAGACCAATCTGGTAACTTAAAAATTGCCTGTTGTTTCTGCACCCAAGCAGACCCTGTTTGCTTTCCTTCTAACCGCCCGCCAGTATTTTGCACACACTCTCTCTGTATATGTCCTGCAAAGACATTGCATAGAAATATGTCATTTGGTCAGCCCCACGTGGTGCGCTACTAGCTTGCATGCTTCCCAGGAGGGTCACCAGCACTAAAAACAGTGGCAAGAAAAATGTGCCCTGGGCAAGGTGAATGGTTACTTGCAAACTTCCATTATACATTAACCACCTTATAATCTCCAAAACATATCATTTTAATTTTAATTAAATTACAAATGTTACAATAATCATGATCCTCAACAATTAGCCATAAACTATCAAAACTGAACTCTCCAAAATTGTGATGAAGGCTCCAAAGAAGGACCAAAAAAATCAAAAGGCACACCCTCCCAGCTCCTTTGCAGAAGTGGAGGAGCATGGGAGTGGAACACTAATATAAAATACAAGAATTTTTTGATGTATTGGTTGCTTTTTTTATTTTTTGATATGTTGGTTGGAACTTTTAAATTCTTTAAAAAAAATTCTTTATTATAAGAGAAGGTTCTCTGGAAGGGGATTGGAGAAGGAACACAGTACCATTCTGAGACATTAGATAAGATAATTAAACTCTCCAGGAGAGTTTCCTCTAGGATAAGATAGCCTCTAAGAGCCCTTCCAATTACCGATCTAGGACCAGGAGTCAATATTCTAAAACTAACTGACTCTAGGGTAAGAGCTACTGAGTTCAAATCATACCTCTGATGCTTCCCACCTGCCACTTAATGTAATTGAGCATCAGTTTCCTCATCTATAAAATGGACTATATAGCTTCTGGGATTCCTCACATCTTGATATCTATATTATGTTGTCTAAGGACCAGCCTGGCTAAGTTCGGAGAAACCACTAATTGACAAATTGACCAATCAATAACCAGTCGATAAATAAGCCTTCATTAAGAACCTCTTATTGGCTACATGAGAAGCAGAGTGGACTCAAAATGAGGAAAAACCAGGAAAACAAGCTTCAAAGCCCACTTCTGAAACATGTGACCCTAGACAAGTAACTTTGCTTTTCAATGTACTAAATACCTAAAGATAAATTGTAGAAAAGGCACCAGCATGTTTCCAAAGAGGGAGGACCCTCTCCCACTGAAATCACAGGTTCTGTCCCTAGCCTTATTCATATTCACCAGGTACTATACAAGAAAGGGAAACAAATATGAAAGAGCAATAGCCCCTGTTCTTGAGGATCTTAAATTCTATGAGGCAGAGACAACATAAAAATATTAGCTAACACTTAAATAGTGCCTCCTATGTGCTTTACAATTATTATCTTATTTGAGCCTTACAACAACCTAGGAGGTAGGTGCTATTATTATGCCTGTTTTACAGATGAGGAAACTGAAGCAAACTTCATGGTTAAATGACTTGGCCAGGGTCAAACAGGCAGGCTGGATTTAAACTGAGATGCTTCCTGACTCCAGGCATGGTACATGATCCATTGTTCTCCCCAGCTTCCACTAGAAAGAAAGGTAGGGGCAGAACATACTTAAAATGTACATGGTTCTGTTGGGCAGGAAGATACTGAGGGTTGAAGGAGTCCCTGGCACAATGATTTTTTAGCTATGACAATTCTCAAGAGCCATTCAAGAAATTAGAGAGAAGACGACAGAGCTTTGGTGTGTGGAAGGAATATGTCCACCAAGAAAATTACAAATCCTTGAAGTTTGAAAAAGACACATTTTAGATTGCATTGCACTGACCTGGGCACATGGCTGATCTCTCTCTACCAGATTTTAAGCTGCTCAAGGACATTAAATAAGATATGCTTTCTAATATTTAACAGCAGCAATGATGGGTTCAGATAGAAATGCTCACAGTAACAGGTCCAGGATGCTTTCCTCCAGCCCTGCCCCCACTTAATAAGACATTCCTTCTGAAGATGAATCACATTTCCTATTCTAAGTGTCACTAACATGAAGAGTGCAGGAATAGGGGTTCAGGGAATTTTCTTCTCTACTGATTCTTTTCCTGCAAACAGTTACATATGATTACAATGAACCCTTAAAGGCAAGCATACAAATAAGGGACAAGAACAACCCCCCCAAACCTATCAGCTTAGTGAATGGATTAAGGAAGCCAAATAGTGCCAGAAGAAAGCTATGTCTCCTCAAATGAGCAGGGACAAAGGATGGGTTTGTGGACTGCAAGACTATAAAATGTTACCTAGACTAGACCAGCACTCCCATTTATGGAAGAGGAAAATATGATATCCAAATGGGCAAGCTGCTTATAGGACCACTGGTTCCGGGCAGGGAGGACGTCAAGAACTGTCAATCCCAGCACCTTTAGTTTACAGTGTAAGAAAATGAGATCCATAAAGGAAAAGAGGTCTCATATGTACTTTGGGAGTAGACTTCAGAGACCATCTAATCCCAACTGTTCCTTTCACAGATGAGGAAACTGAAGCCCAGAGGGAGGAGGGAAGTTAGCCAGTGTCATACAAAATAAGTGGTTGAATCTGGATTTGAACTTGTGTCCTGACCCCCAGGCATTACTCCTACCATCACACTGCCTTCCACTACATCTCCATGGCAAGGTGATCTCTAATAGGACACAGAAAGGGGACAATTTTCTTGGCGATAACCACAGTTTTGTAGAAAACAGGGCATTGCAAGGACAGACGCAAATGCAAAATATTTTGTCCACTTGGCAATATGAGGATGCCTGGCTTGATGGAGAGAGGGCTGCGTCCTCCTCATTCTCATCTTCCTCATCGCTAGCATGTATGACATGCTTCTTATCTGGGGTCTCATTCGAACCATGAGGATCCGATATGGGAAAACAAGATGGTTTCGGGGCTTGCCTGGTTATAGAATCTTTACATGAGGATTAGGAGGAGGCAGTTTCCTAAAAGGGAGGGCATCTCTCCCTTTCCTTCTAACACAGTGCCTGGCATTTTTTCTTTTACAGGACTTATGATTTCATGGGTATAGGCAACTCCTCCCCACTAAGGCGTGTCAACACCTTCCCTGTAAGGTCACTCTTGGAGGCTGGGAATGGGGAGGTTCAGGGATGTGCCCAGGGACAAATAGCTAGGAAGGATGAGGGACAAGACTTGAATCCAGACTTTCTTGGCTCTCTAACCACTATGCTATGCAGCTTTACATCTATGGTGCATAACTGGCACTTAATAAATGCCTGTTAACTGATTGAATCACCACAGGATTCTGGTCAGGGGTAATAGGTTGCTCTTGGCCAATTAAAACGGGACCCATTATGCATTCTTCTTTGCAGCAAAGCTAAGGCAACATAAAAGGAAGTACTCCTGCTTTCAAGAGAAGGGTTTATGGTTTCCTGTTTTGCATGCTCAAGGAGGGTGTGTGGGGAGAAGGGGAGGGAGAGAATTTGGAACTCAAAGTTTTAAAAATGAATGTTAAAAATTGTTTTTACACACAACTGGGAAATAGGGTATACATGCAATGGGGTGTCAAAATCTAGCTTACCCTACAGGAAAATAAAAGGGAAGGGGATGGGGAGGGTGATAGAAGGGAGGGAAGATTGGGGAAGGGTAATCAAAATGTATACCATCTTGTGATCTGGGGAGGGGAGAGATGGGAAGAAAATTTGGAACTCAAAATCTTGTAGAAGTAAATGTTGAAAACTAAAAATAAATGAATTTATATTAAAAAAAAAATCCTGCTTCCAAAAAAAGGAGCATTCGATTTCTGTCTACATAGGAATCATGGGGAAAGAACCAAGCGAGATGAAACTTCCTTTGTAAAGCTCTGCCCAGCAGTAAACTGTCTACTGAAACAGGAAACCAAGCTGCTCCCTACCGAGGGAGCTTCCAGGATCAGAGGGGAGTCCATTGTCTCCATGGGTCCTGAGTGCCTGGGCGTTTCTTCAAAAGCAGGTGGTTGTGAGACATATGATATGTTCTCCTCATTACCTTCAACCTAGAAAGAAAGACATTTGTGTGATTAAAAAAAAAATCACACACACGATAGTTGCAGGCTCTCTTAAAGTTGACTGAATGTGAATCTTCTTGGTAAGCAAAAGTACTTGGGATTTCTCAGCAGTGAAGACCTTTATGTTGTAAACACTCAAAAAAGGAGAATTAATGTCCCAAACAGGAAAAGAGCCAGATGTATCAGTTCTCAAAAATGACAGGACAAGGAATAAACATAAATATTAAGACTTAAAATGATGTAAAGGTTTCCACCTATAACTAGGGAGTACCTCTCAAAAAAAGACCCCAGAAGAAATTTTGGATATTTATTCTAGGTGATGAAAAGAAAGACCCCCAAATATAGCAAAATATAGACAGTGGCTCTTTTTTGTGGAAATAACTAGAGACAAAGCATAAGCCCTTTGAAAAATAGATAAACAAACTACAAGACTTAAACAGAATGGAATAATACTAGGTACAAAGAAACAATGAATGTGATGAATCAGAAAATCATAGAAAGACTCCCATGAACTGATGCAAAATTAAGGAAGGAGGGCCAAGAAAACACTAAATATAATTATTACAATGATGTTAATGGAAAGAAGCACAAAACAATGAAAAGGGAATGTTACAAAGTTACAAGCAAGCCTCAAAGAGGAAATATCAGAAGACAATCTCCCCAACCGAGGCCACTTCTCTGCAGAGGTGGGAGGTCCCACCGGGGTAGAATTTTACACGAACTGTCAGATAATTTTTCTACATATTCATCAGTTTTGCTGATTGTTTTTTCTTGTTAAAAGTTTTCCTTGTTTTTCTCCTTTTTTTTTGCTAAAAATCTTTGTCATTTGGGACTTTTTTTGAGAGGGAGAAATACAAGGGGAAATCTAGATAATATAAAAATGAAAGATTAATAAAATTTACTTTTTTATAAAACATGTTTATTTGATACTCTTCCCCCCCAATTCATCTTTTATAAAGTTCCTACCTCGATTTCCCCAATTCCACCACAGTTAGAACAGCAGAATTTCAAACACTGAAGGGCTCTCAGAGGCCAGCTTGCACCCCAACAAGAATCTACTCCAAAATATACCCAACAAGAGAACCTCAAATGAGAGGGAGCCATCATCCCCCCCAAGGTAGTCCATTACATTCTACAATAGCTCTCCCTGTTAAGAACCTTTTGTTTATATTAATGTTAAATCAGCCATGCTCCAAACCACTGTTCCTGGTTCTGCCTTTTGGGGTCAAACGTCACAAGCTCAACCACACTTTCAGGATTACACCTTAAGTACCTGAAGACAGCTATGATCTCCTTCTATCTCTGCTCCCTGGACCCTAATTCCAGAAAATCTTTCTAGGCTAAACTTCCCCTATTACTTTAATTAAGGCTTTTAGCCTCCTGACCTTCCTCTGTCCACTCTCTAGGTCCTAATTTTCATGCCATCTAATTAGGGGAGCTGAGTACAAGAACACTGTTAGCTCCTTCTTCCTGGATGCCAGGCATCCCTTTTTATTGGGTTTTTTTTTTTGCTTGTTTTTTTGGAGGGCAATTGGGGTTAAGTGACTTGCCCAAAGTCACATGGCTAGTAAGTATGTTAAGTGTTTGACTTCAGGGCCAGTGCTCTATTCACCCAGGCTTCTCTTAAAAGAGCCTAAGGTCACCTTAGCTGTCTTGACTTCTCCTGTCTTGGAGGCAGTTAGATAACACTGTGGAAAGAGCAAGACATAGAATCCAAAAGAAAATCCTGTCTCATATGCTTAATAGTGGGGCTCTTAGGGTAAACTATTTAACTTGTCTCTGTGTAACCCCTTTGGAGTAAGTTTTGGGAGCCCCAGCTTTGGGAGACAAAGAAAGGTTATTTTCCAGTCTACACAATTGGCATTCCAACCTCTACTGGTCAGATTCTCTCCCTTTCTCATGGGTGCTTGTCTTGCCTCTTCAACTAGATGGTAAGGGCCAGGGGCTAAGGTCCGAGGTCACTTTTCTTTTGTAATGTCTCCAAGTCTGTGCACAAGGAAGCATTGAGCAGAAATTCCTAATTAAATGCAACAAATGGGAACCTTTAAAACTATATACTTTTAAAATACAAAGGCCCCAGAGAAGACGCACTGTGGGCTGTAGCTGAGGCATCTCAGCTTATAAACAGCCAGCTGGGCCATCAGCACAGGGAAGCTCACTTAGCAGGAAAGAGTCACCACGCTGACCTCTCCCCCAGCTGCATCACTGGCCTCCTAAGCTCACTGGCAGCCATGCTCTCAAAAAATGAAGCCTGGAGAACTTCCATCCCACAACTGGCCAGGCCCTGTGGTTTGTCCATTCACTCTTCTGCCAGAACCAGCAGGCCATCATCTTGCCTGGCAGAGGCTTATTCCTGATCTTTGTTTTTCTTTAAAACAGTCTGGGACTCCCCAACCCGGCCCGCTCTGGGCAGAAAAACCCCTTAGAAAGAACATTAATTCTAGTTTCCCAGGTGTTCTGTCTTTAGGCAGAGAAGTGTCCAGGAATCTAGTCAAACATTCCTGCCTTCCAACAAAGAGACAGGTCACAAAGAGGAGCTCTTCTCCTTGGAGTAAGAAGAAGACTGCTTTGAGGCCCTGGTTGTTCAATTGAATAAGTATAGATTGATAGATTAGAAACTTTAGAGCTAAATTCAAGTAAACGAACGATTATTAAGCAACTAATTTATACAATCAATCCATTTTCAAGCATTCATTAAGCACTGACTGCATGCCTAGCTATTCAAGGCATGATGTTGGGCGTGGAAATGAATTAAACAGGCCTTGATCAGGGTCAAGTAGTTGCTAGAGGAGGCATGTCCAAGTGGCAGAGAATTCCCCAGCTGGACTTTAGGATGGCATTGATGGGGAAGTATTTTATCGATCAAGTGTCCACTTGATAGTGATTATGTCACTGGACCTGGATAGCAGAAGATCTGCCTCAGATACTTAATATCTGTGTGACCCTGGGCAAGTCATCTAACCTTTTTTTTTGGCCTCAGTTTCCTCATCTGTGAAATGGAGATATAGCACCTACCTGCCAAGATAGTTGTGAAGATCCAATGAGATAATATCTGTAAAGTGCTTTGTAAACTTTAAAGTACATGCTAGCTAATAGTATCATCAACGAGACAAGAGGCACAGTGTTATGAACGAGGGATAGATACACAAAGACAAAATAAGAAACAGTCCTGTTTCTTCAAGGAATAACCACTCTAAAGAGGGAGAAAACATGAATTGTATAGAGGTTTATATAAATTACAGGCCAAAGAGATGTGGTGGCCCTAGGGAGGTGGATGAGTACAGCAGCTGGAGAGACATACCATAAGGAGACAGGCTAATAGTGCCCACTCAGCAAGGCATGGAGAAGAGGCTGGTGATGTTTATCCCCAGTCAAAAGTAAGAATTCTGTACAAAGGAATGAAATGACCAGGATTAAGGACAGAAAAGAGTCTGACAGCAGTGGGGTGAAAGGTGGATTGGAGACGCTGGTGACTGGAGGCTGGAAAACCCTACCAGGAAGATCCAAGAAGCCACAGAAGAGTAATTCCTCCCACCTGGGTCTGTGTGACTGGAGGTCAAGAGGCAAGGCTAGAGGAGAGGAAGGTTAATTAGCATCAGCCGAAGAGCTGGGTTGTGTCCAAAGGCAAGAAAAGGTGCCTAGTGTTCCTTAGGAAAAGGCTGAGAGTGTCAAATGCTACAAGAGTGAAGAAGAAAAGTGAGGGGGGGGGCAAGCTGTTAGTTTTAGTCATGGGGGGGGGAGAATAAGCATTTATACAGCACCTACTATGTACCAGTACTTGCCCTAGGTACTGGAGAAGTAAAGATAAAGCAATGAAATTACTTGTATTCTAAAGTAGCTGCCATTCTCTCAGGAGAGATGCCGCATATAAAAGTGAATATAAAAATAAATATATGGGAGATGGAGGAGGGGGCAAGTACTAGCTGTCAAGGAAATCAGGAAAAGCTTGTGAAAAAGTCATGTTGCTCAGAGTAGAAAAGAAGCTCCTTGAAAGCAAACGCTGCCTCATTTTTTCATTTGTAAACAAAATGCCTGACATAGAGCTGTCATTCAGTCATTTTTTCAGTCCTGTCCAACTCTCCATGAGCCCATTTGGGGTTTTCTTGGCAGAGACACTGGAATGCTTTACCATATCCTTCTCTAGTTCATTTTACAGATGAGAAACTGAGGCAAACAGGGTTAAGTGACGTGTCCAGGGTCACACAACTAGTAAGTGTCTGTGGCTGCATTTGAACTTAAGAAGCTGGGTCTTCTGATTCCAAGCCCAGTTCTCTATCCACTGTACCACCTATGTGCCCTGGCTTACATTAGCTACGTTAAAATGCTTGTTGACATATTGTGTTAAATACTGAGAAAGCAGGGGTATCAGATATAGACAACTTTTTCAAGCTATATGGTAGGGAGGGAGCTAAGAAATATGAAGTGAGAGCAAGGTCAAGGCAAGATTTTTTTTTAAGATTCAGAAGCAAAAACACATTTATAATTAGATGGCAGGGAACAAGTAGAGAATGAGAGAATAGAAAGTGAGAAAATGAATTCCAGCATCCAAAGTCTAGGAGTGAAAATAAAAATACAGAGTAAGAATAACAATATAGCTAACACTGTATGGTTTGAAGATTTGCAAAGTGCTTTACAAATATACTCTTTGGATCCTGACCACCACCTGGGGGTGGGTGCTATAATTATGTCCATTTTACAGATGAGAAAATGGAAGTTGAGAGATTAAGTGATATGCCCAAAGTCACACAGCTAGTGTCAAGGTCATAAGGACTCCATGTCCAACCTTCTCTCAAGATCAGAAGTGCAAATGAATGGATCAACCTTAATGACAGGTAGAAAGGGGAGTGAAAATCAGAGAAATTTTTCATGTCAGAGGGCTGGCTGCCATATTTGTAAAGTAGTAAGCTAAGTCATCTGCCAAGAGTGTTGTTAGTGGGGATGAACGTAAAGATGAAAAGAATGGGGGCGATCACTGGGCACATGAAATCAGGGAAATGACAAGGGCAGAGCTGAGACACGACCGAGCACCAGAAGGAGCCCAAGTGACAATAATGAACTGTGTAGTATTAAGAAGGTCTGTGAAAAGTCTGGGTGGGTCACAGCACATCCTGAAGGCACACTCTTATTGGTCATAATCCTTCCTCTCAAGAGAAGTAAGTGGCCCCAGTGATCCTTATGGACAGAATGCCTGAAAAGACAAGTAAGAGTGTGGAGAGGGAAACAAACAAGGGCCTTGGGAGCCAGACAGCCAGTGTTCAAGCCATAGATGACATGTTCTAGTGGTGTAGCCTTGGGCAAATCTCTACCTCTCTGAAGCCAGCAGTAAAATCAGGGTAAATAAAGATATTGCATGGAAAGAACTGTGTAAGACAGAAATCACTAAGAAGCAATATGATACAGTAGTATATGCTCATACATACAAGAAGCATCTCAGAAGCCACTTCACGTGGTGAGCCAATGCTCATCTTCCTCCCAGCTATTCACTCTCTCTCCTCCTCTGTATGAGTGCATAATTGTCAACATATCTGAGCAATGATCCATGTGTCCTTTTCCTTACTCAATACACACAAATGTAGTTTCCATCTCTCACCTAAACACTGCAGGTCCCCCTGAAGCCAGCACAAGACTTGACACAGGGTGACATGAACTCAGATCAACTGTCAACAGGAATCTGGGAGTCAGTTAAAACCCAACAAAGAGCCCAGCAATAATCTCTGACCATTACCACCAAAGGCTTGCAGATGCCCAGGGTCACTCTGCCTGGTGGCAGAGACTTCAGCACTTCCACGGCTTCGGTGAGCGTGACGTCCTCCAGGGAACGATCATTAACAAAGACCAGGCGATCACCTGGTAATAATTCCCTACCACGTTCAGCTTCACTATTGGCTACCAGAGAACGGATCACAATCACGGTCCGGGTCGGGTCTAAAGGGTCCTGAAGAGAGAGTCAGAAGAAAGATGTTAGGATCACACCAATTCAAAACAAATAATTAATAAGCAATTGCTAGATGCTATACTGGTGCTGGGCACATAAAGACAGATATGAAGGTGGTTCTGCCTTCAAAGAGCTTATATTCTACTAATGTTACTATAAAATACATACAGAGTCATAGAAATAATTTAAAGCTTTATTTGATATATACCAGAAGAAAGAAACATGGACTATGCTGAGGATGTCCACAGCCTTAAGGAAACTATCTACCACTGAAGACACAGCAATAAACAATAAAGATTTATTAACCATCTGTTCTGCATAAGACACCATGCCAAACACTGGAGATACAAAAAGAGGCAAATGACAGTCCCTGCCCTCTAGGAGCTTAAATCTAACAGGAGAGACAATAAGCAACCAAAGCTATACAAAGCAGAGGGAAGGCACTGGAATGAAGAGGGTTTGGAGAAGGGTCTTATAGAAGGTGAGATTTTAGTTGGGACTTAAGGGATGACAAGGAAGTAGGTAGAACAGAAGAAGAATGCACACCTTATTAGGTGTGCCAAAGGAGATGTCCTTATTAGGGGTAGCCAAAGGGGATGTCCAGTCTGGAGGTGGAGTGTCTTGTTTGTGGAAGAGCAAGGAGACCAGTGTCACTGGATCAAAGCAAATGGGGTGGGGATTAAGGTGTAAGAAGAGTGGAAAGGTAAGAGGGGACTAGGTTATTAAGGACATTGATAAAGATAGGAAACCTAACTACAAGGTAACAATCTGCTAAAAGCCTGCAATATATAGCTAAAAGACCCGTGGTCAAGTCTTAACACTATCAGTCACTAGATATATAACCCTTGACAGGTTGATTGACCTTCTAAGTCTCAGTTTCTTACATGGAAATAATATCATTGAAGTGACTTGCCCAAGGTCACAAAGATAGTAATTACTGATAGTTATCAGAGATGAGATTTAAATCCAGGACCTCTAACCTGAGAGTCAGAAGACTTGGGCTCAAGTTTTGGCACTGTTAGTTACCAGATATATAAGCTGATTAGCCTTTCTAAGCCTCAGTTTCTCACACAATAAAACGGGAATGTTACTAGGGGAGTAATATGCCCTAAGTCACCCAGGAGGGAGCATCAGAGGCAAGCCTTAAAGTCGAGACCTCTAGAGGGGGCAGAGCCAAGATGGCAGAGTAGAAACAGCTCATCCAAGCCACTCTGCCCCCAGATTCCCCCCAAACTATGTAAAAGGGGACTCTGAACAACTTCTGGAGCCCCATTCACAGAATGACACAGAGAAGCTAACCTCCCGCTGAGGACAGCCCAGCAGCCCTGCAGGAAGGACCAGCGCAGCACTCTGGGAGCCAGCAGCACGCAGCACACAGCCCGCAGAGCGCGGGGAGCTGAGCCGAGCCAAGCGGAGCCCAGGTCCCCGTGAGCCGAGGTTTTAGCCCCAGGGCGGCAGGCCCAGCAGCCGGCTGGAGAGACCCCAGAACACCAACAGCTGTGGTGACTCCAGAATTATCAACATAGACATGCCTAGGACAAAGTAAGAGGTTAGTGTCCTATGGACTTTGGGACCAGTATTTGGGGAATGCGTCCACTTCCTCCCCTGGGGACTAGAAGCCACTGAGGAGACACGCCATTTTGTAGTTTTCAGAGGCAGCTGCAGCTGCAGCTCCTGGCCTGCGAACTGTAGGGAGATCCAGCGATCAGTCTTGGGGAGTAATCGCTCTTGCTTTAACCTCCCTAGAGCTGGATTGTGATCTAGGGTGGAAGTCGTGGGTGGGTTTACAGCTTGCCAGAAACAGAAGTTGCCCCCCACACGTTCGGGATGAAAGTTCACCTGTCTGGCAGCCCAGCCATACTGTGGCAACAAGCCCAAAAGTCAAGTAATTAAGTGGCAACATGCCAAGGCAAAGGAAGCAAATTAAACAGAAAAATGCAACCTCAGACTCCTATTTTGGGGGCAAAGAGGATCGAAGCATAGAACAGGGAGAGGACTGTAAGGTCAGAAATCCTGCTCCAAAAGCCCCAAAGGAAAATATGAGCTGGTTACTGGCCATAGAGGACCTCAAGAAGGACATTAGAAATCAAATAAGAGAAGAGGAGGAAAAATTGGGAAGAGAAATGAGAACGATGCAGGAAAAGTATGAAATGAGAGTCAACAGTCTGTCTGAGGAAAACAACACCTTAAAAAATAGACTAACTCAAATGGCAAAGGAGGCCCAAAAGGGCAATGAGGAGAAGAATGCCTTAAAAAGTCGAATTTGCCAGATGGAAAAAGAATCTCAAAAGTTCACTGAGGAGATTCATTCCTTCAGAGTTAGACTGGAGCAAATGGAAGCTAATGACTTTATGAGAAACCAAGATGCTGTTAAGCAGATCCAAACAAACGAAAGATAAGAAGGCAATGTGAAATATCTCATGGGAAAAACCACTGACCTGGAAAATAGATCCAGGAGAGACAATTTAAAAATTATTGGACTACCTGAAAGCCATGATCAAAGAAAGAACCTAGAAATCACCCTTCAAGAAATTCTCAAGGAAAACTGCCCTGATGTTTTAGATCCAGAGGGCAAAATAGAGGTTGAAAGAATCCACTGATCACCTCCTGAAAAAGATCCCAAAAAGAAAACTCCCAGGAATATTATAGCCAGGTTCCAGAATCCCCAGATCAAGGAGAAAATACTACAAGCAGCCAGGAAGAAACAATTTCAATATTGTGGAAACACAATCAGAATAGCCCAGGACCTGGCAGCTTCTACACTGAGGGATCGAAGGGCATGGAATATGATATTCCAGAGGGCAAAAGAACTGGGAATGAACCCAAGGGTCACCTACCCAGCAAAACTGAGTATTTTGTTTCAGGGGAAAATATGGTCATTCAGTGGAATAGAGGACTTTCAAGCATTCTTGAGGAAAAAACCAGAATTGAATAGAAAATTTGACATCCAGACACAAGAAGGAAGAGATGCCTGAGAAGGTAATCAGGGAAAAGAAATCAAAAGGAACTTATCAAAGTTGAACTATTTACATTCCTATATGGAAAAGCAATAACTGTGACTGATGATATCTTTCTCACTATGAAAATAATGGAAGAAGGGGGTGTGGTCATATGAATACATATGTGAATGTGTGTGTATATGGTTACAGTTATATATGGATAGAGGGCATAGGTTGAATTTGTTGGGAAGGGAGAATACTCAAGGGATGAAATTATGAGGTGAGAGAGGAAAGTGGCAAGAGGAGATGGGGAGAGACAGGGTAGGGTAAACTATCTCATGTAGAAGAAGCAAGGGGAAGTGGTTGCAAGGGAGGGGGAGAATAGGAAGGCAAAAAAGGCAAAACCACATTCTCATTGAATTTGGTTCAGGGAGAGAATGACATACATACTAAATGGGATATCTCAACTTGCAGCAGAATAGGGGGAAGGGGATGAGAGGAGGGATGATGGATGGGAGGGCATCCTTGGGGGGAGAGGAGGTTGGAAGTACCCACTATAGAAGAGGGACAGGATCATGTAGGGAATGGACCAGGTGGGGGGTGGGATGAGTGGGAGGGAATTATAATCAGCCTTGTACAATATATCTACTATGATAATGTTTTGCATAGCTAGACATGTACAACATATACTGAATTACTTATCTCCCCAGAGGGAATGGGTGACAAGGGAGGAAGGAAATGGATCTGAAATTCGAGGTCTTAACATTAAATGTTTCAAATATATATAAATACTATTAGTAATACTCTTTTGCTTGTAATTGGGAGATAAGATGTGCAGGCATTGGGACACAAAGATTCACCTTCCTCTAATGGAAAAGTCGAAGGGGGTATGGGAGAAGGTATGGGAGAGAGCAGATTGGAGGAAGTGATATCTTGTGGGACTGGTATTCTGGGAGGTTGGGTAGGGGAATAAAGGGGGGAAAATGATTGTAACTCAAGATCTGGTGGAAATGAATGATGTAAAACAGAAGTTAATAAAGCATTTGTTTAAAAAAAAAAAGTCAAGACCTCTAGCTTCTTCAGAGGGTCCTTTCCACTCCCATTTTCCCACAAAGAAGTAAAAAAAAAAAAAAGGAAATGCATAAACAAGTATGAGGACATTTAGTTGAACAGAGAGTGCTAATGACTGATGGCATCAGAAAGGGAAGAGAGGGCTGAGCTGAGTCTTCAAGCAAAGCAACAAGGCAAACCCAGAAAACTTCAGTAAGCCCACCAATACAGACTTATTTTGTTCCCCTATTGTTTATGAAGACTATTGTGGCAATTCTAAGGAGATGAGGAAATATACCTCCCTCCCTTCTTTTCAGAAGTGGGTGACTAGGGGTGTGAAATATAGCAGATACTATCCAACTCTGTTAATATGTTCATTAGTTTGGGGGGGGGGTGCTTTTTCCCCCATTTATTATTTTATTCTTTGTTATAAGGTGTGACTCATTAGATAGGGATAGAGAAGAGATAGATCCAGAAATGAAAGTCGATTTAAAAATAAGAGCTCTCAGTAAAAATTTTAAAATAAAATATGACAAAGAGCCAGAAACAAGAAAGCATCCCCTCCAAACATTGTATGTGAGGTTTCTGACTTATTCACTGGTTTTGGTGAATTTTTTATTCTCTTAAAAAAGTTCTCCTTGGGGTGGCTAGGTGGCGCAGTGAGTAGAGCGTTAGCCCTGGAGTCAGAAGGATCTGAGTTCGGATCCGACCTCAGACACTTAATGCACACACAAACAAAAATCTAGCCGTGTGACCTTGGGCAAGTTACTTAACCCCAGTTGCCCATAAAAAAAAAAAAAAGTTCTCCTTTATAAATAAGTGATGCCTCTCTGGGAGAGATAGGAGATGGGATACATAAGGAAGTTTAGGTGATGTGAAAACAAAAAACACCAATATACATCTATTGTCACAGAAAAGAGAAAAAGACAAATACTGACTCCACAGCAAACCCAATCTTACCAGGTCCTGCACCTGGCCAGCCCCTGCAGAACTAGCTCAGACCAAACAATAAAAAACTCAATGCAGCTCACAAAAACATCCCCACCTTTGAAAAGGATGCTACAGACGATCAAGTCAACATTGAGGAAAGGAGGAATCCTTCCTACCCTGTTCTATCCACTGTTGCTTAGATAACTTTATTACAGGAAAACTATTGGAAGAAGGGAAGACTTAATAATTCAAGAGAATTATTGTTGATTTCTCCAATGAAATTCATCCTGAAAAGTGGTTTTGTACCTGAAATATGGTGCTACTAGATTAGCAGACTGAGAATATGTCAGATTCTAGTGAAGGGGAAAAGGTCAGGGAAAGGTGGTAGGAAGGGTGTGGGGAAGATGGTTTAATGAAGCTAAGCAATCTTCAAAGGACTGACTCTCTTTTTGGTGTGTGTCTATGTGTTAAACCTCAGTGTATAGGTTCAAAGGCCTGCAAAGGATGGTACCTTATCTAAAATCAATGGACCCCATGACGTAAAATGCTTTCCACCTTCCGAAAGAGAACAGATGAACTCTGAGTACAGATTAAAGCAAGCTGTTTTTACTTTCTTTTTCTTGTTTTTGCTGTGTGTGTTTTCTTTTGCAACATGGCTAATATGGAAATGTTTTATGTGACTTTACATGTACAATCAATAGCCCATTGCTTGCCTTCCTCTCAAAGGGGAGGGGAAGGTAGGAGGGGGAAAATTTGGAAATGAAATTTAAAAATAACAAATGTTAAAAAAAATTTTACATGTAATTGGGAAATATTTACCAAAATAAATAAAAATATATTTTAAAGAGTAAAACCAATGGGATCTGCTCCTTAGAAAATGCTTTGAAATCTGACTCTTCTCCCCTTCATAAGCAAGTCAGTTTCAATGCCGAATCTTCACAAGTTCTAACAAGTCTTGATGAAAACCTTCAAATATCTATCAGGCATTAGTCTTTTCTGTGTCATAGACCCTTTGGCAGACAGGCTGATAAAGCCTGTGACCCCCTGCTCATATTTAAATTTAGAAAATAAAAATACACAGGAATTAGAAAGGAAATCAACTATATTGAAAAACTAATCAAAATATGAAAATGCTGAGTTCCTGGACCCCCAATTAAAAAGCCCTGATCCACAGGGATAAATAAGACTTATGCTCATTTAAAGCCAGGCTTTCCTGTGGGGTTATCAATACACTCGTGTTTTCAAGTAGAGGGAGCTCTTAGCTAGGCAGAGAAGGGAGCTGGAGGGAAGATGGCAGGCAGGTGCATCGGGGGCCATTGCTGCAGTAATATAAAGGACCTGTCTGCTCGGGCCCCAGCCACCATGAATCACAACACACTTTGCATGCTGAAATATGAAACCATTCCAGTTGAGGCTTGACACAGTAATAAATAAGCTCGACAATTATCTCTTTAATTTAAGGTGTCAGTTGGTGACAAAAGACTTTGGAATATATCCTTTTTCTCAGGAGAGGAAGGGGAATGACAAACCACCTCCCAGGTTACCTCCCTGTGCTCTGATTTCGTGTATACTGAAAGGCAGCTGGGAGACCCTCATGACTGTAGCTTTCTTAGAGGAGAAAAGATAGTGTGGCATAGGGCAAGATGGTCTTAGAACATGGGTTCAAGTCTAGCTTGATATATCCTGTTTGGTGACCCTGGGAAAATGGCTTAACTTCTCAGAATTCTAAGCCTTCCACTGAAATAATAATCTGTAGGCAAAGTAATGAGCAAAGTGCTGGAAAGGTGTGTGTTATTATTGTCATGGAAGACGTAAGGGGTTAGGAAGGTCTACTGGACTTGAGACTCAATCAACGTGGGGAAACTTCCTCTACTGATGCAGATTAGCAGCTGGGGGGAGGAGGGATGAAAGAGAAGAGGCTGGGGGGTGGCCCTTACCAACTGAAACACAGATAAAATGTATGAGGCAGGTCTTGAGCCAGACCTTCCTGACCCTACCCATGACACCCTAATAGTAACTATGATAATGACAAAGAAAAGAGAGTCTCAAACTCCTGGTGACAAACCCACTCAGAGCCCTGCCCTGGTTATCTGTGTGGCCTTAGGAAAACCACTCCTTTGTAGAGGGGCACAGAGAGGGGTACTCTTGGAGGCAGGAAGACCAGGGTTCTAATCCTACTCAGAGATTTACTTTGAAGTGTGAACTGGGGCTTCATCTATAAAATAAGGAAGTGGGACACTTCCTTTGAAGGTGCCTTCCAACCCTCCACCCTCTGGGCCCTCTCTGGGCCTCAGTTTTCCTCAGCCATAGAAGGAGGGAGTTGGATTAGTGACCCTTAAGGTCACTCCTGGCTCTAAATCTGTGATTCTGGGATGGAGAAACAGATTACATCATGGGAGAGCCAGAAAGACTCTGCTTATCTGTACTTTCATCTTGCTGATAAGAACAGCTGGTCCCTTAAACACCTCTGACTACAGCCATGGGTGTCCTACCAGGCCATGATTTACTCATGATATGAGTCAAAGAACTTATCAGACAGTGATCCTTTTGGGTTCAGAGGAATCTGCCTCTTCTTGGCCCATTGCTCAAAAAATTTTTAAAAATTCTTCCCCCACAAAAGAAAAAGAGAATAGAACCGTGATTTCTGAAACCCCCATTGTAGTTGTCCAGATAAGGAAAATGAGGTAAATAAGGTTAAATGACTTGCCCAGGAAGATGAGTCTTCCTGACTTCAGCCCAGCCACTCTATCCACTATTCCACAAACCTACTTTCTCCCCCATTATACATAATCAAGGTGTCATTTCCTGAGGGGTTACTGACAATATTGCTGGCTTCCCCTGTAGCTGGAATATGAAGAACAGGTATTTCCTTTCATGGGAGTCACAGAATGAATATAGCTGATGGAAAACAATGGCTGTGCAGTCTGGCTTTGGGGAAAAGGAGAACCATCAAGTATGAGGCTGGGGGAGACATTCTCCATCACAAAGCTAGGATGCAGAAATCCAAGTTGACATGAGATGAACCAGCCAATAGAGGGCACTGGAGACTAGTTACAGAGAGGACCAGTTTCTCTTACATCACTTACAGTATAAACTGGGATCTTTCTTTGTGTAAAATGCCTTCCTAAGACAAACCCAGACTATATTCATGAATGACAGAGTCTCTGGCCTCAGAGAAACAATATGGTAAAGTAGAGAAAGATCTAGAGTCTAAGGACCTGGTTGATCCATGTACTAATCTGGTGACTTTGGGCAAGTTGATTTGTTGGAAAATGAGCCTGAGATGGGGCCAGGCCAGTACTTCAGATGAGAAACTGGAAGGAAATTAGATTCTTATAGATTGTTTGCCAGACACCTAATCAAAGGAGTCTACTAGTCAGAGCATGGAAAGAGTCTCAATGACACCATGTCTAATATCCCCTTAACTGCAGAGAGCTTAGAACTGAACTGAAGTCTCTTGAGGTCTCTTGGCCTTTGTACTGGCCATCCCCCATGCTTCCTCATCTGAGTTATGCTCCCTAGTGTCCTTTGAGATTCACTTCGAGGGTCCCATTCTACATGAGACTTGGGCAGAGCTTCTGCCTGCTAATGAATGCCATTTCCCCCAAAAGACTCCTTATTAATTTGTATATTACCTACATATTTATGTATTCTCCCCCCCCCCACCACCACACAACACAACGTAAGCTATATGAAAGCAGGGGACACTTCATTTGTCTTTATAGACCCAATACCTAGACATGTGTTAAACACTTGATAAATGTTTATTGATTGATTTTTGGGGGTTCCTTCCAGTTCTAAGATCTATGATATTTTGTGGTGTGATCTTTTTATTTACTGAGACATTCACTCTCCTTTCAGAAAATCTTAAGAAATCTAAATTTGTGGAAATCTTCTTGGATTCTTTTAAATATTAGGCTCCCAGAGTAGCTGTTTCTCTACGAGCATCTGAGAAATAGAATTTACATTTCTACAGGACTTTAACATTTAGAAAGTTGTTTTCTCTCAGGTGAAGAGTTAAAATATTAATTTGTTCATTTACATATGAGGAAACAGAGGATTAGAGAAATGAAGTGACTTGGGCAGGGGCATATAACCGGTAAGTAGTAGAGCTAGAATTTAAAACTAAGTCACCTGACTAAAAATTGACTGACTTTTCTAGCAAGGATGAAAAATATAGCCCTAGGGCGGCTACGTGGCACAGTGAGTAGAACGTTGGCCCTGGAGTCAGAAGGACCTGAGTTCAGATCCAGCCTTAGACACTTAATGCAAACACAAAACAAACAAACAAACAAAAAACCTAGCCGTGTGACCTTGGGCAAGTTACTTAACCCCAACTGCCCTCCAAAAAGCAAAAAAAAAAAAAACTATAAAAGAAAAAAAGAAAAATATAGCCCTAATACCTAAATTAGGAAAAGAAAAAGTACAGAAAGAAAATTGTAAACCAATGTCATCAATGCCTATTGATCCAAAAGTTTTAAATAAAGTCCTATCACATAGACTATAGAAATTTATCCAAAAAATCACCTATTCTGTGCAAGTTAAATTTATTCAACAATGGGAAAACAACCAACATAGTTAGTCATACTAAAAACAAAAACTTCTAAAATCATGATTATCAATAGATACAGAAAAAGCCTCTAACAAAGTACAATACCTATGTATCATTTAAAAAAAAACTACTACAAAGTATAGGTTGGCCTATAGAACCTTTTTTTTTTTAAGCAATTGGGGTTAAGTAACTTGCTCAAGGTTACACGGCTAGTCATTATTTATGTGTGGGTGCTCATTTTCTGAGGCCGGATTCGATCTCGGGTCATCCCAACTCCGAGGCCGGCACTCTTACTCACTGCACCACCTAGCCGCCCCTATAGAACCTTTTTAAAAATATCATAAGAATATTTTTCTAAAATCAAAAGCAAGCATCGTATGCAATGGAAATACACTGGAAGATTTACCAGTAAATGCAAGAGTAAAGCAAGAGTACCCACTTTCTCATTATTTAATAAAATTCTAAACATGCTAGCAATATCAATAAAACAAGAGGAAAAAAAACTTAAAGGCATATAGACAAAGACAAAATAAAAATATATCTTTTTGCTGGTGGTATGATTGTTGACTTGGAAATTCCTAGGAATTTAGCAAAGATACTAATTAAGACAATAAATCTGAAAGCTACACAATAAACCCATAATAACCAATGTTATATCTATCTAATAAGAATCCAAAAAGTAATAAAAGAAATTAAAATACCATCCAAAGAAAATTAAGAGAATGCATAAAATTTGAGGGATCAATCTACCAAAGCTCAGTAAATACCCATATAGGTTAAATTGCTAACTGTTCCTAAAATAAATAAAGTACAACTTAGATGGAAGAATATTCAGTTCTCATGGCTGAGCCATGCCAATACAAAAGATGATAATACTACCAAAATTAGTGTGTATGCTATGCCAATAAAATTATCAAAGCAATACTTTATAGAACTCAATAAAATGATTACAAAATTCATTTGGAGAAATAAAATGAAAAAAAAAAGGTAAAGATGAAGGGAAATTGCAATTCCTGACTCTAAACCATAATATAAAGAAGCAATCATAAAAACAATCTGGTAATGCTTTTAAATTGGAAAAGTAGATCAATAGAACAGACTAAACAAGTGAGAATCATGAACAATGTAACTCATCAGACCAATATTTGATAAATCATAAAGAATATTACTTAGAGCAAGATGGTGGAGTAGAAACAGCATGTCCAAAGCACTCTCCCCCCAGATCACCTCCAAACTATGTAAAAGGGGACTCTGAACATCTTCTGGAGCCCCAGTACCCACAGAATGACACAGAGAAGCTGACCTCCCGCCAAGGACAGCCCAGCAGCCCTGCAGGAAGGACCAGCGCAGCGCTCTGGGAGCCAGCAGCGCAGCACTCGAGGAGCCAAGCACAGGTCCACATGAGTCACGGTTTTTGCCCCAGGGCAGCTGGGCTAGCAGCCGACTGGAGGGACCCCAGAACACCAGCAGCTGTGGTGATTCCAGAATTATCAATATAGACATGCCTAGGACAAAGTGAGAGGTTAGTGCCCCATGGAATTTGGGACCAGTATTTGGGGAATGCGTCCACTTCCTCCCCTGGGGGCCAGAAGCCACTGAGGAGACACACCATTTTGCAGTTTTCAGAGGCGGCTCCAGCTCCTGGCCTGCGAACTGTAGGGAGATCCAGCGATCAGTCTTGGGGGGTAATCACTCTTGCTTTAACCTCCCTGGATCTGGATTGTGATCTGGGATGGAGGTTGTGGGTGGGTTTCCAGCTTGCCAGAAATGGAAGTTGTCCCCCCACACGTTCGGGATGAAAGTTCACCTGTCTGGCAGCCCAGCCATACTGTGGCAACAAGCCCAAAAGTCAAGTAATTAAGTGGCAACATGCCAAGGCAAAGGAAGCAAATTAAACAGAAAAATGCAACCTCAGACTCCTATTTTGGGGGCAAAGAGGATCGAAGCATAGAACAGGGAGAGGACTGTAAGGTCAGAAATCCTGCTCCAAAAGCCCCAAAGGAAAATATGAGCTGGTTACTGGCCATAGAGGACCTCAAGAAGGACATTAGAAATCAAATAAGAGAAGAGGAGGAAAAATTGGGAAGAGAAATGAGAACGATGCAGGAAAAGTATGAAATGAGAGTCAACAGTCTGTCTGAGGAAAACAACACCTTAAAAAATAGACTAACTCAAATGGCAAAGGAGGCCCAAAAGGGCAATGAGGAGAAGAATGCCTTAAAAAGTCGAATTTGCCAGATGGAAAAAAATCTCAAAAGTTCACTGAGGAGATTCATTCCTTCAGAGTTAGACTGGAGCAAATGGAAGCTAATGACTTTATGAGAAACCAAGATGCTGTTAAGCAGATCCAAACAAACGAAAGATAAGAAGGCAATGTGAAATATCTCATGGGAAAAACCACTGACCTGGAAAATAGATCCAGGAGAGACAATTTAAAAATTATTGGACTACCTGAAAGCCATGATCAAAGAAAGAACCTAGAAATCATCCTTCAAGAAATTCTCAAGGAAAATTGTCCTGATGTTTTAGACCCAGAAGGCAAAATAGAGGTTGAAAGAATCCACTGATCACCTCCTGGAAAAGATCCCCCAAAAAAACTCCCAGGAATGTTATAGCCAGGTTCCAGAATTCCCAGATCAAGGAGAAAATACTACAAGCAGCCAGGAAGAAACAATTTCAATATTGTGGAAACACAATCAGAATAGCCCAGGATCTGGCAGCTTCTACATTGAGGGATAAAAGGGCATGGAATATGATATTCCAGAGGGCAAAGGACCTGGGATTAAAGCCAAGGGTCACATACCCAGAAAAACTGAGTATTTTGTTTCAGGGGAAAATATGGTTATTCAATGGAATAGAGGACTTTCAAGCATTCTTGAGGAAAAAACCAGAGTTGAATAGAAAATTTGACATTCAGACACAAGAAGCAAGAGATGCCTGAGAAGGTAATCAGGGAAAAGAAATCAAAAGGAACTTATCAAAGTTGAGCTATTTACATTCCTATATGGAAAAACAATAACTGTGACT
Source organism: Gymnobelideus leadbeateri (assembly GCA_011680675.1). Classification (NCBI taxonomy): domain Eukaryota; kingdom Metazoa; phylum Chordata; class Mammalia; order Diprotodontia; family Petauridae; genus Gymnobelideus; species Gymnobelideus leadbeateri. The sequence continues at coordinate 1,158,744 of WOXC01010220.1, read as the reverse complement.
GATGAAACCTTTCTTAGTATGAAAATAATGGAAGAAGGGTGTATGGGCATATGAATACATACGTGAATGTGTGTACCTATGTTTACAGTTATATATGGATAGAGGGCATAGGTTGAATTTGTTGGGAAGGGAGGATGCTCAAGGGGTGAAATTATGAGATGAGAGAGGAAAGTGGCAAGAGGAGATGGGAAGAGACAGGGTAGGGTAAACTATCTCATGTAGAAGAAGCAAGGGGAAGTGGCTGCAGGGGAGGGGAAGAATAGGAAGATAAAAAGGCAAAACCACATTCTCATTGAATTTGGTTCAGGGAGAGAATGACATACATACTAAATGGGATATCTCAACCTGCAGCAGAATAGGGGGAAGGGGGATGAGAGGAGGGATGATGGATGGGAGGGCATTCTTGGGGGGAGGGGAGGTTGGAAGTACCCACTATAGAAGAGGGACAGGATCAAGTAGGGAATGGACCAGGTGGGGGGTGGGATGGGTGGGAGGGAATTATAAGCAGCCTTGTACAATATATCTACTATGGTAAAGTTTTGCATAGCTAGACATGTACAACATATACTGAATTACTTATCTTCCCAGAGGGAATGGGTGACAAGGGAGGAAGGGAATGGATCTGAAATTCGAGGTCTTAAAATTAAATGTTTCAAATATATATAAATACTATTATTAATACTCTTTTGCTTGTAATGGGGAGATAAGATGTGCAGGCATTGGGGCACAGAGATTCACCTTCCTCTAATGGAAAAGTCGAAGGGGGTATGGGAGAAGATATGGGAGAGAGCAGATTGGAGGAAGTGATATCTTGTGGGACTGCTATTCTGGGAGGGCGGGTCGGGGAAAAACAGGGGAAAAAATTGTAACTCAAAATCTGGCAGAAATGAATGATGTAAAACAGAAGTTAATAAAGCATTTGTTTAAAAAAAAAAAAAGAAAATGCTAACCACATCCAGAGAAAGAACTATGAAGTCTTAATCCAGATTGAACCATACAATTTTCACTTTTTTTTATTTTTATTTTTCTTTCTTGTTTTTTTTCCCCTTTTGTTCTGATTCTTCTTTCACAACATGACTAATGTGGAAATATTTTAAACATGATTGTACATGTATAACCTATATCAGATTTCTTTTTGTCTTGGGGAGGGGGGGAGGGAAGGGATGGAGAAAAATCTATAACTCAAAATTTTACAAATATGAATGTTGAAAACTATCTTTACATGTAATTGGAGAAAAAATAAAGCATATTATATGCATTAAAAAAGAATATTACTTAGGAAAGAATTATTTGATTTTAAAAACTGGTGGGGGGCGGCTAGGTGGCACAGTGAATAGAGCACTGGCCCTGGAGTCAGGAGGACCTGAGTTCAAATCTGGCCTCAGACACTTGACAAACTTACTAGCTGTATGACCTTGGGCAAGTCACTTAACCCCAACTGCCCTTCAGAAAGGGGGAGAAAATTAAAATTGGAAATGATAAATCATTTCTAGGGGCGGCTAGGTGGTGTAGTGAGTAAGAGTGCTGGTTCTGGAGTGGGGAGGACCTAGGATTGGTTCCAGCCTCAAATACTTAACACCCACAGAAAAATAACTGGCCATGTAACCTTGAGCAAGTTACTTAACCCCAGTTGCTTTCCAAAAAAAAAAAAAAACTGCTAGGAAAGCAATCTAACAGAAATTTAGCTTGGACCAATATTATATGCCATATTCCACAATAAAGTGAAAGTAGATACATTACTCTGATACTAAATATTATATTATAAAAAATAAGAAGGGAAGTTTATTTATCTTTCATACCTATAGGCAGGAGATAGGGGATAGATAACCATACAAGGGACTGAGAATTACAAAAGATAAAAATCACAATTGTGCATGAAACTGAAATGTTTCTACAAATATAAAATGAACAAATCTAGAATAAGAAAGGAAAGTGGATAAATGGGGGGGAAAATCTTTGCATTTAATTTCTCTGATAAGTGCTTGGCATCCAAGACATGTAGTGAATCTGTAGATATCTATATATATCTATGAATACAAATGCATATATATGTATATGTATATATCAAAAGTCATTGCCCAACATGTAAGTGGCTAAAGGATATGAACAAGGAGTACTCAAAGAATGGGAGAGTATTAACAACCATATGAAAGGTTGCCCCAAATCATTAATAATAAAAGAAAAGCAAATCGAGGCAGCTAGGTGGCCCAGGGAGTAAGAGCGCCAGCCCCGGAGTTGGGATAACTCAGAATTTGAGCAAGTAATTTAACCCCAATTTCTTTTTTAAAAAATGCAAATCAAAATAATCTCAAATTCAGAAAACTGACAAATAGTAAAAAAAACCCCAACTTTAAGCTACAAGGGTCATGTCAGACAGTGATGTACACACACACTGAGATGCAATGCATACAAAGCATGCTAACGCTGGGGCTGAGTCCAGAGTCCAGGAGGAAAGCCATGGAACTCCAGTGGGCAGCCTGAGGTAAAGCAAACGTGTAATCACTCCATGGCAGCACCCACCCTGTGACCCCACCATGAATCACTCATGAGCTGAGATCAGGCAGCAGAGGCAAGAACACCTCACAGTGTTCCTTGTGGGGTCTAAGAATGGCTCTCTAAGGCTAACAGCTTCAGGGGAAACCAAGTGGTCAGAAGTTTCAATGTGGCCACGGCTATGTCATAATCACCCGCTAACGTGGAGTTGCAGATGCAGATGAGATGCAGATGCTGCTGCACCCTCTGGGAGGTGCCAGGAGGCAGGAGGCAGAGCAAGGAAGGAAGAGAGACAGGGGGCACAATGGGAAGGGAGGGGTGTGTGAGAAAAACATGGGCACTTTCTAAGTGATTAATGAACAGCTGACTGGGCAGCCACTCCCTTTGATCAGACCATCATCACATCTCACCTGAAATATTGTAATAGCCTCTTAAATAACCTGACTCCTGTCCCCTTTCCAGTCCACCGCTCTCCCCTGCTGCCAAAGGGATTTTCCTAGCTCAGGTCTGACTGCGCCAAGCCCCTACTCAATAAACTGCAGTGGCTCCCCACTCCCGTGAGGATCAAAGACAGGTTCCTCTCTAAGCTGACTCCTTACCTTATAGCCTTATTCTCCATCACTCCTCTTCACGGACAAAGGTCTGGCTATGGAGGTCTTCCTACAGCTCCTCATCCACAACAGCCTATTGCCCATCTCTGTGCCTTGGCCCCTGCTGTTCTCCAGGCCTGGAAAGCTCTCCCTCTTCACCTCCACTTCCTCCAAGGCTCAGATCAGATACCACTTTGAGCACACAGCATTCCCGGATTCCTCCCATCAGCACAATGTACCTCCCTCCCACAAAATTACATGCCCCTTTAGACTGTGACCACCCCACCCCCCGATAAGGGGCTGCCTTTCTTTGTGCCTCCAAACTTGTCCCAGATACTGGAACACAGGAGGCGCTTAATAAATGCTTTGCAGGATTCAAATTCAGGTCCTCTGACTTCAAATGCAGCTGTACCAGGATGCCTCCCCTTCAAGCAATGTTGCTCACCAGACTAGGCTGAGATCAAACAACAAAAGGAATATGAAGCCCTTTGGAACCACAAAGCCTAACATCAAGTTTCCTCTTATGCTTATCCCCACAAGAACTAGAAACAACAGGGGCCTTGGGGATCCCCAGCCCAGCCTCCTCAGAGGCAGAAAGAAACCAGGGATGGCAACCCCACACCTCCTCAGTCACAAAGATCCTAAATGGCAGAGCTAGAACTCAGACCCAGGTCCCTTACCATCAATCGATCAATCACAAGCATTTATTAGGCTCCAACTATGTGCCAGGAAAGGCAGGGAGGTACTTGAAAACTATTTTGTGTCTCCCATTTAGGGAAGTCTAGGGAGGGCCCTTTATTTCACCTCTTTGACCATAGTCTGACCATAGCTTTTGTGGTGGTAAAAGATGCTGAAAGTCTTTGTTTTTGTTTTAAACTTAAAATGTTTCAGTTCCCTGCATGTATCAGAATGAAAAAAGTACCAGACCAGGGGTATCAGAGAACTTGGGTATGGGCAATTAGGCCCAGGCACTTTACTAGACAACTTGATGATAGGCCTCAGTGTCCTCAGTCATAAAATGGGGACAATAAAACCTATATGATCTCCCTCAGAAGATTCCATAGCTAAAAGCTTTCATTTACTATTGTGCTATAAGAAATAATGAACAGGTGAACTTCAGAAAAACCTGAAAAGATTTACATGAACTGATGCTGAGTGAAGTGAGCAGAACCAGGAGAACATTGTACACAGTAACAGTTACAGTGTGCAATGACTGATTTTGATAAACAGCCCTTCTCAGCAATGCAAGGACCTAAAACATTTCCAAAGGACTCATGATGGAAAATGCCATCTACATCCAGAGAAAGAACTGTGGAGTCTGAACGCGGAACAAAGAAGCCTATTTTCTTTTTTTGTTGTTTTGTTTCATTTTGTTTTTTCTTTTTCATGGTTTCTCCCATTCGTTATAATTCTTCTATACAACATGACTAATGTAAAAATATATTTAATAGAAATGTCTATGTAAAGCTTATATCAGATTGCAGGTTGCCTTGGGGAGGGAGAGGGAATGGGGACAAAATTTAAAACTTATGGAAGGAGAATTCCTAAGTGATTTCTGAACTCTCCTCAAACACCATCTTCAGGAGGCCTTTCCTGATATCCCAGCTACTTGCACCTTCCCTTCCTCCCCAAACTCCCATGTAATTTTAAAATAAATTTATTTATTTACATCTTTTCTCTCCCTATCGCAGGGGAGTCCCGCTCTGTTGCACCAGATGGTCCGGTAGGATCATTGATGTAGAGAATGAAAGGCCCTTGGAGCTCACTTAGTCCAATGCTTTCATTTTACAGATGAGGAAAGTGAAATTCTGAGACAAAATCTGACTCGTCAAAGAAACAGTGAGTCCCAGCATAATTGGGCCCCATCCCAAGGTTCAGACTGGTCCAGCATTCCCTCCATTAGAGCACACTACCTCCAGAGAAAGGTTCAGGAACTCATTGTGTCCTACATTCCTTGAGCACTCTGGGGAAGCCTAGAATTCCTTCACAGAATTATCTTTGTCAATGAATAAAATAAAATACAGAAGAGACTGAAAGGCAGCTGTCAGAATATTTTTTGTAATTCCCTATGGACCCTGGCTCTGCAGAATGGAAGTTCCTTGAGAGAAGGGGCTATTTCATCGGTGTCTTTGTATCCTTGGAGAAATTTAAATAAAGTAATTTTTATTTATTTAAATAAAGTCATGGGACTGTGAGCTTCTAGTGGGCAAGGAACATGTTTTCTGCCTTTTGCACACACAGTAAGTGTGAATGACTGATCGACATAGATGAAATCACTTCAAATGTTATTGTCATTTCAAAACTACAGCTGCACATTTTCCAACATTTGGATTGTTTCTAAAATGCAGCTGAAGGAAGTAGTCCAACAGGTCTAGCACACAGGGCATCTGCTGGCTCTCTGTCCTCTGCCATCCTCCCAGAAGGATCTAGGGACAGCTCAGAGAACACACTGGCCTGAAAGGCCGCCAGCCCCCTCCTGAGAAACTGCCAGTGACCTTGGCAAGCCTTGGCCGCCTATCTGCTTCTCTTTTCTCCCTTTGGATACAATGGGATTTTCCTCCTAAATTCATATTCTAGAGGAGTCACAAACGTCCCCCCAAGTTCAACAGCAGCCCTGACTTCAGATCTCAGAGGCCTCCTGCTATGCCGAGCTCTCTGCCGGCCCCCCGCTAAGGGGAGGCTTTTGATGTGTACTATTGGGACTCCCAGCTGACCCACACAGAGGCCCTTTGATCTCTTAGTAAGTGGCTGCTTGTCTCCTGGTGCCTTTAGTCTGGCTGCAGGGAAGTTTCTGGAAGTCAGTCCTCATCCTGGGGACACACAAACTCCACACACCAGGAGTGTGCTCCCTTCAGTCACCCGGGACTGCCCCACTGAAAAGCCTGCTTTAAGCTATGAGAGAATTTCCCCTGGTAGCCACATTCCATCAACCCCAGGACTACACTATTAAGACTTTTTTTTTCTCCCCCAAATGAAGCAGCTTAAAATGATTTAAAGGACATGGAAGGTTCCCATAGAGCAAAAAGGAAGTAAATCCTCTGTGAAAAGAAGTCTTGAGCACAGTTGGTGTCAAAGCTTACAGTACTTTGATGTTTGTGAAAATAAATGTGGATGAGATACGAAGATGGGCAGAAAAACAGCCTTTATCAATACTTCTGGGGTGAAGTGAAGGTTCAGCTACAGACAAACGCCTTTGAAAAGCAGCTCCGTGGCTGACTCAACACAAAGCTATAGGTTGCTCTTTGATGAATATGGATGCTGATGTCCTTTCAGACTTCAGCAAACTACTGACTGGTCAGCTTTCTGCAGCCATAATCTAATCCCCGTAAGGTGAATCAGGCACCAAAGAGGTGAACTGGAAAGGCAGACCACAGGAAACAGCCCGGGAAGATGCCTTGGGAATCAAAGCAGCAATAGTAAATACAGTCAATTACAGTGGATACTTTGATGCTTTTACAAACTAAAATCTCTACAAGTATCTGAGACTGTATTCTTTCTTAATTCCTGGGCAAGAGATTGCTGGGATAAGAGGCAGAGGGGTGTAGTGGGCAGAGGGCTATATAAAATTAGGAACACCTGGCCCCAAATCTCACCATTGATAACTAGAGACAAAGGTCTGAGCCTGTTTCCACATCTGTAAAGTGGGGGTGGAGGGTATAGGTGGGTGGAGGAGATGGGGGAATAATAGATCATATTTGCAGTATCTCCTTAGATAGTTACTGTGATTTAGAAATAAAATGAGGGGTGTCAGGTGCTTTCCAAACCTTAAAGAGACATTTAAATTACCTTTTTAAAAAATTTGGGAGGTGGCTAGGTGGCACATGAATAGAGCACCGACCGTGGTGTCAGAGGGACCTGAGTTCAAATCCGGCCTTAGACACTTGACACACTTACTGGCCGTGTGACCTTGGGCAAATCACTTAACCCCAATTGCCCTGATTTCCCCCCTCCAAAAAGTTTAAAAAAAATTGGGGACTGCACCTGTGATTTCCACACTGTAAAGAAGAACACTATGATTCCTTTTCAGGTATTGATGAAATGGGACAATACTGAGTTAGAATGATGGAACAACAGCTGCCTGAGTACCGAGAGGCTGAGAGATCTTGCCAGGGTCACATAGGCAGGACATTTCAGAAGCTGGCTTTGAACACAATTCTCCCTGAATCTGAGGGAAGCTATCTATCAACCCTACATCAATATCACTATGCTAATCGCCATCAATGGTAGCAGCAACAACAACAATTCAAATGTCAATCCTTGCTTCTAACTCAAATTCATGCCAATGCCTTCTATGGGCAAAACATAGAATTAGGTCCCTGCCCTCAAGAAACCTGCAACCTAGAAGGAAATGAGAACCTGCCACACCGAGTTATTTCTATGAATACCGGGGGTTGTGTTGCCTTGGGGTGTTTATTTTAAATCTAGGATAAAACAATGCCTTATAATGCCAAACTCACATGGGGCTAAAAGGGGCCTCAGATGCTATCATGTCCAGCCAGTATTTGAAAAAGAATTCATGGAGGACAGCCATGCGAAGAGGCCTCTCCATGGCCAGTGATGGAGAGCCCACTGCCTCGTGCACCCATTCCAATTTGGGATACTGGAAGTAAGGCCTTTCCCCCTTATATTCAACCTAAGTCTATCATGCCAAAACTGGTTTGTATGTACTGAGTACATACAAACTCCTTTAGCTGGTTGTTCAGTGCCTTCCATGACAAGGCTCAATTCTCCCTTTTTTAGCCTTGTATTACATGCAACCTTCCAGCCCACACAAATCCCACTCCTGGGTCCTCCATTAAAATTCCTACTTAACAATATGGAGCCAAAGAAATTAAGTACAACTTGGTTGTTTGAAAAACAGACCCAGGACATTCTCAGAAAACACACATTGTTAAGAGATTCAATCAATCAATTGTAGAAGCATTTATTAGGCCCCTTTTGTGAGCAAGGTAAATGGGAGGCTTTGGGGAATACAAAGCCACAAGGAAACCAGATTCTCTCCTCAAAAGATCAATAACAACAATGACAGTATTGATGTAATGTTTTAAAGATTGCACAGGGCTTTAAAAATACTACCTGTGTCCCAACAACAATCCTGGCAGGTAGGAACTATTATCCCTGTTTTACAGACAAGTTAAACTGAGGCAGAGTGAGCTTAAATAACATACATATTTAGTGTCAAAGGCTAGATTTGAATTTGGGTCTTCCTGACTCTACATTCTGCCATCTAGCTGCATTCTATTTGAGAGTACAAGGAGAGGGAAATCAACACAAGATCATTAGATCACAGGACCAGAGATCTGGAGCAGCAAAAGGGCTTCAGGTTTTAGGTTTGGAAATTGATGCTAAGACAGTTAAAGTCCCTGGACCCAATGCCACACAGCAAGTAGGAGCAAAGGGATTTGAATCCAAGTCCTTGGAATTGAAATACACCACAGTGTCCACACTTACATGCTACCTCCCAAGAAGCACTGAACAGAGGGAAATAAAGAACTAATTCTTACTGTTTCTCAGTACTGCAGGACCACAAATAGTGAGAAGGAAGGCATGTAGTCTAAATCATTTGTGGAGAAATAAAGTCAGTTTCCCGGTATCGCACTGCTGAGAAATGTCTGAGGCAGGATTCAAATCTTGATCTTATTCATTTTAAGGCTAAAAGTCTAATCAACTATGCCATGCTATTGTAAATTACAAGTTTGAATGATAGATTTTTTAAAACCACTGCAGAGAAAAAAATCATGGCTCTGGAATCATGACAACGAGATGAAGATCTTTGCTTTCTCATGAACTTTGTAACTGCAAACAAGTCACAAGCTTTCTGAGCTTCAGCTGCTTCAGGGGATGGATAGCCACTATTACTGTCCCCATTTTACAGATGGGCAAACTGAGGCAGAAAGGTTAGGTGACAGTAAGTGCTTGAGGCAGACTTTGAACTCAAGGCTTCCTGACTTTACATCCAATATACTGTCCCCTACAGTGCCTAACTCAACACAAATTTGAGTTACTCATTAATTAATTACACAAATAATAATCCTCCTCTGCTGTCTCATCATGGCATTGGGATGACCTTGGGTTCCTGCAGGCCAAAACCAGGAGGACACAGGGTCAGGGAGGTCCTACAAATATGGAAAGGGGTTAAATGTGTGCCAAACAATGGTGTTCTTTGTCTCTGGCCAATTTTAGGGGGGAATCTTACCAGAGCCTTAGCTAAATTAGCCAGGGGTGGGGCATGGGGTAAATAATGCCCTCCACTAAGCAGATACACTAGAAGTTAAATCTTCAAGGTCAAAAAAGGGAAAAATACCGAGGGGTCTGCTGGGTCCATTTCCATTGCTTTGTTTTAAACTGAAAATTATCTGATGCCTAGGGCTCATCTCCAGTATTGCTCAAACACTGAATATACTTAAGTAAGGAAAAATGATTCATTAACTTGGGATACTTCTTTTCCTTAATGTTTGTTTCTGAAACCATCAATACTACCTCTTTGGCAATACCACAAGCACACAGTACTAAATATTCTTTAGAAACACCTAAACTTTTACTGCATCAGTGGAGAGTGAGAATGTCTAAGGACTCAGGTCTTTGGCTATGGATTGGGAGGAATCCCAAATAAGGGCTGACATAGAAGAGACCAAGAGGAAGCTGCCCACCCTAACCACCCACCCAAATACTTATGGAATGTACTCATCCATATATCCATTCATTTCTTCCTTATGCAACAGATTCTAATAGAATTGGGGGAGATCACAAAGAAGTAATGACAGAAGAAAGGATTCCTAATAAACACTGTCCCATAAAGAATAATAAGAAAGCTACTAATGGCGGAGCCAAGATGGCAGAGTAGAAACACCACTTCCACGGCATTCCAGCCCACACCACTTCAAAATTATGTAAAAGGGGACTCTGAACAACCTCTGGAGCTCCAGAACTCACAGAACGACAAAGAGAAGCTAACCTCCCACTAAGGACAGCCCAGCAGCCTGGCAGGGAGTGGCCAGCGCAGAGCTCTGGACCCTGTGAGTTGGAGGTTTTAGCCCCAGGGCGGCCAGACCAGCAGCCAGCTGGAGGGATGCCAGAACACCAACAGCTGTGGCGATTCCAGAATTACCTACACATAGATGCCTAGGACAAAGTGAGAGGTTAGTGCCCTATGGACTTTGGGACCAGTATTTGGGACTGTGTCAGCTTCTTCCCCAGGGGGCGAGAAGCTGCTGAGGAGCTGCGGCACAGCCACCATTTTGCTGCAACTGAAGCTGCAATATGCAGGGGGATCCAGTGATCACTGTTGGGGGTAATCACTCTTACTTTAACCTTCTTGGATCTGGATTGCGGTCTGGGGTGGAGGTCTTGGGGTATGTGACTAGCTTGCCAGAGTGTGTGGGGGCTTCAGGGAGGCCACCCAACTAATACTGCTGGCAGTTGAGAAGACCCCAATGTTTGGGACAGAAAGCTCCCTTGTCTGGTGGCAGAATCCTACTGTGGCAACAAGCCAAAAAGTCAAGTAATTAAGTGGCAACATGCCTAGGCAAAGGAAACAAAATAAACAGAAAAATTCAACAAGACTCCTATTTTGGGGGCAGAGAGAATCAAAGCATGGAACAGAAGGAGGACTGTGAGGTCAGAACTCCTGCAACAAAAGCCCCAAATGAAAATACGAGTGGGTTACAGGCCATAGAGGACCTTAAGAAGGATTTTAAAAACCAAATAAGAGAAGTGGAGGAAAAATTGGAAAGAGAAATGAGAAGGATGCAGGAAAAGTATGAAATGAGAGTCAACAGCCTGACTGAGGAAAACAACACCTTAAAAAATAAACTAACTCAATTGGCAAAAGAGGCTCAGAAAGGCAATGAGGAGAAGAATGCCTTAAAAAGCCAAATTTGCCAGATGGAAAAAGAATCTCAAAAGCTCACTGAGGAGATTCATTCCTTCAGAATTAGACTGGAGCAAATGGAAGCTAGTGACTTTTTGAGAAATCAAGATGCTGTTAAGCAGATTGAAAGAATAGAAAGGCAATGTGAAATATCTCATAGGAAAAACCACTGGCCTGGAAAATAGATCCAAGAGAGATAATTTAAAAATTATTGGACTACCTGAAAGCCATGATCAAAGAAAGAACCTAGAAATCATCCTTCAAGAAATTCTCAAGGAAAATCGCCCAGATATTTCAGACCGAGAGGGCGAAATAGAGGTTGAAAGAATCCACCAATCACCTCCTGAAAAAGATCCCAAAAAGAAAACCCCTAGGAATATTATAGCCAGATTCGAGAATTCCCAGATCAAGGAGAAAATATTACAAGTAGCCAGGAAGAAAATTTCAATATTGTGGAAACACAATCAGAATAGCAGAGGACCTGAAAGTTTCTACACTGAGGGATCAAAGGGCATGGAATATGATATTCCAGAGAGCAAAGGAGCTGAGATTAAAACCAAGAATCACCTACCCAGCAAAACTGAGTATCTTGTTTCAGGGGAAAATATGGTCATTCAGTGGAATAGAGGACTTTCAAGCCTTCTTGAGGAAAAAACCAGAGTTGAATAGAAAATTTGACATTCAGAGATTCTTGAGAAGGTAAACAGTGAAAAGAAATCAAAAGGAACTTGTCAAAGTTGAACTATTTACATTCTTACATGGAAAAACAATAACTATAACTAATGAAACCTTTCTCAGTATGAAAATAGTTGAAGAAGGGTATATGGGCATATGAATGCATATGTGAATGTGTGTATATATGTTTACAGGTATACATGGATAGAGGGCAGAGGTCAAATTTGGCGGGAAGGGATGATACTTAACGGGTGAAGTTAAGAGGTGAGAGAGGAATGTGGCGAGAGGAGATGAGGAGAGACAGGGTAGGGTAAACTATCTCATGTAGAAGAGGCAAGGAGAAGTGGTTGCAGGGGAGGGGAAGAACAGGAAGGCAAAAAGGCAAAACCATATTCTCATTGAATTTGGCTCAGGGAGAGAATGACATACATACTAAATGGGATATCTCACCCTGCAGGAGAGTAGGAGGGAGGGGATGAGAGGGGGGATGATGGAGGGGAAGGCATGCTGGGGGGAGGGGAGGTTGGAGGCACCCACTTTTGAAGAAGGACAGGATCAAAGTAGGGAATGGACCAGGTGGGGAGTGGGATGGGTGGGAGGGAAATATAGCTAGTTTTTTACAATATATCTACTATGGTAATGTTTTGCATAGCTATACATGTACAACACATATTGAATAGCTTATCTTCCCAGTGGGAATGGGTGACAAGGGAGGAAGGGAATGGATCTGAAATTCGAAATTTTAAAATCAAATGTTTCAAATATATATAAATACTTTTTTTTTTTTTGCTTTTTGGAGGGCAATTGGGATTAAGTAACTTGCCCAAGGTCACCCGGTGAGGGTTTTTGTTTGTGTGCGTTAAGTGTCTGAGGCTGGAACTGAACTCAGGTCCTTCTGACTCCAGGGCTGGCGCTCTACTCACTGTGCCACCTAGCCGCCCTATAAATACTTTTATTAATACTATTTTGCATGTAATTGGGAGATAAGATGTGCAAGCATTGGGGCACAGACATTCACCTTGCCCTAATGGAAAAGTCGAAGGGGGTATGGGAGACGATATGGGAGAGAGCAGATTGGAGGAGGGGATATTCTGGGGAACTACTATTCTGGGGTGGTGGGTAGGGGGAAAATGGGGAAAAAATTGTAACTCAAAATCTGGTGGAAATGAATGATGTAAACCAGAAGTTAATAAAGCATTTGGGGAAAAAAAAAGAAAGCTACTGATAAGAAACTGGGGAAATTGAGGTATCTCGTAGATCTGAGAAGGGGAGGAGGGTGGGAGGAAAGGGCCAGCAGTAGAGAGGGAGGCTGGATGAAGAAAGAGCCAGGAAAACAAAGGGGGAAAGGATGAGAGGAAGGGGAAAGAAGTGAGGAGAGGAAAGGAAATGGTGCAGAAAAGGTGAGTTGGGAGAGATGAATGTTAAAAGTAGGGATTGTTTTATTCTTTTTGTGTATCCCCAGTACTGCAGATATTAATATGTATCTGTGGATTAATTGATGAACCTTAAAACTGTCAGAATTGTAACTAGCAATACTGGAACCCAGGGAAGGCATAAAAAGCCCCAAGTTTAAGTGGTACCACATGGTGCCTCTGCTGAAGTTCCTTTTACCTCTCATTGGGCATTTAAGGCCTTTTAAAATCTAGGACCAATCTGTCTACATTTCCTTGACCTTACTCTCTCTACAATTCTGCCAAACTGACTAATATAGTCTTTGACAATATTTCATCTCCTATCACTGTTTTTTCCACTGATTGCTCCTCAAGCCAAGAATTCCCTCCCTCCTCACCTCAGCCTCAAAGAATCCCAAGCTTTTTTCAAAGCTCAGCTGAACCATCACTTCCTGCAGTAGCCTCTTACATTCCACAGCCAAGACCAACAGAAAGTAAGCACCCTGAGGGCAAGCATCTGCTATTTTTTCCATTTGTAATCTCCCAGCCTTTCAGTGCCAAGAGCCTAGTAGGGGACTAATGAATGCCAGTTAAATGTTGAGTGAGTAAAGCAATAGGAGGAATTCCATGAGAGCTGAAGGTAAATTATATTAAGTCCCCTAGAGGAATCAGCCTCAAGCAAAGTTCTCAGGGAACAAGACTCCAGGGGGAAGGGACTCTGGGAGCTGTGGAGGGGAAGAGGACAGGAAGAGACAGAATATCTAACACCATTCCAAGCCTCCAAATAGCATCCAATGCTTATGAGGGAGGTGACTTAGGAAAGGAAAAGGGGGAACCTTGGGGAGAAGCAGGCTGAAGGGAGAAAAGGTCTTTCCTGATAGCTTGTTATTTAAATGAATTATTCTTGCTAAAAGCTAATTATTCTTGCTGAAAGGTTAATTGTGGTCTAAATAACTAAACAGACAATTTATAAATTAGGTAGCATGCTTATTTTTCCCAACTGCCTCATTTTCATTGAGGCAGCGAATAGAGGGATGTCCTTGAAGCCAAGAAGGCAAGGGTTCATGTCGGACTGGACCACTAGCTGTGTGATGCTGGACAAGTCACTGACTCTGCCTGGGGAGGAGGCAACTCTAACAATTACACATCGCAGAGAAGGTGCCAGCCTCTACAAGTTTCCTCATAGGGAAGTTTGTACTCTGAAATAAGATACTTATCCTTCATTACTTAATAATGTTTATTAACAATGAAACTATGTTTGAAATTTCACCTGGGTTCAGGTGTTTTTCTGCATCAACGATAACAAAAACTATAATTAAGGCAAAGGAATTTCTTCCTTGAACAAATGACTGTTGTCAATTGTATAAGCACAGGCAGAAGCCAGCTAGGAAAAAAAATGTCATCAACTTTATATTAAGTAACAATTTTGTCTTTAGCAGTCATAAAAATGTCACAGATAATACTCAATGCATTAATGGCTACTGTCAGTTTCAGGATTTTTATGAGTATGATGCTCAGAGCATTTCCAAATGCAAAGAAGTGTGCCTGGTACCTGCACCGGCCCCAGACTGCCCAGCTGGGCCGTCTCTGGGCCACTTGGAACTTCCGGCTATTCATACAGGAACAGGATCACTGGGAAGAGATTTTCTAATATTCTTGTTTATAATGACTATGAATCTAAGAGAGCCACAAGCAAATAATGTGGCTGGATACCGGCTACAATGTCACAACAAGAGTAATAACAAATCATGTTTATATGATGCTTTAAGAATTGCAAAGTGTTTTATATATATTACATCATTTGATCACCACTACAAAATTCTCCCTGCTCTAATCCATCCACCTCTCCACTACCAAATGATTTTCCTAAGGCACAGATCTGACCACATCACCCCATTACCAGTGTATTCCAGTGGCTCCCCGTGGATTGTTCTGAAATCAAAGCTCTTCGTGACCTGGTCCTGATCCCACCTTTCTAATCTTCCTGTGCTTTACACCCTATGCTGTGATCCTGGGACCTTAGCCTCCTCGCTGCTCCCTCAAACAAGACCTTCCATCATCTAATGCTGGGTGGTTCACTCATTTTCTCTCCATGCCCAGAGGACTCTCCCTCATCTCCCTTAGCTTGCTGACCTACCTGACTTCCTTTCAAGTCCCAGTTAAAACCCCTTCATTCTCTTCTCTTCAGTTGATTATTTCCAATTTCACCTTTCTATAGCTTGTCTGTAGATAGGTGTCTGTGAGTTGTCTCCCCATTAGATGGTGAGCTCCTTGAAAGCAGGGATGATCTTTATCTTCTTTTTCTAAATCTCTAGTGCCTAGTAAATGTTTTCTGACCAATCAACTACAACTCTCTGAGGAAGGTGGTGTGATTATCATCCCCACTTTTCAGAGATGGTAAGTAACTTGTCCAAGGTCACACAGCAATGAAGTATCTGAGGAAGGATTCGAAATCAGGTCTTCCTATACCCAAATCCAGTGCTCTAGCCATTAGGTGGTCTGACTAATATAAAAGGCTATTTGTTCCTCTAAGAGCATAAGATCATAGAATTTAGCACTAGAATGGACCACAAAGAACAGCATTCCCCGCCATTTTACTAATAAGTAAACTGAGGCCTTGACAGACTAAAAGGCTTACCCAATGTCATATAGGAGGAAAATGACAGATGGGATTCCAAGTCAGGAATCTGCCTTCAAAAGCCATGTGCTAGCAACTGCCAGCACAGTCCAGGAGGCTCAACCATCCTCACAAATATTCAGCCCAATTCAACTAAGTCAATCTATCGTGTGCCAGAAGGAACAGAAATAGTTACCCCACTTCTAATGAAAACAGGCTTACTGATCATACAGGACTGGTGTCCCCATCTATCAGTCCACACCTAAGTGCACTTTTCTGCAGATTTGCTTATTATCATGCTTAAATGAACAGCAAAACTGCCATAATCACTGCAATGAAGTATTGCCTGTGTATAGGTCTGACTCTTCAAATGAGACTTTTGAAAAGTAGAAAATAGGTAAGCATACCCTGGAAGGTCACAGGCACTCTAGGTGGCCCTCAGATTTGATCCTGGGAAGACCTGAGAGGGGTGAGGGTCATTTCCTTTCATGAATACCCTCAGCAAGCAGCCCACAAGAGCAGATAGCCCAGACACAAAGGGAATGCAGAGTCCACAGGAGATGATTCACATGCAATCCACTCTGACTGCTTCTATTTCCTTAAATAATTTTAACATTTAATTTCAGTAACAGCTGACAAACAACAAATCTGAGGAGTTCAGAGGAATACGGGCAAACCTGCACAAATGGAAGCAATGTGGAGTGAGGAGGCTGAAGGTCAGAATTTATTATTGTTCCTTTAGCACCGAGGGAAGGTGCACAGCAACTCCAGCATAAATGAAGGCAAAAAACTTAATAACACGCCAACCTTACAGTATTTGTATTGATCATTCCTGGTCCCAGACAGAAGATAACAAAAATCTCTTTCTTAGCAGAAAGGAGAATGCACCATCAGATGCACTCACCTAACTGGCTGTGTTTTCTGCTAATTATTTTTCTTTATTAGAAAAGAGAGCTCAATGCTTAGGGGAGAGAAAGGTCTATATACATGGAAATAACTAGGAAATAAAAACAAAAGGCACAGGATGTTAGGTGGCGCCATAGGGCATAGGATGCCAAGCCTGGAGTCAGACTTCTCTTCCCCAGTTCAAAGGTGGCCTCAGACATTCACCAGCTTTGTGACCCTGAGCAAGTCATTTAACTCTGTTTGCTTCAGATTCCTCAACTGTAAAATGAGCTGGAGAAGAAAATGGCAAAACACTCCAGCGCCTTTGCCAAGAAAACCCCAAATGGGGTCACAAAGAGTCAGACATGACTAAGAACAACGGAAAACAAAAATAAAAGGCACAAATCAAGCGTATTTTCAAATATTAATAATAACTTGGACTTCCATAATATTTACAAACCATTTTTCTCTTAAATTTTCTATGAATTAAGTAATGCAAGTATTAGTATATTACCTCACTTTGGGGGATGAGGAAAAAAAAAGAAGTTGAGTTACTTTGTCAGGGCCAGAAGATGCCCATATTCTCAGGGCCCCAAGGCCAAGCCAGGAAAGAGGCAAGACCTCATTCTCCAACCCCAAGGCACATGGCCTGAACTTCCTCTACACCACGTTATTGTTACAATCTCCCTTTCTCTGCATACTAGCTCCTACACAGTATCTACCGGGGTTCTTTAAAGCACAACACACCATCCTGAAGAATATATTGCCAGAGGTTTCTAGTCTTATAGTATTTCCTATGAGCAATGAGAATAGACCAGGAGGGGTTCTTAATCTTTTTATATGTCATTGATCTCACTGGAAGTCTGTTGAAACCTAAAGACCCAGAAACATGTTTGTAAATGCATAAAATAAAATACAAGTTACCAAGGATTACAAATGTATCTTAGAAACAAGTTCACAGACCCCTTAAAATCATTCCACAGACTCCTTGGAGGGCCCCAGGTGAAGCACCCCTAGACTAGACCAAATTTATAGTTTAGCTGAGCTCTTTGAGGAAGTTCTTGCTAGTTTAGTGATGAAAGAAACCACAGTGAAAAATATGGAGTTCATGAAAACGTATTGTCATTTTTTAGCTGTTTAGTTGTATCTGAATTTTTGTGACCCCATGGACCATTGCATTCCAGGCCCTTCTATCCTCTACTATCTCCTGAAGTCTGTCAAAACTTATGTTTATTGCTTCCATGGGACTATCCAACCATCTCATCCTTTGCCACTCCCTTCTTCAATCTTTCCCAACATTGGAGACATTTCCAATGAGTCCCATCTTCTCGTTATATGGCCAAAGTATTTAAGTTGGTATTTATTATTATTATCATCATTATTATTATTATTGCTTTTTGGAGGGGGGAAGGCAGGGCAATTAGAATTAAGTACTTGCCCAAGGTCACATGGCTAGTATTAAGTATCTGAGGCTAGATTTGAACTCAGGTCCTCCTGACTCCAGGGCTGGTGCTCTATTCACTGTGCCACGTAGCTGCCCTTAAGTTTCATTATTAAAATCAATATCCCCAAATGCTAATTCCTCTAATACCTTATCCATGTACCTAAATACCTCTTTTGTGTTACCAAGCTTTTTCAACAACATCACTCTTATTGAGCCTCAGATAATGGTGAGAAGCTGCTTTCATGGAATCCCATAGGTAAATAGCACACACAGAGATGAGATGAGCTTGAGGGCAGGAAATGGCCTTCATGGCTCTGTCTGAAACCTTCACCTGGCCTGGCAAAAGTTATTTCCCCTCATTAGTGTTTATTGCCTAATTACAGCAAGTGATAACCTAACCAATTAATTAACTTGCCCAACACCAAACTTTAAATTGAGATACCCTGTCATCGAAATGTCACAGGAGGTGACAGTGACACACGTTTTACTGATAAACAACCAAAACGTGATATACACACCACAGAGGGAGTTTCAGAGTCGGGGAGAGGAAAATTATCTGAGTCCTTAGAATAAAGAGCGAGATTTCTAATAATAAAGGTATTCAAAAACCAATTTTTGAGTAATTGTTCCATTGCAAAGAAATATTCTACTGCCTTTTAAAATCAAATAAGAAAATCTGCAGAGAAATGAATGCCAATATACCAACAGCGACAGGAAAGAGAGAAAGTAAAGATGAAGAAGCTTTTATAAAAAAGCAAGAAATTCTGCATTCAAAAGTCAATGGATACTGCAGAGCACATCTCCGAAAACGTTTTGGGTCCCCTTCCTTCAGTAGCCCACACCTCCTCCATAAAAATGCATCTTGATTCTATGTGTGTGTGTGTGTGTGTGTGTGTGTGTGTGTGTGTGTGTGTGTGTGGTGTGCACACACATGCCTATGTACACACACAAATAAATATGCACATAAATACGTATAATCATATATATATATATATATATATATATATATATATATGTATATGTATAAGCTCTGGGGAAAAGGCATATGCTGTTATGGTGTGTACAGGTGTGTGTGAGTGTGTGTGCATGCCTGTTGGTAAAATTGGGTCAGTAAGATATGAGTTTGAATCCTGCCTTGGAAACTTATTTGTTTGACACTGGATAAATCTCAACCTCTCTCAGCCTCGGTTTCCACATCAGAAAAATGTGGATGATAATAGCACCAACCTCATAGAACTGTGGTACAGTTCAATAGAGACAGTACTTTTGCTGTCAAAATGATAGCTGTTATTGTGGCTGTTGGAGTTATTATTCACTTAACTGTTTACACATCATATCTCCTTGGAAGAACATAAACTTGAGAGCAGAAGCTGGTTGGTGCTTCCCTTTGCCAAGGACAGTGCCCGTGACACAGGTTACATTAATTAAGTGGAAGCTTAATTCATCTTTTTAGAAGTGAATAAACCTGTAACAAACTGCCATATTCAGGGACAGGAGTTTTTAATTAAACAATTTTGCCAGAGAGGTGGGGCCTCTCTCCACAAATGGACCTTGCTCTACACAAAACCTAAACTACCTAAGCCTCTCCTGGCCTTGGAAAGGGACCACACTAACATCAATTTCAGCTTTCTGTCCTGTTAATGACCAACAACATCATCAGGGCTCTGGGCTATTATTCTGAGCTGTGATTCTCACACTGGGACATTGGCTGCAAAGGAAGATGAGAAAGGGGGTTGGGATGACTCTTGGCAGAGTCCAACCATGATGGAATGGAATCAAGGAATAAAAACATGGGTTCATTCATCCCTTGAGTTCCCTCTTTTTTTTTTTTTGGAGGGGGGGACTGGATCTGTGATTTCATTGATATGAAACTCCTTTCACCAATGCAGCTTGGTATCTCATCTGTAACTTGTAGTCTTCCTGAGTTGCCTAGAGCATAGAGAAGTAAAGGGACTTGCCCAGGGTCACACAGCCAATATCTGTCAGACACAAAATTTGAACCCAGATCTTGCTGGCTCATGCTACCTCTAGAGATCTAATTACCATGAAGCAATTCTGAAAACTCAAAAATTGAGATTAGACTAAAGTAAAGTAATTATGAAAAGCAATCATTAATTTGGATCAACAACTCAAAAGCCAATCTGCCTAACAACCCTGTGAAAAAATATCCCAATGGCTGAGAGGGGCAGCTGTCAATGCCAGCTAACATGCCAGCAAAAATGACTAAGAATCTATTTTTGGTTGTCTTAAATTGCACCGGCAAAATTTGGGGTTTTATGTTCTTACATAATGCTCTCAAAGTATTTGTCTTTTCATCTGTTCCTGATTGTCTTCCTCTATGAGGAAAGAATTGATTTTTACATCAGTAGGCATTTTATGTGCTTAGAAAGGGAGTACATTTTGCTTTATTAAACCACAGTGAGCTAAGGCTGCACTAGCATATTAAAATATACACATTATAGAAAAAAAAAAGTATTCTTGCCAAGAGTTTTAATTCCCTATGATAATCAAACACAGACATTTAAACAGAGCCCATTGACTGGTAAAACTCAAGAGGCATCTTACCAAGATCTTTCTCATTCTTCCCAAATGAAACCATGCCTTCAATTCTCTAAATACTACCAGACTACATTCTTCATCATCTTTCCCATAACACACCAACCTAAATAAGCTAGAGGAGTGAGATAGGGTATTTACAGAGGCAGACACACACACACACACACACACACACACACACACACACACCCTTAATTAAGCCATGTTCTTTGGGTTCCACAACAGAAGTCTTCATCCATGCTAAGAAAAACAAACTCTATTCTAACATGTTGGGATTATCATTTTGATCTCCTCACTGTTAATGTCCCAATTTTGAAAACCAAGTATTTTCTGACTCAGGTGGATTTTAAGCTTGATTAGTTTGCAAAAGTTGTTTCCATTAAAATGGCCATACTCCAGGTCTAAGTCTATTCCTTTATTCATTTCCCGTTTGTGAAGATTGATAGCTTATTTGAAGAGGTGTCTGGAGTGGAGAACAGAAGACTCAGACAGGACATGGAGCTGTCTTTAAATATTTTAAAAGCTGCCTTGTAGAAGATGGCAGATTTCTGTTGAGCACAACAGAAAAATGCAGGGTAGAGGGAAAGATTTGCAAAGAAATAAATTGAGGCTTCATGGAAGGAAAGGCGTACTAAAGAATTGATGCTGTCCTTTACTGGAATAGGTTGCCTTGTGATTCAGTGGGTTCTATTGACTGCAAGTCTGTGAAGAAAGTCGACTCCTTCCCCCAGTTGCAAATGTCCTCCTTCTTTAACCACACGGCATTCATCTACAGGATAAATCTCTACAGAAAAACTCTCCTGGAGGTGATAGGGAGACACTGGAAGTTGGAAGCAATGGAAGCTGTGATCAGTTGGATTTGTTTAATCTGCTTCTCGGATCTCATTCTCTGCTTTATCCTTTCCTCTAGTTGGGGAGAGATTCAAGATCTTAGCTTGAGCAAACTAGAGCCAGAGAGCAGATTTGAAAATGAGATCTACAACAGCCAATCATTTTCTCTTCTTCACCACACATTTCTTATTTTATGCCTTTCAGAGTAAGCCACGATCATTACTTTCTAATTCTTTTCAGAAGCAAAGTGCTGAATACACTGACGTCAGCTTTTTAGGGACTCTATAACTTTTGCTCCTATTCTGACCCCTAATATGTTGAGCCACAAAGCTTACTAAATGTCATGCACTGAGGTTAAAAGGAAAGAAATATACTCAAAGAAGCCTAAGTCCCTCCCAACTCCAGTCCATCTTACCATCAGCTGCTAAAGCAATATCCCCGTTGCCCAGGGCTGACCATGTCACCCCCACACACACTTAGTAAACAGTAGCCCCCTATCACCTGCAGGATCAAATATAAACTCCTTTATTTGGCTTCTAAAGCCCTTTAGACTCTGGCTCCTTCCTACCATTCCAGCATTCTTTCTCTTGACCAGCTTTCACATGCTCTCCAAGGTAATGACACAGGCCTTCCAAGAGCTCCTAAACATAAGCCTTTCTATCTTCTGACTCTGTGCCTACTCACTGGCTGCCATCCCCCAAGCCTGGAATGCTCTTGCTCCTCACGTCCATCCCCGGATTCCTTCAAGACTTAGCAGAAGGGGGCAGCTAGGTGGCGCAGTGAATAGAGCGCCGGCCCTGGAGTCAGAAGGATCTGAGTTCATATCTGGCCTCAGACACTTAACACACACAAACAAGAAAACCTAGCCGTGTAACCTTGGGCAAGTTACTTAACCCCAATTGCCCTCCAAAAAAAAAAGACTTAGCAGAAAGCCCACCTTCTGCAGGCTTTCCATCACTAGTATGTTCCCTCTACTATTGCCTCCCATCTACTCTATCTTCCCTATAAAGTTATTTAAATGTTGTCTCCCACTTTAGAATATGAGAAAAGGGACCGGAGTTTTGCCTTTCTGTGCCTCTTACTTGCTTCATACCTCTTAAGTGATTAACAAATGCTTTGTTGACTAACTGATACTAAACCGTCACTTAACACCAAGGAGCTTACATTCTACTGGTACATGCTGATTGAAATTGGAAAACAAAATATAATAAACATAAACATTGGTTCCTACCTCATGAAAGGAGTCAGTCACATGTTAGAAGGAAGCTCAACAAAGAATACCTTGGAAATTTATCATCTCCCTGGAATCTACTATAAAACTTTGCCACTTTGCATCTATTGGATTTTCCTAAAGTTTATCTGTATTAACAAAAAGTGTTAATGATCATGGAATCCCATGTCCTTCCAAGTAAAAACTAAGGAGACCTGAGTTTTCCTAGTAAAATTTCAGTCCAAACGTCTTCCACCGTGTATAGAAGACACCATAGGTATACAATATCATTTCACCAAACTTGAGTTCAGAAAGCTGAGAACACACATTGGTAAAAAGGATCTCCCTAATCTCTCAGTAATGACCTAAGATATTTTCTCTATCAGCAAGTTGTATATGATTATGTATGGATGTGAGTGTATTTGTATATGTGTGTGTGTGTGTGTGTGTGTGTGTGTGTAGACTACTAGATGATGAGTCAGTATGTATGGCAACTTGTTTAATAAAGCTGAATGCTTGATCAATAGCTACATCGAATAAAGATACACTCAATGACAAAAAAGTAAAAAATAAAATTAGTATAGAGATAATGACCTGATAGTCCAAAATGCTGAATCCCAAGCCATCGACACCTTTAATTAACTCAATTTTCTTCACCTCAGTCGACCAGAGGGCCAACTCCCCATCATCTTCATCATCATTAGCATGAACTTCTTCATTGGGATCAACCTGAAACACAAAATCAGCAAACTTCAGACACGCTCCTTTTAGGTCTTAAAAGACAACGAGTTATTCAATATCAGAGATCCTGGAATGCTGGCATACAGTGAATTGGAGGATAACAAAAATGATGGAGGAGCACTGGACTTAGAGCCAGGAAGATCTGAGTTCAAATGCTGCCTCAGACCAAATGAGGTCCATGACCCCGGGCAAAGCACTCCATGTCTCTCAGACTCAGCTTCCTCATCTGTCAAACTAAGGTCATCAGAGCATAGTTATTATGAAGACCAAAGGAGATCCTGCAAATCAAGTGCTTTGCATACCTTATTATAATACTATGTAATTAGGAAGTATTTTTAATTATTCTGCAGTCTCAAAGCTTCCTTGCACATTCTTTAGGAACTTAAAAAAGACTTTTTTTAAAAAACATACAACAACCCAATCAGAAAAATCAAATCTACATGAAAATCCAAGCATTTTTAATAGCATCTTCCTGATCTAGAGTCTTGTATGGTGAGTGTCTGTATCAAAGGAGCAACACTGACCTCCTGTCCTTCCAAGAGCTCTGCCATCCCATCAGAAGCATAAAAAGAAAAATAAGCATTTAAGTCATGTCTTTACATGGAAGATCAGAAAAGATTAATAATGTAGCATCCCCAGAATTCTCAATCATTACATCAAACTACAGAGAAACAACTGTTGGGATATCACTGTTGGTCTGACCTCCACCCTCCCTGGCCCATCTTCTCTCTTTTTTCATTATCTCGTTCTCATGAATGAATAGCTAAGATGAACTGACTTTTGAGAAAACTTGACCAGCATGAGAAACAACAAATTGAATTACAATGAACTGAGCAATAATGAGCTGTATCAAACACTCAGTTGTGGAAAAATGATCTGGAAATAGCACCGTTCTATTCACAGAAAGGTGGGAACTCCAGCTGGGGAACATGCTCTACTTCCTTGAATTCAGGAATTATGTCTTTTTACTTGAAAGTTCTTTGGGGTTTGTTTTATTTTCTTTTTTACAAAGAAAAATACAATGGGCAATGGGTTTAAAGGAGGATTGCTTTGTCTTGTTAAACATAATGTAGTTATTAAAAACAAACAGCAGGGGCGGTTAGGTGGCGCAGTGAGTAGAGCGCTGGCCCTGGAGTCAGAAGGACCTGAGTTCGGATCCGGCCTCAGACACTTAACACACACAAACAAACAAAAAGAAAAAACTAGCCGTGTGACCTTGGGCAAGTTACTTAACCCAATCGCCCTCCAAAAAGCAAAAATAATAATAATAATAAAATAAAAACAAACAGCAACAATAAAACTGTTTTGAAAACTGGGGTAGAGTTTCCATTAATGGCATAAAAATGCATCTTCTCTGAAAAGGCAAATGGAAGAAAAACTGAGGGAAAAAAAAATTCAAGGGAAGAAGGGGAAAACAACTGTCATCAAAACCAAAATGAATCACTTGAGAAGCCAGATATGTCCAGACAGAGAAAGTATATCCCCAGACAGATGTTGGAGGTCAACACTCAGCCAAGGCAGAGGCAAGCAGGACCAATCACCCTCATTCTAGCTCCTAAAAATTATTAAAAAGACAGGAACTCAATAAACATTGTGGAACTTAAATCTTGCTATGAGAATAGAAGTTTTGCATACAAATCCTTCCCTCAATTTCATACCAGTAGCTAAAACTGAGTAGATTCCAAAGGAAATGATCCCATCCTCCCCTTAACAGAGGGAAAGTGGAAGGGCTGCCTGATATGATGGATGTGCTCTGGAAGGCAGATACTTGATGTGCTCACTGATTAATCAAAGAACATTCATATTTTGGCCAAACTAGCTAGCCAGACAGGTCTGAAATGAAATGTGCTGAGACTCAGGAGAAATGGAAGTCAAAGAAAAGTAAGTTCAAAAAAAGCAAGCAGAGTCACCCAAAACACAGACTTATTATAGAACTCTCAAAGCATACAAAGTGTAGAAGGTGCCAGAGTCCAACCAGGTAGCTAGATATTGACATATGTGCATACGTACACACACACACACACACACACACACACACCCCCACACCACTCTTCCAAACTTCTACTTTTGTCAATTCTGCATAAATGTGCAGTTCTAAGACAGAAAGCAATCAACTAATGGCAGCCAGGCAGAAATTTAGCATAATTTCCAGCTCCTGTTCGCCAACGATTCGGACGAATGATGGATGGGGAGTGCACCAGTAGCAAGCTGAGCTGGTGATTTGCACACCATGGAAGATGAGGTCAAAGGCATTTTTCTCACCCTTCCCAGGTAAGTTACCACTAAGCAGTTCATTTCAGAGGGGTCACAAGGCCCAGTGGCTGAGCACCCTGAGCTGACGACTGGATGGCTCATTCAACTCAAGACTATAAACATTTATTAATCCCTCACTTGCCCAGAACACAGTGCTGGGGGAAGAAGCAAAGTCAGGCAAACACACAATTCTTGCCTTTATTGAGTTCACGGTACAGTAGATGGGGAGGAAACAGAATAATTATTATTAGGAAAATTATCTATAACCCAATAATTACTAAATAAACTGCTGCTGTTGTCTTCCCCCCAAATTACTGTGCATTCATTTTGTACAGATTCAGTATACAAATTTCTGTCCCTGACATCTCCCTCAAGAGGACACTACCTTTAATAGGGGCACTTAGTGGGTCCTTAATAAATGCTTAAGCACCTACTATGTGGAAAGCAGCACATGACTGGGAACATACAATGTGTATGGCAAATATAACACAAACTATTCATCCAGATCTGTAATTGTATCATTGAGAGAGGAAGTAAGATTTCATAGATGTGTTGGGGAGTCAGAAAGACTGAACCTCACCCAGGATGCTTACTACCTCTGTGACCTTTGGCAAGCTACCTAACATCTCTGGGCCTTGGTTCCCTCAACAATAGAAACGAGAGACGACAGCACCTAGCTCCCGGGGCTGTGGTAAGGAACAAATGAGGCTATAAAGTGACAAATGCTAGCTATCATTATGTTAAGATTGTTTCTGTGCTTCTCAAAATTTAAATTGCTCTCCATAGTATCTTGGCCAATCTTCACTTGCTATATACAATCAATTCTTACTCCTGTGATTCCTCCCTCTAATTGCTGCACATTGGATCCCACCCTTGATAAATACAAGAAAGACACAACCAAGTGCTACAGGAAGTCTCAGGGTAAAAGCAGTCTGGAGCGATCAGAGAGAACTTTCTGGAGGAGGCGGCATTGAAACTGGGGAAAAGATGGGCAAAAACTAAACCAAAGAGAAGGACAAGAGAGCGCTCCAAGAGCGCTTTAAAGAATAAAATAAACAAAGACACGGAGGAGGAAGGAGAGGGGAAGGGGCCAGGCCACGGACAGGTGAACTTTGACTGCAGCATAGAGCTCATGGAAGGAGACAGATGGCAAAGTGAAGATAGGGGAGTGTGGTGCAGAGGAAAGCTCACTACAAAGAATCTAGAGCAGACCTGTCACCTCCAAGCAGAAAGGTGGTGGACAATCGGTGCAGAATGAGGCATGCACATTCAAAGAAAGCCAAAACTTCAATGTGGGTTTTTTTTTTTTGCTATATTTTATTGTTATAAGGCATGGTTTGATTTGATAAGGGGTGGGGACCACTGGAAATGATACCTTTTTTTTAAATGTCAAGTGTTAACAAAAAGATTTAGAGTCTAAGGATGTTGGCTTAAACTCTAGCCATGCCACTGACTATCTGTGTGACGTTGGAGAAGTCACACTACCTCCACGGGACTCAGTTTTCTCCTCTGTAAAAACATGGTGAATGACTAGGTCACCTCTGAATTCCTTTGGGGCTCTAAACCTATGTTCTGATGACTCCTGGCAGGAAGAAGTCACAATTCTGTTTATATGCTTACTATTTTAATTCCTAAAATTATATGAGATCATGCCTGGCAGACCTCTCAAACCCTTCATTTTCAAAATGGGGGAACTGAGTTCCACTGTCAAAGATCAGGTATGTACTGAGTGTTAGGGGGTGGAATTTGAACCTGGGTCTACCTGGGTCCATAGCTATTGGGTTTCTCCTCATATAATGCTGCTGCCCTTTACATAGTCTGAGTCAGTCAGTCACTAAACATTTATTAAGCACCAGCTGTGTGTTGAATACTAAAGGCTAAAAAACACAAAATCGATCTGTACTCTCATGGCCTTACAATCCAGTGGGGGAGACAACATGCCAACAACCATGGACAAACAAGTTAAATACAGGATATAGAGGGCTGGTATCAGAGAGCATAAGGAAAGAGGGGAAAACAGAGAAGCCGCTGTTCTCTTGGACCTCCAAGATCTTCAAAATATTTTATAGGTACAACTCCAAGTTGGTCTGCAATGGACATACTTCAAAGACTCCAGGAAAGAAATGTCCTTTCTGTGTTTAAAACCTAGCAATATTGTCATTTTTAAGGGTTGAAGGGAGAAAATAGAACACTCATATCCAACTTAGAGTTTTAGAAATTGTCTGGGGCACAAAAAGTTAAGTGATTTGTCCAGGGTCATATAACTCATTGGTGCCAAGAGAGTTGAGCCCAAGTCTTCCTGTCTGAGCCTGGCTCTCTCCATAATGTCCTGCTGATTCTTGAAAAACATCTTAAACTTGGTCAAAGTGAATTCAGTGGGAAGTGATGGAAGTCCCACAGGTCATTGGGAGTAAGCGTCTACTGTCCCCCAGCCCCCATTTAGTCAACTCGGGCAGGGAATTGCTGCCTCTGGGATCAAACAGAAAGTCCTGGGGCGGCTAGGTGGTGCAGTGAGTAAGAGCGCCGGCCTTGGAGTTGGGATGACCCGAGATCAAATCCGGCCTCAGAAAATGAGCACCCACACATAAATAATGACTAGCCGTGTAACCTTGAGCAAGTTACTTAACCCCAATTGCTAAAAAAATAAAAATAAAAAAAAAAAAACAGAAAGTCCTCCATCCTGGCTCCTTTTCTAACTTTCCATTCTTCTAACACTTAACTCACCTCCAGGTACATTATAATGCAGTGATCCTGGCCTTCATGCTGGGCCTGGCTTAAGACCTCCGTCTCTGGGCATTTTCACTGACCATTTCATGCCAGAATTCTCCCTCCTTGTCTACACTCCCTGGCTTCTCTGACTCCCTTCCAGTGTATGCTAAAAGCCAACCTTCTGCGGGAAGGCTCTCCTGATCTCCATTAATGGGAATGTCTTCCCTTTTGAGAGAAATCTCCCATTTATCCTCTATATAGCTTGTCTGGGCATAACTGTTTACATGTTGTCTCCACTATTAGAATGTGATTTCCTTGAAAGCATGGAAAAAGGTCTTGACTTTCTTTGTATCCCAGTGTTTAGAACCATGACTGGCACATAGTAGGTGCTTAATAAACATTTGTTGATTTCTTTGTATCCTCAGCGCTTAGCACACAATGGCTGGCACGTAATAAACACTTTAACAAATGCCTGTTGATTTATCTTGTTCCCGAGATAAAAGCACATAGTTATTATGTGAATGTAAATCTGGGGTAGCAGGACAGAGAATGAACTGTACAAAGAAAAGTAGCATTTTATGAACAAAGTGTGTCAGTGATACTATGGGCTTGGCTCCCTTCGCTATGGTCTATTTCCTTAATACCTTTGGTTCATCGATGACAATATCGGTGACACTGGCCTCATCCCCAAAGGCGTCATCATCAAAGAGACGCCGGCAGCAGACCAGAGTGAAGGGGGGCGGCACTTCTTTGAGAAAAGATACTGCCTCTCTGCGGGACTTTCCAGAGAGCTGAACACCATTAACCTATGGAGAAGAGAGATGAGTCAGAGACTGAAAGGAGCAGATGCTGCCATGAACACAAAAACACACAAATAAAACAGAAAATCATTTTCTTACCCCAATAGCCAAAGCTCTAATTTAATCAAATGATTTTTACTAAAGCTTGAGTGCTTTGTTAACAAGCCCCCAAAGTTAACATAAATCAGGACTAATCTCCCCACTGAAAGCTATGTACTAACTGCCCAGAATGTGTAAATGGTGCAATTCCCATCAGACAATTGATGGCAGGCTCCCCAAGTCCACTCAGCTGTTCACATGTCAAGATGCCTGTTGACAATTTCATGGTCAGGAATCAAAGATATCTCAACCGTCTAGAACCCAAGGCCAGATCTAATAAGATCAAACTGAATAATGTACTTAGAAGGGGGAATCCTCATTCAAATCAGGACCGGGCCAGCAGGACTCTAAAGTCCCTTCCAAGTCTGAGCTGTTATAATACTGATGAAATTCTGCTACATCACCCATGTACGTATAATTCATTTTATAGTGATATATAGGACACAAAGAATACAGTTTCTAAGCTTAGTAGATACCTGGAGCCACTAACCATACAACAGATTAGAACTGATAACCTCTACCAAGGTGAGTCTAACATTATGGCAGTGACTCTTCCCACAATTTCTTCTGATATTTTCAGGTCCAGAATATACAAAAGGTGTGATCTCCATTGCACTGATCATGGCATATGACCATAGGAAGTCACAGGGGCAAACAATCCTGATGTGGAGGGGAGAACAAAACTTTGAAGGAATCTCACAAGTGAAGCCACTGAAGGGGATGTCAGAAGCTCAGTCATAAAGGTATGCAGTGCTGGAACCAAAATGGGATTCCATGTTTAGTGATGCCAAGTCTGGCACATGATTCTCTGCCCATCACACAGAAGAAATGTTGCTAATTACAGGAGCCAATGAACCTTGTTTTTATTTCATAAGGACTGGAGTTACTAACATTAGGAGACATTTACAACTAGGTGTTACAGACAGGGAGAGAGAGAGAGAGAGAGAGAGAGAGAGAGAGAGAGAGAGAGAGAGAGAGAGAGAGAATACATATAAACACATGAAGAGAAAGAGAGAGCAAATGCACAGGACCTGAAGTCAAACACTTGAGTCAAATCTGACCTTAGGCCCTACTAGCTGTATGACCCTGGACAAGTCATTTAACCTCTGTCTGCCTCAGTTTGCTCATTTCTAAAATGGAGACAACATGGGGCAGCTAGGTGGCACAGTGAACAGAGCACTGGCCCTGGAGTCAGGAGGAGCTGAGTTCAAATCCAGCCTCAGATATTTAACACTTACTAGTCATGTGGCTTTGGGCACATCACTTAACCCTAATTACCCTGCCTTCCCTCCTCTAAAAAAAACAAAACTAAAAAAATGAAAATAAATGCTTAAAATGGAGACAATAAGGGTAACAACGTTCCAGGCTTGTTGCAAGGATAAAATAAGACAATATGTGTAAAGTGCTTTGCAAACCTTAAAAATACAGACAGATACATAGACAGACATATGCTAGTCATTAAAATGCTAGTTTTTTAAAAGTGCTCACATTTCCAAAGAATGTCCCTCAAAGAAGGTTTTCAGAAATCAATAAAGAATAAAGGTAACATTTCCAAGTCTGCCACACCTTTAAAATATCCAGAGGGATTGTTTTCTGCACAAGTGCTCGAGGGCTACAGGAGTGGGGAAGATAACACATAGTCTTCAATTCCTTTCTGTTTCTGGCTTTTCTGATACAACAGCTTTCAAAAGTTGGCATTCAGATGCATTGGGAATGAAGTCCAAAACTGATAAAGAACAGAGAGGTGGAGGTATACCAGGGCAGAATGCCACATACATTGTCAAATGCAGATGCTTTTGTTTGATTGTTTTTCTATCAAAAGGAGGTTTCTATTTGGAAATGGGGAGACATCTCCCCTCACTCAGAGAAACAACTGTCATACAAAGCAAAAGGCTTATTTTAAAAATCGAAGTCAAAATAGAATGGACCAAGGTAGCCAAGCCCTCTCTCTCAGGCTTCAGGGCCTATCAAATACTCAATACAAAAAAACAAACAAAACCTTTTGGATTTGCCATAATAGGAAGAAGCCAGAAATAAGTACATCAGTCCATTAAAGAGTTTTTGATACACTGTACTGAAAGTTTAAGAGACATGGGAAATGTGCACTGGGAAGGATTCTAAAATTCATTTATATGAGAGATGTACATGAGGACAATTAGCAATTCAGAGGGAAAAAGTCCTGCTAAGCAAAATCTTTTTATCCATTAAGTTTTAGCTATTGAATGATAAGGCAAGACCCCAAGGCATCCGCTAATGCATTCTACAGCCCCAGATGGTCTTCCTGCTCTATCAGCCTCTTCAAATGGATTTATGGCAACTCTAACTTATTCCTTAAGAAAACAAAAAAGGCCTTCTTTTCTTCATTTATAGTCTATAATTTGATCACAGGAGAAAGACATAAGGTTTATGGAAGTTTGTAAGAGGCTGCTTTTCAAAGGAATAGTTTCTTGAGAGCACTGAGATTTTAGCAAGAAAAAGAGAACCTGCCTATAGAGCTTCTAATTTATCTCTAGATCTGAGGGTAATGATTTTATTTGCATCATTCTGGAGTAATGTTCCACATGTAAAGAGGGTGTCCCAAAAGTCTGAAGGTGATGTTAAGCTACAAAAGTTTTTGTATATTAAAACTGCCCTATAGCATTTGGGCCACCTCATAACAGAGAAAGGTGCTTTCTAAAGACCTCTATGAGTTTCAGAAGACTCATTGGAGGAACAAACCAGAAAATATTCATCAGTTGGGGAATGCATGTCTGAAAAAATGATGGGACATGAATGCAATGGGATATTATTATCTATACTATGCTATATTATATCATCATATTATATCATATCATATTTTATATCAATGAGCATATTACATTATATTATATTAGTATGATAGGCTCAGAGAAAACATGGAAAGATTTGTATCAACTGATGAAGAGTGAAAAAAAGCAGATTGCAGGCAATAATTACAACAAATATTAACAGCCACTATTGGTTTTTCATGTTGTTTTGCCCTTTGGCATCAAAGAGGATCGATGGCATCACAGGGTGATGTCTTAAGTCCTGCATAAATTGGATTTCAGTGACATAGAGCTGCACAGTCATCAGCCTCACTCTCTCTGCCTGAGTCATCAAAGTCCAGTGGCAGAACAAAAGTCCAGGTGACCGGCAATATCTTGACACGCAGTGATGACCTGGGCATCCTCACTATCTGACCAGACTCTGAGTCCTCCACGGTTCCTGCTTCAGCCACTTTGTGGCCTTTGGAACCAATTGGTCTCATCTGCCATTTCACAGGGGACATCTTCACATGCTTGGGGGAGATACCCAGGTCAGGTTTGTAGCCCATCAGTTACTCTCAACCCGGCTTAGCCAGCCCATCTGCCAATTCTGCCAGCAATATTCATAGATAATAATAGCTGACACTTAAATAGGGCTCAAATATTTATAAAGTACTTTATACTCATGATCACTCCAGGAGGCAGGAGCTATCATTATCTTCATTTTGCATAAGGGGAAACTGAAGGAAAAAAGGTTAAAGTGACTTGCCCAGGGACACACAGCTAGTATCTGAAAAAGGATTTGAACTCAGCTCTTCCTGATGTGAAGTCCAGAATCTATTGACCACACCAAGAAGCCTCTCAGTATGCCAACTCATTGAAAAGCCAAGTTAAAAGTTAAATAGAAGAAAGAAATATCAGTGAAGATCCAAGAGAATCAAGAAGCAGGACAACACAGAATGAAGAGGGTGCCAGAAAGCAGAGGTGGGAGGGACAACAAGGACCAAGTATCATATACCTTGTTAAAGTTTCTGAAACAAGAGTAAGACCCCAAATCTTAGAGCTGCAGGAGGCCTTAGGAACATCTAGAACCCTCTAGAAGTGGGGGGCTCAAGGTGCTTTACATTATGGATCCCTCCAGCAGTTGGTTGAAGCCTGTGGGCTCATGTGTTTAAATCCACCAAATAAGCACACAGGACTACAGAGAAATCAATTGTATCAAAATAGTGATTAAAATGTCTGCCTTTTTAAAGTTCACAGAGCCCAGGTTAAGAGCCTGACATAGCTGGTGGCACAGAGCACTTGGCCTGGAATCAGAAAGCCCCGAGTTCAAATCCCACCTCAGGTAATGATTAGCTGTGCAACCCCAGGGTAAATCACTTCACTTCTTGCTGTTGTCTCCTTAGCCATACAACAGGGACAACAGCATCTTCTGCACAGGTTTTTGTGAGAATCAGGCAATATAACATTTGTAAAATTAAAAAAAATCTCTTCATTTTGTGCCTTCCCCAAGAAGCCTGAATCTAGGATTACAGGTGGCAACTTTGCAGGAGCCCACAGAAAGGAACAGGTCTGCTGAGGATGAGCCCTATAAGGAAGGTCAGTCAAGCTTTTCAGTGAGCCCAGACTATCAGGAGATAGCCCATGCAAAGGAAAATGTTACCGGGCCTCAAATGCCAAAATAAGCCCTAATTCCCAATGAGAATATTTGCTGTCTTCCACCTCCACTCCATTCAAATGCTCCCACTGACTGTCAGGGAAGTTTTCTTCTGACCAGCTGCATAATTTCATTACCATGCTAATGTCCACAACTGACCGTTTCATGGTTAAGTGCCCTGTATGGAAGCTTTCCTAGGAGACCAAGGATTTATGTAGCAAACAGGAGATCAGCTCTAATGTCTTCAGCAGGCCTAGGAATGGATCAATAGTCTCTAGAAGGCTCTCTCAAGGGCCTATCATTGCTTGGGAACTTAGCCCCCAAGCCAGACACACTTCCCCCAGTCCTTAATTATTTACAAAGGTATCAACTTCTGTTACACACACAGACTCACACACTTGAGAAATCTAACCCTGGAAAGAGAACTAGACCATGTCCCAGGGCTCCTGACAAATGCAAGGAGGAGCAGAAGTAGAGGTCTGGGAGCAGAAGATTTCTCTGGTGCTTAAAAAAAAGTCAGATATGGCCCAGAGGACAGAGCATCAGAACTGGAGCCAGGAAGACCCCAGTTCAAGTCCTCCCTCTGATGCTGTGTGCCCCTCAAGATGCAGTTCTGTGTGCCTCTCCCAGACTCAGTTCCCTCATCTATAAAACATGACAGCACCTACCTCACAGGACTATTTTGAGGATCAAATGAGAGAACATATATAAAGCACTTCACAAATCTGAAAAGCACCAGGTAAGCATTGCCAGTTATTGCTATTGGTCCAACTGATCCCCTAAAAGGAATCTTCAATGTGAGATTCCCAGCAAGTGGATGCCCCAACTCTCCTGCAGAGCTGCCCTGGAGGGGAGCCCCCCACCTCCAAGGGCAGCCCTGTCCACTTCCAGAGGCTCCCGGCAGGACGAGGGCGAGGGCGAGGGGCTACACAGGATGTAGGCAGGGGATTTCCCCTGAACCTTAGCCCTGTGGATTTTCTCCACCTTTCCCTAGATCATTCCTGTTTGTACATATTTATCTGCATGTTTTCTCCCCAGTTAGGAGGTGAATTCCTTGGGTGGGGAAGTAGGGTTTTTTAAACCTTTTTTTGTATCTCTAGGGCTCAGCAATGTGGTGGGCACACAGAGAGTGTTAACAAATGTTTATTCACTGGTTGCAAGGCTCTAAGCATTTTTTTTTTTGGAGGGGGGAAGGCAAGGTAATGGGGATTAAGTGACTTGCCCAAGGTCACACAGCTAGTGAGTATATCAAGTGTCTGAAGCTGGATTTGAACTCAGGTCCTCCTGACTCCAGGGATGGTACTCTATTCCCTGTGCCACCTAACTGCCCCCACTCTAAGCATCTTTTCTATTCTTTTCATGCCTGGAATGCTCTTGCTCTTCATCTCTGCCTCCCAGCTCCCCTCTATGATCCCTCCTTCTAGAGGAGTCCTTTTCCTTAGGGCTTTCCCTCTCAATTACTGCTTATTCATCAGCACATATCTCAATTGTACTTATTTGTCTGCTTATCTCCCCCATCAGACTGTGAGCTCTTCAAGAGCAAGGACTGGCCTTTGCCTTTCTTGGTATCCCCCACATTTAGCTCACTGCCTGGCCCTTGAATGCTAATTGACTAATTCCTGAATAAAGAAACTCATTCTGTCAGTGCTGGTCAGCACATGCTCAGCAATTTATAGTCCAATAGACTGGTCTGGGATCGTTGAGGATTTAAGTGACTTGTCCAGGGTCACACAGTCAGGATGTGCCAAAGGAAGACTTGAACCCAAATCTTGAACCCACCCCACCATGCTTCCTCTCTAGCTACTATTCAGGAAGGTTTTCCTGACATCAAGCCTCTCCACACCTCTGCAACAATGGCTCTCCATTCTCTGGGGCCAAAGAAAACCAAGCTGTCACCTCTTTCTCCTGACCAACCAAAGGTGCAGAAGAAAGCTGTTTTGTTCTCACCCAGAGCCTTCCCTTTCCCAGTCTAAAGATCCCCAGGTGCTTCAGCAAATCCCCAGAGGACAAAGACTCAAGACCCTTCCCTCCCCAAGACAAGCATCATGGCGGCCCTTCTCTGCACGCTCTCATCGTCCTTCCTAAGGAATACAATCCCTAAGAAATGGTCTGACAATGGCAGAGCATTATGCCTGCTGCTGTGTCCTGAATTTGATTCTAAGCCCCTTGAGGCCAAGGACTGGGTCACTGTTCATCCACATACATTCCCATGCTAAGCACCCAGAAGTAACTATTTGCTGAATTGCAGTATGCCATGTACAGCATTTTGTTGTAACAAATTATAACATCGCATTTTCGGTTTTTGTCTTAGTGTACATTTAAATATTTATTTATCTCATTACTTATTCATTTAACTTGTCTCCAATTATTGCAGCATTGCCTGGGAGTCTTCCTTACTTGCTGGAGTTAAGGGGGCAGTCGCAATCCTCACTATAAATTTCTTTCCTAGGGGATTTATATAACTGCTGCAAACAGCTTCCTGGGTCTGCAGCTTGGCTCAGTGTTTAAAACACAAAGCATACCCTTGCTTCAGGTTCTGGGCTCTTAGGAGCAAATAAAAAAAAATTTTTTTCAGTTCAGCAACTTTTGGATACACTTTTGATATTAAATAAAAGGGCTAAAAGACTTACAATCTACTTAATTACATTTGTCCAACACAAGTTGCCTATTAAGTTGTTCTCAAGCAGTCAATTTTTATTATAAAATGTTTAATATCCCACTACGGCTTCCATTCAAGATTATAATGTTGTTCTAGGCCCTGTGGAATCTCAATTACCCAGGGGCTGATCATTCAGGAGGGCCAAGGCCACCATCAGGGCAGCTTACTCTTTACGTAGCCCTCGCTAGCTTACCTAGCCCTCGCCCACCAGGCTCAAGCTCTTGATAGCTGTTTTGGAGATGGAGCGACAATGAGGTGGGCACTGGCCAACCCTGCTCACCTTCTCCTTTTTGAGGCCCACAATCAGAGATCACTGGCACCTCTGGAAGCGAGCATCAAGGAAGGCAACCACAGAATCCCACTTTCCTACTTGTTAACATCTTCAGGAAAATATAAAGCAAGAGGAAATCTCTGAGCTCCAACTGTCCTTGCTTTCCTTGTTCCCCAAGGACAGGAAAAATCAAAAGTGGGTGGAAGGAAGGCAGGTTTGTTGCTGAGTTTTTTAAAGTATCAGTTACCACTCAAGTTGGTCAAAGGAAAATCAACACAAAGAATACAGGAGTCAGAAGACCTGTGTTCAAAGTCTCCCTCTGATGACTGGAGCATGCCAATTAACCTCCCTGCACCTCAGTTTCTTCATCTGCAAAACTAGGGGCATTGGACTAGATATTCACTGAGGTTGTTCCAGCATGAGATCGAGGAGCCTATGATCCCAACAACTCCTTAACAAAAAGGCTGCCCATGTGGGGGATTTCCTAATGCCCCTTTGGTGGTTCTCTGGAGATGAATCAGTGGTTAGCACATTCAAGAATAATTATGGAGACAAAACATAGAATACATAGATATAAGAGTCGTAGAAGACCTTAATTCAAAGGGGCAAACTGAGGCAGAAGGCAAGGAAAAACTACTGTGGTGTGATAAAATGTCAAGAACATGGGTTCTGGAGGCCAAGGAGCTGGTTCAAATTCTGCTTCTAATGTTTACTGATACACGCCATTGAATAAGTCACTGAGCACCCCTGGACCTCAGCTGTAAAATAAGGAACTTTCCAGAGAAGAAAATATCCAGGAGAGGAAGGTGATCAACATTGTCAGACAGCAGAGCGGTTAAGAAGGATGAGGACAGAGGAAAGGTCACTGAGTTTGATGATTAAGAAACCACTGGTAACTTTGGAGAAAGAGGTTTCAGTTGACTGATGAGGGTGAAAGCCAGACTGTAAAGGGTTTGGGAAGAGAGTGGCCCAAGCATCCTGGAATGCAACTTGTAATTATGCCAAGACATTAACTCAACTGTCACTGTCAACTGAAGCATCTGACCTAGAGATACCACTCCTGGGCATATGCCCCAAAGGGGTCAAAGACAGAATGGTGCCATTTTTTTTTCCAATGTGGGGAGGAAGAGTAGAGTCAGAGATAAAGAAAAAGAAAGAAAAAGAAAAGAAAGGAGCCACCACTGAGCAATCATTTTTTAAAATGAAGAGAAAGGAAGCCAGACAAGGGGGACAGTCTGAGCATGCAGAGTCCTAACTTTTCAGGAACAATCTGGCTTTTCTGTTCTGCTGTGTATTTGCAAATTTGCCTGACTCTTAAACTCAGAATGAAAACTACAATTAATATAAGTAGTAGGCCATTAAAAGACTTACAAGAATTGCATCAGTCTCAAGTGATGTCCTACTTAACTACATGCTTATGATTAACTCTATCTGTAGTCAAAGTTATCATTTCCATATGGAAGGATACCAAGACAGTTGGGCCTCTCAAGGAGTTCACATTCTAAGTGAAAGGAAACAGACATAGGAGGATTCAGCTGGGAGTCAGATGGGAAGACCAAGTGGTCTCTATCTGTGTCTATTTGGTCTGTGTGTATATTCAGGGACAGAAGGAAAAGGGGAGAAACAGAGAAGGTATAGGGAGGGAGAGATAGAAAAAGGAAGATGAAAAAGGGGAGAGACACAAAAGGGAGAGGGAGGGATAGACAGGAGAGAAAGGGAGGTGAAGAGACAGAGATAAAAAGAGATAAAAAAGGGGAAAGACAAAGAAAGAGGAAAGGGAAAGAAGGAGAGAGCACAAGGGGAGAGGGTAACAGGGAGGTGATTTTATGTAAGAAACCACATGCAAAAATAAAACATTTTTAAAACATTAAGACATAAAGTAAAAGACCTAGAGGTAGGCCTCTAGAATGCTGGGGAGTCTCCATAGAGGAATTGTTATAGAATGTAGACAAGACTGTTGTACCAGACAATATGGGCTGTACCTACATCACCAAGATGGCAGCTCCCTTGAGTGGTTCAATAAATGGTTCACATTTCATTTGCAAGGGTTCATACTTAATTCCAAGAAAAAAACAACCTGACGGTGGAGGGGAGACAGGGTTGATGTGCAATTTAAAGAGCTCAGTTACAGAATCTGAGAATTGTGGGACCCCAGAGGTTAGTTCAACCCATGTCTCTGGGTTGCTTTTTCTCCTCCTGAGCTCACCTCCAGCAGTTCATCCTCCAACTTCAGCAGGTTGAGTGGGGCCACTGGCCCATCAGGCATGATGGAAGAAATGTAATGGTGCCCATTAAAGGAGTCCAGCTCCACTCCCAGCCTCAGAGTGTGGATCGGCAGCAGCTGTGGGAAACCAATCATAAAAACACTCAGTGTTCACCCCATGAAACATCTGCCCAAATATAAAAGGCTGGCCTCCCGATGGTGAAAGGACTAACTAGAAAAAAAGAGTCTATTCATCAAATGCATACTACCCTCAGACACATATAGCCACTCTCCATAGAGCATCAGATGCAGGGGACTTTGGGGAGCTCGAGGATCAATCTGAAAATTCTGAAACCCAAAGAATGACTTGCCTACAGTTGTGTCTGACTTAGAATCTGAACCCAGATCTTCCCCTTTAATGCTAACGCCTCCCCTCTGAGATTTCCCCCAGTTCGTCCTGGCTATATTTGTTTGGACATAGTTGTTTAAATGTTATCTCCCCCATTGGGATGTGAGCCCCTTGAGGGCAGGGATTGGAGCTTTACTTTTCATATCCTTAGCACTGAGCACAGAGTCTGGCACACAGAGGTGCTCAATAAATGCCTGCTGACTTGATTTTTGCCACCACCATTCCCCTAGGGTTTCCAAATTTCACTCCCTTTTCTGGTCTTCCACTTTTCTTATACAAATTTTGGCCTTCTTTCCTCCCCACCCAGTTCAGAGAAATCCAACCTCTAGCTACTCCATAAATATTGAAGATGTCAACCCGCCTAAGGGCCCTCCAATACCGCAGTACATCAAACCAAAATAGGCTAGAACACTCAGAGAAATGCATCAGGAATGGCAGTTTACCCGCTAACGCCTGCCAGCCGGCTCACTTTGTTCACTGATGGACCACAAGACCATGGGGGAGATGGTGTCAGAGTAGCACAGGCCAATCCATCACCTAGACCCACAGGCTGGGTGGAAATCTTGCTGACGGTAGGGGGTCCAGCACAAGAAATAACACTAGCATAGCATCGTTCATCTTTATACAAGACAGGCATTGCAGCACAAAGAGAAAGAAACCTGCTACTCTTGGCAATTTCTTTCAAAGACAACTCCAAGCCCCAGTTCCCGCGCAAGGCCAAACACTGCATCCAGCATCATTCCTGACCTGAATCTCCTATCCATGCACCCACCACCAGCTCCTCCAATATGGACACTGCTCAACAATTCCACCACCAAGAACTTTCTTAATATACTTCTCCTGGGGGAGAGAGGGTGACAGAGCATCAGAGAAGAGACCAGAGCATGAACTTCCCTAAGCAGCACTCCCCTCCTCTGGAGGCTGAATGATATGGTGTCAGATCAGCCATCATTCAATTATAATGATCCTTGTGACCTTGAGCAAGTCCATTCACTGAAAAGGCCATACCTCTAAGGTCACCTCTTGCTCTACATTCTATGACTGTGATTTGGGCCAGACACTCTTTTCTTTCTTTTCTTGACTTTGGATATGAAGGTTTGACTGATACCTTTTGTTCTTACAATCTATCCCAACAATGTATATACTCTTCCCAAGCTCAAAGAACCTGGGTACAAATCCTCCCCACATTATTGGCTCACTGGTTGATGTTGGACAGGACACTGAAAGTCTTCAGGCCTTGGTTTCCCCATCTTTTGTTAATGTTTTTTTCAACTTGACTTTTCTCATCCTCTCACCTTCCAACAACTAGAAGGGGAGAAAGGAAAGGAAAAATCCATCCCTTCTAACAAATATGCATAGTTGACCAAAACTAATTCCTGGAGTAGTGGCCATATCCAAAAATATACATGTCTTAATCACCTCTCCATCAGGAGGACAGTATCAAGTTTCACTGATCAACCAATCAATAAACATTTATTAAGCTTTTAGTATGTGCCAGGCACTCATCACCAGGCTGGAACTGCAGTTGGTCACGGCATCAATCAGAGTACTTAAGATTTTCACCATTGTTTGTCTTTCTTGTATTTTGGTTATTGTAAGGAATGTTCTGGTTCTGCTCACTTCCCCCTGTATCAAGTCATATAAGTCTTCCCGTTTCTCTGAAATCATCCCGTTCCTCATTTCTCATATCACCATGGTATTCCCGTTCTAAATCAA
Source organism: Gymnobelideus leadbeateri (assembly GCA_011680675.1). NCBI lineage: Eukaryota > Metazoa > Chordata > Mammalia > Diprotodontia > Petauridae > Gymnobelideus > Gymnobelideus leadbeateri. The sequence continues at coordinate 1,117,900 of WOXC01010220.1, read as the reverse complement.
TGATCAATTGTATGGCCTCGCCAAGGATAAGACAGAAGCACAGGGTCTTTTCTAGATAATTCCATAGGTGGCTGGAAATATTTGAATTAGAATCATGCAAAAGCACAGGACTTTGTGTCCAGCAATATCGGGCATGGAGGTGGCATAGGATAATGCTGAAACCTATTCATTATCAACAGAACTAGGAAATGAACATTCCAATTGAAATCCAAGTATATCCATCTTTCTGGGACATCGCTTCAGACAGTCTAGTAAGTATGCTCATCTGCCTTCATATTCTTTTAGCATCTCTACAATCAGCCATTTAATAAATCTCTTTCTATTATCTATCATATTAATAATTCATATTTAGTCAACTTACTAAGTATTTAAGTACCTACTGTGCATCCAGACACTATGCTAGGTACTGATGAAACAATACAAAAGTGAGAAGGTGCCTGCCCTCAAGATGCTTATAATTTCCTGTTAAGTATTTTAAGGTTTACCCCCACACACACACACACACAGAGCCCTACACACAATATGTTACATATTGATGACTTTAGATGTTACATATTCATTGTTATTTATAAAATTCTATGTATATACGCACAACCATATACATAGATACATACACATATATATCTGTGGTATGTGTGTGTGTGTGTCACCCCTACTTCATTTAGGACACCTGCATATGAAGAGGTCAGAATGCTAACTTGCAAGGACTGGATGCTATAAATAGATGAATGCATGAGACCTTCAAAGAATGGCATTCTCCACTTTTGAAGGCTTAAACAACTCTAGCTGCAAAGGACACCAACACATCTCACTTTCTCTGAAAGACTTGGATAAAGGAAGAGGTGGGGTATGTTTATCAAATGTGTAAATGGTACCATGTTGGGAAGGAGAGCTAAGATTGGCTAACAGTCAGGATTCCAAAACTCCTTGACAGACTAAGGTAAACAGTGGAATTAAAGATGAAATTCACTAGGGACAAATGGAAAGGCTTACATATAGGGTCAAAAATATCTGAGTTACATATGTGAGATGAGCAAAGGAACACATGGTTAGAGAAAAGTTTCTCCGAAAAAATTGAGGACTTTAGTAAATCAGGAGACTGAGTTAGAAGTATGACAAGATAACCACAAAAAGCCAATGCAACGTGGCTTCCAGGAACAAGAAGAAGGCAATGGTGCTGTATCCAGTCCAACTGGAACACTGGGTTCAGCTCTGGGCACCCCACTTTACAAAGGATGCTGATAAGCAGGACAATATCTAGAGACGGCAACCAGGACAGTGAAGTGGCAGGTCTATGTCACATGAGGTTAATGTAAAAGGAATTGGGTATGATTAGTGAAGGGGAAGGAAGAGAAGAGAAAGGAGTAATCATTAATATAATACCTACTATGTGCTAGGTATTGTGCTAAATACCTTTTATAAATATTACCTCATTTGATCCTCACACCAATATGGTGAGGTGGGTGCTATTATTATCCCCATTTTACAGATGAGGAAACTGAGGCAGGCAGTGAACACAACTAGTACATGATTTGAACTAGATTTGAGTGGGATCTGAACTCAAGTCTTCCAGACTCTAGACCCAGTTGTCTTCAAGTATTCAATGGGCAATCTTTCAGAAGAGGGACTCTATTGGCTCTGCCTAGCACCAGGGAATAGACCAAGAGTGATGAACAGAAGCTGACAAGAGATCAATTTGTCTTAATGCCAGAAAAACCTTCTTAAGAGATGCCCCAGGACGCAGTGGGTTCCACCTCACACTATGGACCTTCAAGCAGAGCAGCATGGATTAGTGGCGAATGCTTGGGTCTTAAAATCAGGAAGACCTGAATTCAAATCCTGCTTCAGATTATGCCCTGCTATGTGACCCTGGGCAAGTCACTTAACCTCTCTCTTCCTCAGTTTCCTCATCTTTAAAATGGGGGTAATAATAGTCTCTACCTCCCAGGGTTGTTGTGAGGATCAAATGAGATACTATTAGTGATGGAAATAACAATACTAACACTTATATTGAGGTTCCTATGTGGCAGGGACGGTGCCAGGTGCTTTACAAATATCATCTCCTTGAAAGCACTTTGCAAACTGACAAAGTCCTAGAGAAATGGTAGGTCTCACTGCTGTTGCTGTTGTCAGAGCCTGGCAGGTTGTTCTATGTCTGGCTCAGGCTGCACTACGGTCCCTAAGGTGCCTCCCAACTCTAAGCCTCTTCAACCTCAGGGAAAAGGGCAAAGGGAGGAATGGGGGCATCTCTCGGTCTTTTCCCAAAGATGCGAGGACCTGGAGGGAAGCCAAGGGGCAAAGATAAAAGTATAACAAAGTACAGTAGAGTCAAACACAAGGATGAGAAAGACATGGGTCCCATTTCTACCTCAGATGCTGACCAACCATGTAACCCTGGGCAAATCTTCTCTAAGCCTAGAGTTTTTTCATCTGTAGAATGGGCTTAAAGCCCAGAGGTTACTATAAAAAATCAAGAGAGAAGATGTGTGAAGTATTTGACATGGCTGAAAGAGCTATAAAAGCTCAAATCCCAATGAAAGAGATCCTGACGCCAAAATACCAAATTGTGGTTAAGGGAAAGGCTAAAAATGTGAACGGTTCATTAGGCTACTTGAAACAGAGACCTCAGGGTGGCCCACAGCAAACGTTCTAACATTAAGTGTTCTTGGAAGGAAGAAATACAGAATGAAGTGCCTACTATGTGCCGGGCACTGTGCTAAGGGCTTTACAAATATTGCCTCATGTGATGCTCACCACAACCCTGTGAGGTTGGTATGATTATTTTTTTCCCATTTTACAGATCAAGAAACTGAAACAGACAAAAAAGCAAAGTGATTTGCTCAAGGTCACACAGAGCTGAACTCATACCTTCCTGATTCGACCCACTGGGCCATATATCTGCCCTTGCTTACTCTCAATATCCTCAACATTAACCAATTCAGTTGCCTCTCTACCTGGGACAGCTCCCAGGTGCTCTTGCCCTTCATCAGGAGATCATCGGCTCAGTTATAACTCTTGAGATCACATTCTCAGACTCTCCAGCTGATTACCAAGAGTGGAGGGAGGGAAAAGGGAGCAGCCACCCTCTGGGAGCCTCAGGTCAGAGTGGATAAGGATGCAAGGTTTGATATATATATTCAGTAGCTAAGTTCGACTGCTCAGAAAGCTGGAGAGAGTACCAAGGTTGGGACCAGCTTTGACCCAAGAAGGCATGAAGTCGTAGATTGAGATTTGGAAGGGGGCTCAGAGGCCATGGAGTCCAACCCCTTGATCTCATAGATGATGAAACTGAGGCCCCGGGGAAGTTCAGTGACTCACCAAGGTCACATTGTTAAAAAAGGCAAAGTCAGGACTCAAACCCAGGTCACTGAATGATAATTCAAGCAATTGCATCATGGGCTCTCATGCCCCTGGATGCCACCACGGGGTCTTAGGCAAGAGCTTGGCCAGTAGAAATTTGAAGCTGCCAGAAGGTGGAAAGCAATTTGGGCAGATAATTGGATGGGAGGGAAAGCTGGAGAAGTATATGAACAATGTGTCACTGTAGAATGGAGGAATGCTGGCCTCTCCCTCCCCTTCAGTCTTCCTTGTTTGCTTCCTTATCCTTGAATCAGGATCCCTTTCCCCTTCTCCTACCTCTGAATGTCTCTCAATCCCTTAATTGACCATCATATGAAGCTTATCCTTTTGGGCATTATTGAACTGTTTGAATGTTTCGTGCTCCTTCCTTCTACTTTAAAAGGTGGAGGGAGGATTTAATGTACAGAATCTGAGTCTTTCCTATTTCTCCCTAAATATAAACTGATATTTTATGTGGCCCTCGCTGGCCATTATTTTCTCCCTATCTTGGTCAGTGATATTTAATAGGAAAAAATGTTCTTGCCAAATGCTTTAAAATGTGCTACATCAAAGCTAGTTTTATGTTTAAGCCAATGTGGCTGGATCACCAAGAGTGTGGAGAGGGATAAGTTAATGAAATAGGGAGAAAAGGAAGGGGCCAAGACATAATGGGTTTAAAAGCCAAGCAAAATATTCTCCATTTGATTCTGGAAGAGATAGGGAGCCACTGGAGTTTGCTAAGTAGGGGCATGATACAGTCAGACCTGGGTTTGGCTGCAAAGCAAAGGCCAGACTGAAGTGGGGGGAGACTTGAGGCAGGCAGACTAAACAGAAGGTCATTACAACAGTCCAGGTGTGAGGTGATGAGGTGATGGCCCTGCACCAGGGCCAGCTGGGAATGTATGTGAAAGAGGTCATAAAGATAGGGGCAAGATATGGCAATATTCCACCATGTGGAGTGAGTGCAAGAGAGAAGCCAAAGATGACTTGAGATTTATGACACAGAACCCTGGTGTTTTGGAGCTTTGATCAAACCATCACTCCTTCCTACCTTCACATGCACATTTCACAAAGCCCCATTTAATTCAACCTGAATCATTCAGTTCTGGTGAAACCACCAACTAACCAGTCACTATTAACCTCCAGGGCTCTAAAGGGGAAGGGATCCTTCTAGCAGGTACCAGGTGTACCCTAAAGATCACTGACATCCCAATATAAATGCTTTTTGTCCTCCATGGAATCTAGGACCAGAGTCCTCTAAACGAGGTACTCAAATAGGTGAACCAACAGCTATTCTCACAGCTGCTACTCTTCATTCACATCAATTCCCCCAGGTTCTTCTTCCCCAAATGCCTTTGTCTTCTCTCTTTTCCAGCTTCAGAGGCATCCGTCCATATAAGCTCCAAGGTCCCCATCCCACCATTCCTCTATCCCTTGCTAACAAAATTTTGGATCATGACAACAAAATTCTCAAAAGCCACACTTTCATCTCTTATCTCACATGGTATCTATCTAGAGTAAAAAGGGATTGTGGGGAGGGAGGGATATGGTTTGGAACTTAAAATGTAACAAAAAATATTTTTTAAAAAAATTTTTAAAGAAATTTAACCACAATTAACAGAGGAAACCACTATTTCTTGCTGGTGCTACTTAAGAATGTGTGTGTGTGTGTGTGTGTGTGTGTGTGTGTGTGTGTGTGTGTAACACTAATAACCCTAACTCCTTTTAATCCATTAAGAGGTCAGGTTCTGAAATACTAGAAGCCTAGATAGGTTAATAAAGAAATACTAGTGATACTAACATATGGGAATCATTAAGACCTCCTATCCCACAGCTTAAAACTGTGTATGTCACTTCTGCTGACTGTAAAAAGACAATCACGGTAGATATGGTGTAAAGACACCATATTTCATTGTTTTTTTTCCTATCTACCACTTGCTTTGAAAAGGTCACTACTGAAAACTATGGTATTTTCTTGCAGAAATCTTAAGAGAGGGGTTAAAAATCAGTCCTGCTACAGTAAAAAGAAAACCCTCTGATTCATTAAAATATTTACAGTAGACCAGTATTTTTTGTGGTAGCAAAGAATTTGAAGCCAAGTAGATGGTTTCAGCAGCTAGGGAATCACAAGCTAAGAAGTTGTTCATCAATGTGATGGAATGTTACTATGTAACAAGAAACAATTAATACGAGAAATACCAAGAAGTATGGGAAGACTTCTATGAACTGAAGCAAAGTAAAATAAATAGAATCAGGAAAATAGTATACACGATGACTGAAATAATGTGAATAGAAAGGACAATAAAACAATGGGGAAAATGCTGTGAAAACATAATAACAAGGTTAGCCCCCAAAGAAGGGGCAGAAGCAAAGTACAATGAATGTAGAATAGTATAATGAAATTTTTTCATTGTGTTGTTAGTTTTGCTGAAATACATATTATTCTTTATATATATATATATATATATATATATATATATATATATATATATATATATATATACACACACACACACACATTTATTTATTTATTTATTTATTAAGAGATGGCAGGGCGGCTAGGCGCAGTGAGTAGAGCGTTGGCCCTGGAGTCAGAAGGACCTGAGTTCGGATCAAGCCTCAGACACTTAACACACACACAAACAAAAAAAAAAAATCTAGCCGTGTGACCTTGGGCAAGTTACTTAACCCCAATTGCCCTCCAAAAAAAAAAAAGAGAGAGATGGCTCTCCAGAGCAACAAGGGAAAGGGACATCAGAAAATATAGGTGATGTGAAAAACAAAAGACATCAATAAAAATCCATTTTAAAATAATATAATGCAAATATAAAACAGGCTGTTTTTAAAAATAACATGTTGAATATAGTATGTACTTTTCAAAAAACAAACTGTACATAAAGGAGAATCATGTTTTCAAGAACAATTTCCTTTTTTTGTTTATATATGGAAATCTTCAAATTTATTGATATTTTTCTAATTTAGGAGGATAAAAAAAAATTTTAAGTCAATCCTGCTAGTTAGAGCAAAGGCATTGGAAATTCACCTAAAAGGGATTTTGATGTAAAACTATCCTGAAGACCCAAAACCTTCTCTAGAATTCCAAGAAAAAAAAGTTCAGAGTGAGTTAGAAATTATTTTCATCTTTACTTTTGTCCTGAAAAACAAGATTAATTTATGTAGGGATTAAAACAATTGAAATTATGCAAAGAAAGTGCTAAATTTTACGTATATGTTTGCAAGTCATTTAATTCTAAATGGCACCCCCCTTTACACCAGCATTTAATAATTGGTCATTCAAAGTTAATTGCTATACTTTTTTATTTAAGTAAAAACTTTTCTCTTTGTCAAAAACTAATGGCTTACTGGACTGTGTGGCATATTCCTTCTTCTCTGTTGGTTATCCACCCCAGAGAAAGATACCTGAATTGCATGCAAAATTCCTAGGAGCAAAAAAGGGAATGGGGGGTACCTTGAAAGGATGTATCTTCAAAACCACAAATACCTTCACACATATGTAACTGGGGAAGACAATTATATCATGACAGATGCTAAATGGAGAGAAAAGTTAAATATGTCTCTATAAACACCTTAGAGATAGAAAACATTTAATTCTGAACATATCTGGGTTTTACAATTTTCAAAGCATTTTCATGTGCACTAGGCAAATTCACCCTTGAAGGGGTAGTTACAGGGAGTGAAACATTTCTCTTTTGCAGATGAGTAAAATGAGAAGAACTAGAAAGACGATCTATACGAAAACATCAACTCATTAAAAAAACAATTTTGGAAAAACTTAGGGATTCTGATCAATGTAATCATCAGCCATGATTCGAGATGAAGAACACTACCCACCTCCTGCCATTAGCAGAAGAATGAAACATGCAATGATATTGCAATGACCAATGTGGGAATTTATTTTGCTTGATTATGGTATCACTAAGGTTTTTCTTTTCTTTCTTTCTCTCTCTCTCTCTCTCTTTCTTTCTTTCTTTCTAGTTGTGTGGGGACAAGGTGAGAGAGAAAAAAATTAAAAGCTTGATACAAATTATAAAAAGTTAATTAGAAAAAAACACCTCTGAGGCCATCACAAGTATCTCCATTTAATAGATGAATAAACTGGGCCTTTAGAAAGGCTCATCAGGTTAGGAAAACTCATATACGTAAGTCTTCCATGTCCATATCTACTGTTCATTCCACTATGCACATGGATGCACATGAGATTAAGCCCAGTTCTACCTATTAGTTCCACTGAATTATAATAATATGATTTGTTTCTGAAACACTGGCAGAAAGCAAAGTCTCCATTTGCTACTCCCAATGGTGGTAAAATAAAATTTTCCAACTTAGAGATTTCTTCCAATGCTTTCCCATCCCTGTGGCCTCTGATTCTTTGGTTACAGAGAATGACATAGCATTTACAATCTGGTTAATTTGAAATTACCAAGAGGAAAAATCTCTGCTTAACTCTTGTTTTTGGTTGCTAGTTACAAAGGCAACCAAATTAAGTTTTTAGAAGTGTACCCAACCCCATGACTCAGACTGTGGCTGGCTTTTAGCATGTCAACATCTGGTCCACAATGGATTTATTAGTTTAAATATTTGGAACTTGGCATTAGGTTTCCAATTTCTACTACATGCCAAATAAAATAATTTAAAGAACTAAATCAAAACTTACAAGGACACCACCTCTATATGAGAGGTAAGGTAATCAAAGTCAAAAATTGAGCTGCTCCCCCCTGTTTCTAGAAGTCATAGCTAGGCTCCCATATCATTCACCTGCAATGTTCCTATTTTTTGAAAATCTTTTGTTTTGATATTTGCTCGTAGCATCTCAACAAACACTTAAAGTAAGACTTTGAAAGGCATACATATTAAATATGTGTGCGTGTATGTGTCTGTGTTTATGAAACACAGGGATTGATTTGTTACTACAGAAACTGCTATTATAACTCTTGGTAATATATACACAGATATTTTGGCATGTTATAAAGATAGAGACATCTAAATCTATGATATATACTGAAATCTTCGTACTAGCATTTTTAAAATAATAAATCAATGGACAAACATTTATTAAGTGCCTACCACGGGCCAAACATTGTCCTAGGTACTTGAAATATGAACACAAAAATAGTCCCTTTCCCTCAAGGAGCTTATAATTTATAAAGAACAAAGAACAAAGAACTAGGAACGATGATCTGGAAAAATGGTAAATGGTACATTGATTAGGGAAGAGCTGAAAACAAATTGTGGTATATGAGCATTATGTGGTAATATGAATTTTATTGAGATATAAGAAATGACAAGCATGAATAATTCAGAAACACATAGGAAGATGTGGTTAAATGGTTAAGTGAAATAAGGAGGATCAGAAAAATACAATTATAGTAACGTAAAGGAAAAGAACATTAAAAATGAAGCCAAAGTCTAACTGTAAAAAAAATATGTATATACGATTCACAATCCATCCAGAGCAACAAAAAGTCCAAAATCCTGCAGAACAGAATGAAATAAAGTGGGAAGGAAGGGGACCTACATGCACCATATTTCAAATTATACTACAAAGGGGCAGCTAGGGGTGCAGTGAATAGAGCACTGGCTCTGAAGTCAAGAGGACCTGAGTTCAAATCTGGTCTCAGACACCTGACATTTACTAGCCATGTGACCTTGGGCAAGTCACTTAACCCCAATTGCCCTGCCTCCCCCCCAGCAAAACAAAACAAAACAAATTATACTACAAAACAGTAATAAGCAAAACAATTTGGTACTGTGCAAGAATTAGAGAGGATGATAAGGAGAAGAGATTAGGCATACAATATACAGAAGCAAATAAGCATAGTAGCCTGGTACTAGATAATCACAAAGATCCCAACTATTGAAGATAACTCTATATGTTTAAAAGAAAATAATAACAACTATTGGAAAACTGGAAAGCAATCTGGCAGAAATTAGATCTACACCAACATGACACATCAAAATAGGCTCCAAATGGGTACATGATTTAGAAATAAAAGCTGACATCATGAACAAATTATATGAGTAATGAAGCAATTACCCAGATAAGAGAAGTTCATGAGTAAACAAGATAAAGAGGATCACAGGAGTTAATTTTTTTTTTATTACATTAAGATTTTTGCACAAATAAAACCAATGCAGATAAAATCAGAAGTAAAGCAGTTAAATGGGGGAGGAAATCTTTGTAACAAGTTTCTTTAATAATTTCTTCTTTCTAAGACATATAGGGAACTGATCTGAATTTATAAGAATAAAAGCCATTCCCCAATTGATAAACTGATAAATGAATAAAAACAAACAAAAAAAAAGAATATAAACAACCAGAGGAAAATTTTCAGAGGAAAATCAAAAGCCATATAAACAATGCTCCAAATAATTAATAAGCAGAAATGGAATTTATGTGGTCCACCTTATGTGAGTCAGATCAACAAAGGTAACAAAATCAGCAAATGGCAAATGTTGGAGGAAATAACAGAAAAACACATACATTGGTATATTTTGGCACAACCATGCTTTATTAAATGGTCCTACTTTTAGACCCAGTGACACAAATATTAGTTCTATATCTGCCAAAGATAAAAGAGAGATGAAAAGGACCCCCATTTAAAAACATTTAAAGAAGTCCTTTTTTTAGGGACAAAGATCTGGAGACTAAAGGGCTGCCCATGATTGTGAAATGATGAAGAATGCTACTTCAGAAAAATCTAGGAAGATTTGTGACCTAATGCTGAGAGAAGTGACCAGGAGAAGGCTATACATAGTGACAATACAGTAAACAACAACTTTCAAAGACTTTATCCCTCTGATCAACCATGATTCCAGAGGACTATGACAAAGCATCCCACCTCCTTACTGACAGAAAGGTGACAATCTGATGCATATGATGCATATGATGCATATGCAATCTGTGGCATAACACAGTTCTTTTAAATCAAATTTCTAATTATTAGTGACTTAGAACATTTTCCCACATATCTTTTCATTGTATGAATTTCTGTTTCTGAAAGCTGATTTTTCATATTTTTTGACCATTTATCAATTGGGGAATGGCTCTTATTCTTACAAATTTAAATCAGTTCCTTCTTTATCTTATCTGTTTTACTTGACTTTATGTATTTGTAATAGGGGTTTAGGTTTTTTTTCCCACTTGGGGGGTAATAGGAAAAGGGAAGTGGGAAGATAAAAGGAAAGATAGATTTTCAATTATTAAAAAAATGTAATTTTAAAATATTTAGTTAAATTTTTAAAAGAATGATTTCAAGAGAAACAATAATGAAACATACCACCTATATTTAGGAAGAGAAGTAGGGCACTATTTCAGAGGATTGTTGCCTATGCTATCAGATAAAGTCATTCTATTAGCTGTTGATGCTGAAAAGTTTTACTTTGTTCCAAGAGAAGGTTCAGTTCTAGAGAAAAGGAGAACACCTATAACCCAGAAACAGCTAACTTAAAAACAACTGGTATCCATAGGATTTGTTTTAAAAAGAAAACTTAACAACAACCTATTAAACACCAAGGCCCTATACTAAGCACTTGGAATAGAAAGAATTGCCACAACAGCCCCTGCCCTCAAGGAGCTGACACTCTAATGAGGAAGACAATGTAGAAATAGGTAGATATAAGATATGTGATGCACACACGTGAAACTGAAGGTAATTCAGGAAGAAGAGGACTGGACAAAATTATTCTAATTTTGACGAGCCTTATCAGCAGGGGTTCTTTCAATACTTTGGGGGCAGCTTAAAAGATTTGAAATAATTTTTTTAAAGGTTTATGTTACAAATAATGCTTACCTTTGAAAATTTCTGTAACTCAGCATCATCAACAATCTGTGTATCCAAAACAACAACCTGGAGAATTTAGGAATTAAAAAATGTTAAATGCTTAGAACAGAACCAAAGAAAACACAACTATCTCTTATCTCAAACTATCTGACGAAATATTCTGGGAAGCCTCCATGTGCTCAAGACTCCATCTGACCTGCTTAATTGCCTCACACCTGGTCAATCTCTCTGAAAGGGCTCAGTATATCCCAAGTGCCAAAGCTGATAGCAAAGAGAATTGGATGGCAAAAAGCAAACATGTCCCAAGCGTGATTTCTAGTTCCCTCTTGTTTTGTTGTTTTTTAATGCCCACAGAATGTTTGAGCTGGGAGATACCTTAGATATCTCTAGGACCTGGGGTCCCAAAACTTTTTAAAATGATGTTATCTCAATACGATGTTTCCCTCTTAAGACTGTTATTTAATTTCGTGCATTTAAAAATATGATTCAAAGACAGAGTTCATGGGTATCACTCAATTAACAGAGAGGCCCAGGGCCTAGGATGCAAAAAAAGGCTGAGGACGCCTGGTTAGTGCAACCCTCTCACTTTACAGATGAGACAAAACCATCTAGAAAGGGAAAGTAATTTCCCTCAAGACCCAACAGCCAATTAGTAGCACAGCTAGGACCTGGATGCTGGTCTCCTGAATTGCCATCCCAGGCTTCTTATTTCCCAGTGGTTTACTTACTACAGATTTCCAACTTGCTTTAGAGTTGAATGGAAGGTGTGTGTGTGCATGTGTGTGCATGTGATTGAGTGTGTGAGTGTGTGAATGTGTATTTTAAGAATCACAAAATCTTCAGAATTACCCCCCCACCAAAGTCACTAAACTGTTTGGATTCAGTCAAAGGGCCACACTTGAAAACCTAGAGGGTCACATGCGGCCTTGAGGCCACAGGTTCCCCACCCCTGCTCTAAACTCTGCCATTTATACCGACCAAAGAGACTGCAACTATTGTTAGTACCCTCCAAAACTGACACCCTGGGATAAATTGCTAGTTGTTCACCCTAGTTACAGCTCTATTTAAGTGAGCAGATTGAACTAGACTTCCAGCTCTGATACCCTCTGACACTCATACTAGTGGTCTGTGGGTAAGAACATTAGACCTGGAGTCAAGAAGACCAGAGTTCAAATCCAGCTTCAGACACTTGCAAGCTATGTGTTCCTGGCAAGTCACTTAACCTTTGTCTGCCTCCATTTCCTAAACTATGAAATGGGGATAAAAATAGCATCTACCTCCCAGGGTTGTTGTGAGGTTCTAATGAGATAATACATGCAGAACACTATATACCTTACAGCATCATATAAAGGCTAGCTTTTAAAAATAATATAACAACAAAAACAATATACCTAGGTGAGGGCACAGGGCACAGAGAACTGAGCCTGGAGTCAGGGAAACCTGAGTTCAAATCTAGCCCCAAACACTTACTAGATGTGTGACCCTGGGCAAACCCCTTAACACTCTGCCTGCTTCAGTTTCTTCAGCTGTAAAACGAGCATAACAGTGCCTACCACCCAGGGCTATTGTGAAGATCAAATGAGAGGACAACTATGAATCAGTGCAGTGTGTGGCGCATAGTAGGTACTATATAAATGGTGGTTATCATCATCATCATTATATAGTCTAACAAAAGTCTATCAGCACAAGTGATCATGATTATTTTACACTTTAACAATCATTATTTTATTAGTGCTACAATGAAATATATTAATGTTACAACAGTATAACGTTATCATATTGTAACATTCTATTGCTGTTAGCTTAAGTGTAAACATATGAAAGGAAAAATAAGTAAAGTTTCCAGGGGAATTTTTTTCACCACAAAAAGCCTTTGTAAGGCAAGCTTAAGTCTTTTCTAAATGTCAAACTCTCTTCTGTCATGAAGATTCTCAGAGAAATCCTTTGTAATAACATGTGAAAGGAAATCCAAGGGGCTCCAAGCTAACTTAAATGCCCCCCCTCCCTCACCCCATCGCCCAACCTTGTTCCATCATCACTCCTTCACTCTTCTCATAAAAGTCTGAGATTCTCGGTGAAACACAGGACTAACATCCTGAGCTGCACTGGCGGCCCATAAAACAAACGGATCACAAAGGCAATCATCAAAATGCCAGAGCTCTAAGTAGCTGATGAATGTGACAAATTTAAAGGCAAGCATCCCCCCTCCTCACTGTTCCCTGACTGTGCCTTAAATCGCTCCAACATGAAGTAAACCAATGGGACTCGCAGTTGAGTATCTTTTTTCATCCCTAACGGTTCTTACATCTCAAACTACTGTGATTTTCCCAATCAGTTATTTCCAATACAAGGAAGGGAGCTGGGGAGGGGAGGGGGGAGAAGCCATTCCCAGAAGTGCTTGTTTCTCCTAATTACTATGTTATGAGCCTCACATTAAGCCAGACGTGAGTACATTTTATCGAAGGATAATAACATACCATTACTTCATAATCGGGGCCCAACAGGTTTTCCCACTTGGATTTCAGTTCATTTTCCAGGGAGCCAGGAAAAGTATCTAGATGCAAAAAAATATGGAGCTGAGAACAGAAAACATCAGCATTTTTTCAGTAAAAACAGAGACTAAAGGGAGAAACAGAAAAAATGGAGGACAAGGAAAGCACATCAAATTCCAGCTGAGTGGGCAACTTAAGTTGGAGGTGAATTTAAGGAATGAGGCCAACACTAGCTCTAAGCAATGGAGGATTCTCTTTCCAGCCCACTTGCCACTCCCATTTCTGCTTGAGTGAGGGACTCTGGAGGGCTTGGGTTAGAGTCTTGCCTCTGACACATCTTGGCTGTGTGACCCTAGTCTAGTCCTCTAACTGCACAGCACCCTGGGCAACTCAGTAAGCCCATGAGTTGTGGAGAGGGGGCTTGCCTGCATTAGTTTGGGGAGTTTTCTCATCTCTTTGATGGAGGATCTTAAAGGTAAGGAGAAAGGAAGATTTATACATGAAGACTAAAAATAAAACTTCTGGTTATAACTAAATGCCTCATGATGTTGCTTTGTTTGCTGGCTACCTCCCTCCCCCACTTCATCACCTCCACCTCTTAGAATATGGAGCTTCCTTCAAGGTTTTACTCAAGGGCCCCTTCCTCAACCCTTTAATTATCAGTCTGTCCCTCCTCTCCAAGTATCATACAAACCCACCCTCCCCAACACCCACCCCAAGCAACATGGGCTAAACTGCCAACTTGGGAGTCAAAAACACACAGAAATTAAAGTCCTCTCTCTAATAACTTGGCTGTGTGACCCTGGGCAAGTCCTTGATTTTCTCAGTACTCCACCAAGGAATCACAAAAATTGACAGATGTCTTGTTGATCTGCATCAGTGGAGGAAAGTTTCCACACCAGGAAGTCCTCACCCTGATGAAATCAATCCCAGGTCTGAACTTCCCTTCCCCTCTAGCCCCAGAGTGTAACCCTGTAGAACAGAAGCTCTTGAAGAACAGAGCCAACTCTCTGCATTTTTATATTTGGCACCACAGTGGCTGCTTAATAAAAGATTGTTAGGTTGCATTGTCTTCATGTAGCAGCAACCACACTGGCATCCCCCGGATGGTGGCTGGCACAGGCTCTTAGATCTGCTTTACTAGGAAAGAGAGCTGTTTAAGGGGCCAACAATCTCTTTAAATTACATTCGCTAGTTCAGGGGAAAAGTCAGCATCCTGAACTCTGGAGAAAATACAAGCCAAGAAATAAAGACCAAGAGACAGGGCTCTGACTGCCTGACTCAATTGTATACTCTACATACATCCCTGGATGGAGAGAGCCTTTACATATGAGCAGGTGGGGAGCTCCAAACATTCGGCCACTCAGAGTCTTGACCAGGGAATCCCAAGAGCCTTCTCATAAGCAAACTCCCAAAGCATCACAATCCTCTTTTCTCAGTGCCTAATTAGAAATTAGCAAAAGGTGTGAAAGTCTTCCTACAAGCAAGAGTCCCCTAAGCAAGCTTCCCTTAATGGACCCCACCTGAGGTCTACTATCAGGTGGGGAAGATCTTATATCCCATCAACATTACACTTGCCTAGGGTTACACAGCTCATAAGGATCTGAAATGGGATTTGAACTAGGTCTTCTTGACTCCAAGGTGCACACTCTAATGCCAAACCTAGCCACCTCAGGTGATTTCTTCCACTTTGCTGGAGGACCCTGCCCTTGCTGGGAAATTTCTGTTCTGCTGAGCATCTAGCCTTGTGGGCTGGGACTCGGCCACACTTGGCAGGGATGGAGGCTTGTCTGGTTTAATGAGGGCGGTCAGTAACATGAGCTTCTGGAGAAGGTCTGGTTCTGAGCCAGTCTTTGTAGGGAGTACAGCTACCCTGACCTGTCTATCTTTTCAACCATCACCCTGCAAAGTGAGGCGATCACATTATGTCATCCAGCCTACCCTCTGAGTGACCTCAGTCCCAGCACAGCCCAAGTATCAGTCTCCAGCCTGAGCAATAGCAAACAGGTAAAAGCCTAATGTTCCCAGCTCCCTGGACAGAGCTCTAAAATATAAACTCTCTCCTCCCTTTAAAAAAACAAGAAACACAAAAGCCTCTCAATATTTTGTCACAAGATTGGATAAATCAGAGAAAGATTATGGCAGTCAACACAAGCCATCTGGCCAAAATCTGAATCTGGCCTTCCATATCCCCAGGGTCTTTGGTCCTCAAGCAGAGACAGCTCATTTCAGATGCCTACAAAATCCCATTAGGGGCTGCACCTTAATCATCAGAGAACGAAGTGCAGGAATCCTTAAAAGATGATCCATTGTGAAACTGACAAGAGTCGTGTCTCTTAATGTAAGTTAGACAGAGGCATTCCGACAACCCTGAGTCCTTCCAGGAGCTCTAGTCCACAACGTGACCTCTCCAAGGGGGGAGGATATCACAGTCATAGATTTACAGACGGAATGCTCCAAAAGGCTCGTGAAGCTAGGAATGGAAAGCTTAATTCTCAGACTGATGCAAAGTACCATCCTTAGTAAAGCTGCTCTGGTACAAATCTCTATGCATTTGTGATTCAGAGAGTTGCCCCACTCTTTGGTCCAGAACCAATGCTAATACAGGAAGATCACTGGGACGCCAAAAACCAACATAATGAAGCTGAGCAGACGAGTCTCAAGCAGACATGGGGGAAGAGGTGAACGCAGTAAGAAATCCAACAGAATGGAACTGAGGTCCTAGAGGACTAAACTCCTTTCATTCTAGTCTTTCAGTTCCCGGTCTAGGTGCTCGTGCTTTGCACACAAGTTACAATAAACAAATGTGAATCTAATTCATTTGAAGGCAGTTAGGAAGTACAGTGGAAGGAGTCAAGAAGACCTGAGTTCATCCATGCTCAAACCTGTGCAACCCAGACAATCCTGCACAAGTGACTTAACCTCTGTCTGCCTCAGTTTCCTCTACTATAAAATGGGGATAATGATAACACCTACCTCGTGGGGTTGCAGTGAGGATACAATTAGGCGATATTTCTGAAAGCATTCCTGGTACATAGTAGGCCCTTAATAAATGTGTATTCCCTTTTCTTATCTCACAGAAGCTTCCAAGCTCTAAGAATAGGTTTAATATGGTGCTATTGATAGAGTGCTATCCTTCAAGTCAAGAGACCTTGGCTTGAATTCTAGATCTTCCGTTTGCTACTTGTGTCAATCTGTCAGTCAATGAACATTTATTAAAGACCTGCTATGTTCTAGGTACTGTGCTAAACATTGGGGACACAAAACTTTTTTAAAAGCTCCATCCCTACCTTCAAGGAGCTTACAATCTAATGGGAGAAAATAAAATAAAAATCATAACATGCAGGGTGAAAAATATCAGCAAACTAAAAAAAAAAAAAAAATCACCCAATCTAATGGGAGAACACCCAAAAGGAAAGAAAAGGTGGGGGAGGGTGAGTTACCCAACATGGGGACAAGGTGGAGAAGTTGGTCAGAGAAGTCCCACAGTAGGGCAGTCCGGTGAAAAAGGAGATGTCTGAGCTGAGCTTTATCCTTATACGGTGGTTCTGGAGTTCCTGCCTCCACCCTCCAATCAGAGAGGAGAGATGAGGTAGAGTACCAGGATGTTGGGATCTCACAGGCTAATAAGGTTTTCCCAATGATGAACTTTCATGGGGGTCATTTGTATGACCATGGACAAGTCACTGAACCTCCCTGGGCCACTGTTTATCTAAAATGATTTTGAACAAACTGTAAAAGTCTTTCCTATTCTAAATGCATGATTCTAATATGCCCAAATTCAACAACAGATGAACAAAATTTGACTGCATAGACGTTGTCCGAATGCTTAGGCGTCAATCATTCTCTCTCTAAAGGGGGGATCCAGATTCCTGCCATTTCTCAGGGACCCTTCCAGCTGCCAATCTGTAACTCTTTGATGTTCTGATTCTTATCTAACAAAAAGGGTAAAAATGAAACCCTGAGAAGTGCTCATAGCGGTGGGCAACATTGTTAGAATAGGAGATCCAAGATTCCCATCTATCACTCCCCTGACATTTCAGTTCAATTCAACAAATATCTATTAAATGCCTACTATGTGCCAGGCACAAGAATGAAAATCTTTGGCAAACCTGCAAAATGGAGAAGAAAAAAAAGGCCACAAAACCTTGAATTCTAAAACTGCGGTTAGCTGGATTCTCTAAGAAGTGTGAGAATTTTAACTATTCTGACCTATTCTCTTACAATATGTGAACACAGATTTGCCTGAGAAAACAAGACCCTGCCTTTGTAAATGGACCGTGGGAAACCCACAAAGCCAATGGAATTAGACATTCACATCTCAAAAAGCATTAAGTTTGGTATTTCTGAGAAACACAAGTCAAAGCCCATTATACTTTTACAGTAAATACAAAAGGTAAAAACCTCCTTACAGACCAGCATTTCTCAAACTAATTAAGACAAAGAGCACTTATAGAATTGGAATATATTGATAGAAAGGACATAGGTTGGGTATCTCAGGATCAAAAGGGACTGGGTAATTTTAGAGGGGAAAAAAAAGAATATTAACCAAAATTCATCCTGTCAAATCTCCCCTGTACAAGCATTTGGCAAATTCCTAATTCCATATTTAATACTTTTACCTCAGACTTCTTCCATGTTGGGAATGACTGGTATAAAAAGTCCCTCAATTGCTACAGATGTAAATTCATTTATAACTTGGTCTTAGGAGAGCTTCTGGGGGCAGTCAGAGGAGAAATGACTTGCCCAGGGTCATTCAAAGAATCAACAGGTGTCTAAGGCTGGACTTGAACTCTCTGAACTTGATCTCCCTGATCCAAGGCCAGTCCTCTAGTCATTACAACAATTGCTTCACATTGTGTATTTCTAAGGTGGGGGAAATAGTAGCAATAAAAAAAAAAAAAAACCCTTCAATTTCCCTCATGGGATCCCTATTTGCTTCCTGTAGAACATAGGGCTCCAAACCAGTTTGGGAAAAACTGTCATGGGTACAAAGAGGCATTGGTGAGAAGGTGTGTAAGGATGCCCATGTCAACATCAGGAAATAAATGACAACTTCTTTTGTCCTTTATATGGTTCCACCGATGGCCAGCAGTCCATGGGACTCCTGCCTCTGGTGACTGAACAAGAGCAGTCACTGAACAACACACAAAACACATCTCTTCCTGATGGGCTCCAGGGGCAATGCATTGGCTGGTAGCCTGTCCACTCTTTCCTGCATCTGTCTTAGAAATTCTATTCTCCATTCGAACTCCCCACTAATGGAATAATAAAGGGAAATTATAATGGGGGAAAAGGGACATATAGACCAAAATACAGAACTGGAAGTGACCTTGGAGGCCATTCAGGCTAGGCCAGACCCTTGAAAACATCCCAGACAAAGGAGTCATTCTGCTTTTGCTTGAAGACATCCAATGACAGGGAGCCCGCTACTTCCTAGAAGCCACTAGGTGGCACAGTGACTAGCATGCTGGACTGACAGTAGCTATGCGTCTCTGAAAAAAATCTCTTCATCTCTCCCCAGGCTCAGTTTCCTCATCTAGAAAATGGGGAGAATAGCATTCACCTCTCAGATCAGATGAGATAATGTATGGGAAACACTTTGTAAACCTCATAGAACTAGACAAATGCTAGCTATTCTGATTGTCATTGGTGTTACAACTATCAGCATCATTAATTATTATTGCTGAGGCAATCTAGCCCACTTGTGGCAACGGCACATCATTAGCAAAGTTTTCCTGACATTGAACCTAAGCCAAAGTCCCCCAGAAGACATGAACCATCCACAAGGAAAGAGAACCCACGATCGCCAGCCCCATGTTCCATAATTGGGATGAAGTTAAGCATTGGCCTAAAATTCGAGTAACTTCACACAGAAAAACAAAGATCTTCAACAGTAAGAAAAATCAGAGAATGAAAACAGAGCAAGGGAGAAGTATTTCACAGTATTTCAACAGACAAATATATGTGTGTATGTATATATATATAAATGTATGTATATACATATATATATACATGAATGCCTATATACACCTGTATATACAACTTACACATGTATGTACACATGTGTGAGAAAGACCTAGCATTTTTAAGTTTATTAGGGTTTTTTTAATATTTACTGACTGCAGTAAAAAGGACACATATAAGACCTTTAGAAATTAGAGAGGGAAGGACTCTTGGGGGTCCCTTCTTAGGGTTCTTAATCTAGGGTCAATGAACTTGCAGGTATTTTTAATATTTTATTTATATATATATTACATTTATTTAAAAATATAATCTATAATAATGTGTGTATATTATATAATATTTGACATAAATAAAATATTTAATAGTTATTATTTCAATATAACCAGTTTCCTTTGTAATTCTATATATTTTCTTTCATACATTTAAAAACAGGATTGTGAGAAGGTCTCCACAGGTATCACATGACTGCAGAAGGGGAAACATGAAGGACCCCTGATCTCTAAGTTTTCAGATTTTACAGAACTGGGGCAGAGAAGGGCTAAGGAGGCAGGATGAGAGCACATGGGGAGGCAGTGACAGAAGACTTGACGCCAAGCTACTGAAAACAGAAGGAACAAGACACCCAGGGCCTGACATGCACAGAGAGGACCTACCGGAAATCTGCGGTGGCCTCTGCTCATCTTCCTCCTTCAAACGATACACTTTCTCTTCCTTCACATCATCTTCATCATCCAAATTTGTTTCAGTCTCCACAGCTCCAGTTAAAAATAAGGTTGGTGTTTTGGGCGGGGCTAGAAAAGTCCCCAAAACGTTCAATCAGCCACATGAAATCACCGATTGCGGTTTATATGCCATAGACCTTCAAGCTAGAAGAATCTTATGGATTAGCCAGTCAAATACTCATTTTATAAGAGGGAAACTGAAAACAACAGAATAATGACTTACTCAAGGTCACACAGGAAGAATCAAGACTCATATCAAGAACTGAATGGTTCTAAGGGGCAGTTAGGTGACACAGTAAACAGAACACCCACCCTTGAGTCAGGAAGACCCGAGTTCAAATCTGGGCTGAGACACTTATTAGCTGGGTGAACAATCCCAAATGCCTCCCTGTCCCTCATGCCCCAAAAATTCTTGATTCTGAATCCAGTATTCTTTTTACTTTTTGTTTTTACCGGGCCAATCTAGTCCTTTTCTCCAGTCTCATGGCCTTCTCTTGAGCCCTTCAGAAAGGGGATTATGCAATGAGATAAGGTAGATGGAAGCACTTTGTAAGACATTGAGTGTCCCACAAAGAAAAGCAATTATTTACTTCATCTAAAATATCACCCATTTATGGTTTAACCACCTGTCTTCAAATGCCTCTTTATGCTTAGTCTTAAAATTGCTAATTAAAAGATTCCTTGATATTATTTTAAAAATTTAAATATATTCCCATTCATTCAATAGGTATTCATAATAATATCAGCTTGCTTTACAAAGTGCTTTAAGGTTTACAAAGCACTTCACACAGGCTAATTCATTTGAGACAACAACTCTAGGAGGCAGGAGCTATTATAATCCCCATTTTTACAGATGAGGAAACTGAGGCAATGAAACTTTTTTGTCTTAAGTGATTTGTCCTGGGTCACACAGCCAGTGAATATCTGAGGCAGGATAGCCCATAAGCTCCTTTCAAGCATGAACTACTTTGTGCTTTTCTTGGTATTGCAAGTACTTGATATGCTAGGTCCTTAATAGGCACTTCATCTTTCCTGACTAACTGAACTCGGGTTTTCAAGACTCTTCCTGCTACTTCAAACTCTCCTTCCATGGGCCCCTCCTCTTCATATTGCTTCTGATGTCCAGCACTCTCTAGGTTCTTGATAGAGCCTTGTGCCCTGGGATAGAAGGAGGTGAGACAGACATCAAGGAAACAAAAGCCAAGGTCCTTTACCTCCAGGAATTCTCCTCGTAGAAATACTTGTAAGTATCAGAACAAAGCAATAAAATATGACCTTCCTAACTCAGGATCATCCACAATTCTACAAAAGGAGTTTCAAGTTCAAGAAGGGGGAAACTAGGGGTGGGTAGGTGGCCCAGTGAATAGGGCACTGGCCCTAGAGTCAGGAGGACCTGAGTTCAAATCCGACCTCAGACGCTTAACACAAAAACTAGCCGTGTGACCTTGGGCAAGTCACTTAACCCCAATTACCCTCCAAAAAGCAAAAAAAAGGGGGGGGTGGGGAACTGTGTGGACATGAGAACTTAAGGTCATGGGATCCTATAATCAGAACTGGAAAGGGCCTTAGAAGTCTTAGGGTCCAACACCCTCAGTTTAAAGATGAAGAAACAGATGAAAATTCCCAGTAGTTCTGAACTAGATGGAGCAGGTTAAGATGCTTTGTGGAGGAAGCAAGAAGTGGAAAGGGCATTTTGTGTAAATCATCAAATTTGAAAACTGACAACCAGCCTGAATGAGAAGGGGTGCAGTTCTGACTGGGATCAGGATAATAAGGACAGTAACATAGACATCTAGGATATCTATCCACTGCCTGAGAAGGGACCGTCCTTGTTTATGCCTTTCTATCTCCAGCACCTAGCACTGAGAAGATGATTAATAAATGCTTGTTGAATGAATGAGTCTCCCAACTATGAAGCACAGAGTTAAGTATTATTGGTCCCATTTTACAGATGAGCAAGCTAAGGATCCAAGAGGTCTAGGGACTCGGCCAGGATCACACAGCTATTAAGAGTTGGAGCTGTTATTCAGAGCCAAGGCTTGCTGACTCCAAGTCTGACCGTTGATCCATTTACCACCATTCCCCTTCCCATACAACCTTAAAATGCAGAGCTGCCTAATAAAAGATTGCTACTGCTCATCAAACTGACACTCTACCACGGAGAGCAAATTAGAGCCAAGTGCCCAATATCAGCTGTTATAACCATTAGATTTAACATAAATATTGACTTAAACTTCTCTAAACTCAATATTGCATTTTTATAACTATTCCTCTTGAAGAATCTTGGCAGTTTTAAATGTGGAACATAAAATGAAGTTGATGGGTCATCTATTTTTAACAGCAAAATTACTTTCATGGTAAATTGAGGGCTTCAATTTAAATAAAGATCACCATCAGTTGATGGAAAAGGTTTCCAGGTCTAAGTTCTCCCTGTGGCTGCCTTACTGGAGAAATTCTGCTGCAACATTATAAGACTCTAAACAGCCTGCTCAGGTCATCACTATTGTACTGAAAGATATTTCCTTAGGTTTTCAACCTCTGTTCATAGACACATTTTGAGGTCAATACATTAAGAAATGAAAGAGGTATAAATTGATGGCCACCATTTAGGATCACAGAAGTCCTGCCAAGGAAAAGACACTGGGTTTTCTCTTTTCAGATCTATTCTTTGTCACGACATTATAAAGTCAATCAGCAGATTAAATCCATAGGGGTTTTAGAATAAAATGTAGCTTTCAAAATAATATGAAGACTTAAGGTTTCTCAAGTGCCAAGACCCAAAGATGAAAGGTGCCACCACTTTATTATTCAAATGAGAATAATAGACATATTTTGGAAACGACAAGCTTCTTGGAGAACTGAGTCTCATTTCCATCTGAAGGAATAAGAAATTGGCATTGCCCACATGTCAGAGATCTAATGTCTTCCCACTCAGGAATGGTGCATCATCATAATAGGCAGTTCAAGGTCAGCAAATGACGACCATTCCACTGCTGCTCAGGTATCTTGGGGTCACAGATTCTCAGCATTCCCCTCACCCACCCTTTTTATTTCACGAGTAAACTGAAGCCCAGGGAGGAGAAAGGACTTGGTATACACTCACAAAGCTTAAATTCTAGTGGATTTGTTTATCACCAAATATCATAAAACAGGACTATTTGGAGAGAGGTAAAAATGCTAGAAAAATCCAACAACCACTTGAATTACAAGTTTCATGGAAAGGGGAGGCATGAAAAGGATTTACCTTCATCAAAAGATCTGTCAAGAGGGAGAGGTGAGGAAGATGCCTTCATTCGTACTAGAGTCAAGTGCACTGTATCTCCTGCCTTGCGCAATACCTCAATAACATCCTGATTGGCAAAACCCTGGATATCTATTCCATCCACCTAGGGAATGAAGAAAAAAAGGAAAGGAGAGAGAGGGAGGAGGGAGGAAGGAAGGAAGGAAGGAAGAAGGGAGGGAAGAAGGAGGAAGGAGAGAGGGAAAGAAGGAAGGAGAGAAGGAAGGGAGGAGAGGAGAGAAGGAAGAAAGGAAGGAAGGAAGGAAGGAAGGAAGGAAGGAAGGAAGGAAGGAAGGAAGGAAAGAAGGAAGGAAAGAAGGAAGGAAGGGAAGGAGGGAGGGAGGGAGGAAGAAGGAAGGACGTAAGAGAGGGAAGGAAAGAGGGAGGAAGGAAGGAAGAGAAGGAAGAAGGGAGGGAGGAAGAAGGAAAGCGAGAGGGAAAGAAGGAAGGAAGGAAAGAAAGAAAGAAGCAATTATTAACTCTTTCTAATGCATCAGGCACTGTTTTAAGCATTTGATAAATACCATTTCATTTAATTCTCACAACAACTCTGAGAGGTAGGTGCTATTTAGAAAGTTACATTAATGAATAAGGTATTGGGAAGCCTTAGCTTCTCAGGTGTAACTCTACTAGAAATGAAGCTTATATCCTCTTTCTAGTTCTCCCAGGACTAGGGAGAAAGAGGCATGTTATGTTGTACTAAAAAGAATGAGTATTACACATAAAAAGGAATTCCCCAATTGCAGGCTGGGAGCCATCCTGGAACAAGCAGATCCTTGTTCCCCCCAAATTCCTGAGGTCTCATAGCTCTCTGCCAGCCTTCAGAGACTCTCAAGAAGTCATCTAGCCATCTGTCAATTAATTTCCTAGCAGAAATACAATTCAATCATGTGTGATATTAAACCTGATTGATAAAAAGTCTCCAGCAAAGGGGGTCCTTTAATCTTTCTTAGTTATTCCTTTATTGCCCAAGTATGTTTCACAAAGAATAACCCAGGTCCCCACTGCAATAATGGAAGCCCATCACAGTAGACTCTGGGATCTACCAGCATTATCAAACCTCCTACCAGCCCCCTCCAAGCTAAGCCAAAATAATTTTTTAGTTTTTCTCCATAAGATTTTCCCTCTGCCATCCACTTGGGGGAAGTTTCCTATATCTTTTCCTGTAAAAACCTGGTCTCCAAGAGCTTTTTCACTAGATGAACTTAAAGAATCAGAATATATTGAGGGCCCAATCCAACTCCCTCCCCACTCTTAAAAAGCCATCCCCACAGAGGTATTATAACAGAGAATTTTTAAAATTTCACCCAATGTTCAAAACAAATCGTTACTTACAGCAACTATCCTGTCATTGGCATGAATTTGGCCATCATGATCTGCGGCACTGCCTGGTATTATATTTTTCACATAAATCCCCGAGACATCCCCTGAATGGGTACAAGAAAGTAAAAGAGAAAAATAGAACTAGTTACTGCTTGATTGCCAAATATTGATCTCCAGGGCATGAAGTAACTGAGGTGAAGAAGGACTGACAATGGAACCTATGTCCCAAGCATTTCCAGTGTGACCGTCAATGGGCTGGTCTAATTTCCCTCTTTGTGACAATGGAAGGTTCCATTGGTGAGGGATTAGCATTTGGAACTTCGAGTGATGTGAAAGCAAAAAAAAAATCAATTAAAAAGCATGTTTCAAAGAAGAATTAACTGCTTTGCCAAATATATCCATTTTATTTCTGGGGGCTGGGTAGCTGGCTATAACCTGCCAGTTATCAACATGAGAATCAGACCCAACCCCATCTTTCATGGGTATACTGATGAGAGAGCCAGCTTCCAACCTCTTCATCCAAATGAAACTGATTTTTTCTAGCTTACAATGACCTCTTTATTGTTCAATCTAATGGCCCTTTCTCAGTCTTGATTCTCCTTGACTTTCTAAGCCTTTGCCATTTTCAATCACCGCACCTTTCAGGTTGTCTCCTCTCTACATTCTGAAGGCACCAACCTCTCTAGGGTCTCCTCCTACCCAGATGATGATGCCTTTGCAGTCTCCTCTGTTACATCATTATTCATATCATGTACCAACCAATGGGTAGACCTCAGGGCCCTATCTTGGGCTCTTTTCTCTTACACTCTCTCCCTTGATGGCTTCATCAGGTCCCATGGGCTAAATTATTCTTCTCTATGCAGATAACTCACAAATTTACACATCCAATATCTCCTGAGCTCTATTCAAAATCTGAAGTAGCAAAGTGGCACAGTAGATATGGTAGATAGAAAGGGACCTGGAATCAAGAAGACTGTGTTCAAATTCAGCCTCATACATTAACTAGATGTGTGACCCTGGGCAAATCATTTAACACAGTCTGCCTAAGTTTCCTCATCTGCCAAATGGTAATGATTATAGTACCCGTGTTGTAGAGTTTTTGTGATAATCAAGTTTGTACAACAATTTGTACACCTTAAAGTACTACATAAATGCTAGCTGGCTAGTAATAGCAGTGGTAGTAGTGTTAGTAGTAGTGGTCACATCCCAACTGACTCAAACATTCCAACCAGGGGCAGCTAGATGGTGTAGTGAATAGAACACCAACCCTGGAATCAGGAGAACCTGAGTTCAAATCTGGCCTCAGACACTTAACACTTATTAGCAATGTGACCTTGGGCAAGTCACTTAACCCCAATTGCCCTCCCCTCCCCCCCTCCAAAAAGACAAAAACAAAACAAAACAAAAGCATTCCAACCAGGATTTCCTGAAGCCATCTCAACTTCACTATGTTCAAAAGAGAACTCATTATTCCCCCTTCCCCCCTAAACCCATCCTTCTTCTGACCTTCTCTACTTGAAAAGAAGACACCACCCTCCTTCCCATCTCCAAAGTCCACAGCCCAGACTCTGCCCTTTTACTCACCTCACATCTGTAATCAGGTGCCAAGTTGATCATTTTGCCTCCCACACATCTCTATCCCATCCCTTCTCCTCATCTGGCCACCACCCTGGCTCAGGTCCTCACCATGGCTAACTGGTTTACTGGTATGCCTGGCTCAATTTCTGTTGACTTCTACCTAGCCATTAAAGTGAGTTTACTAAAGGGAATGTCTGCCCATGCTTATATTTAATAAATACTAATTATCCCTGTTATCTCTAGCATCAAACACAAACCTGGGTTTCTAATGTCCTTCCCAAAATGGCTCCAGCCAACCCTTCCAGGTTTATTCTGTTACTCCTTTTGCACTCCATGGGTCTACTCCAGGCAAACAGAACTTGTTCCTTACATACAGCATTCCACCTCCTCTTTCTGTGCTTTTACACAGGAACCCACTCCCTCTTCCCCTTGGTCTCACAGAATGCCTTGTCTTCTTTGGTACTCAAAAGTCACCTAGAGAGTCTTACCTGATCCTTCTAGTTAGAGCTACTCCAAAAAAGTTAGCTTGTGTATATTTTGTATATAATTTACATTGTATATACTTTACATGTATATAATTTACATTCTATCTCTTCCAATAAAATGTAAGCACTTTGAGGGCAGGAACAATTTCCTTTCTCTCTCTGTATCACTCAGCAATGATTTTAATTAAGCTTTAGACTAGGATCACTCTCCCTATGTATCTGCTCTAAGGAGTCCAGCAGAGCAAGGCTGACCCTTATTTTAAATGACACCCCCTTAAATTGTTGAAACAGATAACCTGTTCCCACCTAAATCAATGGGAAAAAGAAATGAATACAGAGGAAATATTTGAATAATATTGTCTACCCCAATACAAGTGACAGACAGGTTAAAAATAAAGCAGAATACCAATGTGGAACTGTTTTAAACTCTTGAGACAAGGTACCAGCCACATGACAGAGAAACCTGTTCAAAGTTTTCCAGATATACTTTATGAGATTGTGCTTTAGTGTTTTCAGGTTCATTTGTAGGGGAGAGGAGTATTGGTTGTGATAGATCCGTTAGGTTTTTTTTAAGTATCACAAAAATGGGATACATACATTTTTTTAAAAAATAGTATATGGCAAAGATATGATTTGGGTAGGATTTTTTTAATCTTTTATTTATATATCATATGCATTTCCCCTTGTATCTCTCCAGTTTCCCCCATCCAGGGAGCCATCCCTTATAACAAAGAATTAAGAAAAGAGGAAGAAAAAAATTCCACAAAACTATTCAACTATTCATTAGGTATTCAGCCCAATATCTGTTCTAACTTTCACGTTCACTCCTGACTGCCTCTAATGTCTAGAAGAAAGAAAGAATTTTCATTTCTTTCTCTCTGCTCTTTAGAACAGCAAGACATGCTTAAATAGCTTCCACATCTCCTCAATTTCCTATGAGGAAGTGATGTTCTAGTTACTTATCACAGAGCAATATTGAGGGGAAGTCTTTCTTTTGTCTTATCCTTCTCTGGTTTCTCTTCCAATGGTTAGCAAAAAATGTCTTGCACACACTATGAATGAAAGGCCAAATGAGTAGTCACTGAATTAAGTATTTGGATGGATGGATGGATGGATGGATGGATGGATGGATGGAAGCCAAGATCAGGAAAGACATGCTTTCTCCAAAAAGCCTTAGGAAAAAATGACTGTCTTCAGATGCAAACAGCAATTTTTCCTAAATGCAAGTATGTGAATATACAACCCATATTTAGCTATTTTGGAATTCATTTGCATATCCAAACTCAAAAAAGGGGGTGAGAGGCACTTAAGAAAGAAACTAAAAAATTGAAAAACACGTATTTCATTAGGCTAAAAGGGCACTGGGTGGGCCTGACAGGAATTATTCAGAACTCTGAATACATTAGCATCCCTAATTTTTCCACCTGCTATGAGCAAGCAAGACCATCAATTTTTTAAAAAATCAATTAGGTATAATCCTGGTGCAGTCAAAAGAAGGCTAGATTTGGAGATAGAGGGCCAGCACAGCCACTTTCTATTTATTTGGCCTGGAGCAAGTACCTCAACTCCCCTGGGTCTTGGTTTCCTTATCTGTAAAATGAGGAAGCTGGGCAAGATGAGCTCAAAGGTTCATTCTAGCACCAAGTGTAGTCTATGACCTGACCTTCCCCTCTCCTTACTATGAAACAGCTAAGACTGTTTCACCTTTGTGACTCTTACTGAGGGTCCTCAAGTTCTGCCATTGTTTGGCAATAGCTATTTCTTTCCTTCCTTAGTTTAGGCAGTTAGAAGAGGCTCAGGATGCAGCTTGAGCTTTTCTTACCTATGTCTTTCCATAAATCATACAGAATCAGTAAAAATCAGAGTTGCCAAATAAAACTAATGTAGCTAAAATTAGAAAGAAAACATGAAGCTGGGGAAAAAATTTTTCCAACAAGTTTCTCTGAGAAAGGCCTCATTTCATAAATGTAAAGGGAACAGAGACAAATTTATAAAAATAAGAGCCTTTCCCCAATTGATAAATGGTCAAAGGATATGAATAGGCAATTTTCAGAAAAAGACATCAAAGTTATCTATAATCACATGAAAAAAATGCTCTAAATCACTAGTGATTAGAGAAATGGAAATTAAAACAACTCTGAGGTACCAACTCACACCTATTGGACTGGCTAATAGGACAGAAAACAAAAATGACAAATGATGGAGGGGTTATGGGAAAATTGGGACACTAATGCACTATTGATGGAATTTTGAATTAATTCAACCTTTTGGAAGAACAATTTGGAACTAACAATGCCTAAAAGGGCTATATAACTGTCTATACCCTTTGATCCAGCAATAATAAGTCTGTATTCCAAAGAGATCAAAGAAAAGAGAAAAGGACTCAATTTGTACCAAAATATTTCTAGTGGGGGGCGGCTAGGTGGCGCAGTGAGTAGAGCACCTGCCCTGGAGTCAGAAGGACCTGAGTCCAGATCCGGCCTCAGACACTTAACACACACAAACAAAAACCTAGCCGTGTGACCTTGGGCAAGTTACTTAACCCCAATTGCCCTCCAAAAAGCAAAAAAAAAAAAATATATATATATATATATATTTCTAGTGGCTCTTTTTTTTGGTAGTAAAGAATTGGAAATTGAGGGGATGCCCATCAGTTGGGGAATGGCTGGACAAGTTGTGGTATATGATTGTGATAGAATATTGTACTATAAGAAATGATGAGCAGTCTGGTTTCAGAAAAACCCGGGAAGACTTACATGAACCGATACAAAAGGAAGTAAGCAGAATCAAGAGAACTATATACAGTAACAGAAATATTATAAGGATGATCAACTCTGAAGACTCTGATCAAAATAATGATCCAAAGGACCCATAATAAAAAATGCTCTCTACCTCCAGAGAGATAACTAATGAACTCAGTGTAGATTGAAGCATAGTCTTTTTTTCTCATTTTATTTTTATTATTTTATTTTGTTTGTTTTCTTTTGCAACATGGCTAATATGGGAATGTTTTGTACAACTTCATGTGTACAACTGATATCAAATTGCTTGCCTTGTCAAGGATGGGAGAGAGGTGGGAGCAAGGGAAAGAATTTGGAACTCAAAAGTTTAAGAAATTGTTTAAAAACATTTTATATGTAGAAATATTTAACAAAATAAAGGGAATTGTTACAAGAATCATTAATCACCTGGAATCATGCATATGATTTTTAAATGAAATTGCACTTTTTAAATTAATAAAAATCTATTTTTCTTCCTCCCTCCTCCGTTGCAAAAAAAACCAGAAAAACAAAACCTGTGTTAACAAATATACATAATCAAGCAAAATTCCTGCCTTGGCCATGTCCAAAAAATATTTGTCTTAATCTGTACCCTGAATCCCTCACATCTCTATCAGGAAGTATGTGGCCCAAAAAGTGATTTTTAAGTATTTAAACTATTTTTCTTTTCTTTAAAAATCTTTATTGGTTTTTTCCCCCATTACTTTGATTTCTGAATAAATCCCCTCCTAGTCCTATCTAGAGAACCATTCCTTAAAATAAAAAAGAAACAATAAACAGAATCAGCAAAAGTAATGACTACTAAATCTAATAGTATCTGTAAGGTCAAACTATTTTGCTGTAACATTTAAAAAATTATATCTTTCTAGTTTTTAAAATTGCTATTCTAAAAATATATATGAGTAGAGGTATTGTTTCGTCTCAACATTAAAAATATTGTCTGTCTTTGCTCAGAGAACAGTATGCAAGTATTCTTCAGTAGCTGTGTTCCCGTGCTCTAAAAGAGTTCTGGGGATGAACACTGGTGCCCAAGGAGTCAGACATAGAAGGAAGCCCAGGGGGATTCAAGAAACTTGCTCAGAAAAGGATGCTTTGCTTTTCTGACCTTGTAATATATATATTAATAAGTGTTAAGCACAGAAGTTGATGTACTAACTTGAGGAGACTGATAGGTGAAGATATAACAGTAATATCTTTACTGATATCCTGTCCATTGGAAGGCCTTCAATGTATTGGATAGACTTTCTTTGGGCAATTGGTTAACTTTGATCTGCTTTAGTTTCCTCATCAGTGAAGTGGGGATAATAACCCAGCCCATGTATGATCAAATGAGATCATATTTGTAAAAGTACTCTGTAAACCTTAAAGCTCTAACTGAAATCCTAGGGATGATGAGGATGACGATGACGATGACAATGATGATGATGATGATGATGAAATGGAGGCTCAGAGACAGAAATGAGACAATCAAAGTCACCCAGAGTGACAGAGGCAGGATTTGAAATCAGGTCTTATGACATTGTCCCACTCTACCTTTGCCTACATTTTAACTGCTGAGCAGTCATCCAACACTTGACCTGATGACCATCAGGAGTCACCCACCTCCTGACAGAGGTAAAGGATTTCAGATGCTGAGCAAGATCAATGTTTTTCAGCATGGCACACGTGGGGATTTCTCTTGCTTGTCTATGCATATTTGTTACAAGTGTTTTGTTTTTCATTTCTCTCTTTTAGATGAAAGTAGGAAGCAAAGAAAAAATATTTATTAATTGAGGGGGAAAAAAGTTAACAAAAAAAAGGGAAAATCATATGTTAAAAACTTTCTGGTGATGCCTACTATAACCAGGCAGGGAGGGGGGCAGAGGGAGAGATGGCCAGATGGATATATACACACATACATGATACAGATGGGAGTGAAGGAGGAAAGAAGGGAGGAAGAAAGAGAGAGACAGAGACAGGCATTTATGAAGGTACTGTGCTAAGTACTGGGGAGATAATAGAGCTCAAAAGATGAATCTCAATTCTCTGTTGTTCTTCATTAGAAGTAATTTGCTTTTATGGCACATTCATGGATTTTGTCCTCCAGTGTCCAAAAGTCAAAGGTATTGGAGGAATTGTACCCAGAACTTTAAAAAGCATCCAAGAAAACTTCCAAGTAGAAAAGAAAAAGCATTCACCTGCATGTGTGGAGCCAGCATATCCAATGATCGTAATGCCAAGACTCTGGCCATTCTTTTTAGTGAGTTCAACATCATAAGTATCAAAAAGAGAGCCATCAACCTGAAGAGGAAAAAGAAAGCCATTTTCAATCAGTAATCATGGCATCTGATACCAGCGGATCATAGAGTGGGAGAGGGTGCCTCCATATTCACCCAGTGCAACCCATTCATTTGACAAGTAGGCAAACTGAAGCCCAGAAAATCAAAGTGACTCATCCAAAGACATAGAAAGCATCACAAATCTCAAGAGGGAAGGTACCTCACAGTCCAGTTTGTACAATCCTTTCATTTAACAAATGAGGAAGTTAAGTGACTTGCCAAAGGTAACATATGCCTATGTTACTGTGAAAATACTCTTGATTTTTCCAGGACCTTTTTCTTCAAACAAATCTTTTCATGGGGGTGTTATACAATAGAAATGGAAGCCAGATAGTGATTAAAAGAAAAAATGAGATATCTTAAATTGAGGGAAGAAAAGATCGTAAGTTGAGACTAAATGTCAGAAATATTATCCTAGAGGCTGAGCTAAAAAAAAAAAATTCATTTCATTCCTTTGGATTTACAATATCACAGAATAGATGAGGAAGGAATCATCACAACACTATTTTGAATGGAAATCAAAACACTTTTTTAAGGGCTTTTAAAATTTAAATAATTTAAATTGAAATGGTTTTTAAATAAAAAAAGGAAAAGAAAAACACTGGAATAACTTCCAAAAATCTCTTCTACCTCCCAGAATGCATGGGGTATGTGGGGGGGCCCCAAAAAGAATCAAAACACATATTTAAATAAGTGTGTAAAAAAATAATGAGCCACAAATCTTAAAATAGGCTAAATTCTAGCACAGACAACAGTTCTAAGCATCCATTTGGGCCCCTAGAAATCAAAGCTAAAGGATCTGTCCCTTATGAAGCTACTCTCCAGTTAAGTAGCAATATAATGACCAGCCATCACCAAGCACTTGGCCAGGGGGAAGCATATGCTCTCCCTATGCTACTCTTAACCAGCTATTTTTATTTGTCCTATCTCCTCCCCCAACACCTGGCCATCTATCACTTTCTGGTACCAAGAATTCCACCAGACAGCCCTGCCATCATTCTGGACAGCTCTGCCATCATCATGCTGGACAGTCCTGTCATCATCATGTTGGACAACCTTGCCATCATCATTCTATGTACTATTTCTCAAACACAAGTGTCTGAATTTCCCAACATTTCATAAGCAACGGATCTCACTAGTTAGCATCAGTCATTGTTTGTGGGATGGAAAAGCCTCTAAGTCATCTGAGTCATAAAGGAGTTGCTATCTGCAATAACAGAGGGAGTGCCTATAACAAGAATAACAGCTATGCTGGAAGCACCAACAATGTACAATGATAGAAAAGGCACCTAAATGCCCCTTCGTATCTTCGAGACACTAAGAGACAAAGGTGCTTTTATTTTGTCTTTAACCCTTTAGTCTGAAAAGACCAGTGTGCTCTGATTATGGATTCAGAGGATCTGGGTTCCAATCTCACCTCTGATGCTACTACCTATGTGAGTGGTATAAAGTCCCTTGACCACTGAGGCCTTCAGTTTCCTTGCCTATGAAACCGACTGGACTAGCGGTTCTTAACTACTGACTGTCTGGACAAGCCTCTACAGCCCATCTCAGAATACTGCTGTTAAGTGCAGTCAGTCCAATGATCCAAGACAATTCCAAAGGTTCCAAGTTGAAAAATGCTCCCTAACCTGCAGAGAGAGAACTGACAAACTCTGAATGCACATCGAAGCAGACTTTTGTTTTTACTTTATTTTCCCTGGGTTTTTTTGGCTGTACTTTTCTTTTGCAACATGGCATCATGACTTCACGTGTATACTGATATCAAATTGTTAGACTTCTCAAAAAGGAAAGAAGGAAAGGAGGGAGAGAATTTAGAACTCAAAATGTGAAAAAAAAAAGTTTCAATGTTTATTTACATGAAATTGGGAAATATTTAATGGACCAAAGAAAAATAAAATTAAAGATTGAAATTTTTTTAATGAAATAAAAAAATAAATGCAGTCAGTCAATGGACATTTATTTAATACATCCTATTTGCCAAGCACTGGACACACAAAACCAACTATACAGAATTGCACAGGGAACCACTTATATTATAGAATTAGCAAAACATTTTCAAAAATAAGTTCACAGGCTCCAGGGTTAGAATTCCTGATCTAATCTAATTATCCCCCTATTTTATTGGATAAGGAAATCAAGGCCCAGGTAGGTTTAGTGCCTCACTAAGTGAACTGAGGCCACAGTTAGCAGAGCCAGAATGTAAACCTAGCGCTTCCTGCCAGCTCAGTGCTTGTGGACATAACATATCACAGTGGAAAGAGCCCTGCCTTTGATTCCAAACCCAATCTGAACATTTACTATCAAATTTACTACTCTTGTGAGCATCAGTTTCCTCATCTGTAAAATAAGGGAGTTGGACTAAATGGCCTCCCAATTCCTTTCCAGTTCTCCTGACCTTCTGTATGACTCCCCATCAAGAAGAGGCCAGCTCTGATGCAAGAGACTCTAAAGTCAAGCCCAATCAATAAGGAATGATTAAGCACCTACTGTATGCCAGGCACTGTGTGAAAGTGACTTCTGAGTTCATCTCGGATGGGCCCAGACTTGCCAGCTCATACAAATTTCCCCTTTCTTTCCTCCTTGATCTTTCTCTTAATCCTCCACATTTGTCTCTCCCTTCCCCTTTTATTCTTCTCCTTTTCCAAAATCTTGAGCCCATCAGTGTGATTCATGAGTTTGGCTCATCTACTCCAGTAGTATCCAGAGAGATAAAAGCCTTGTCAACCCTAATTAGATGTGCCTTAATGCAGACTTAGCTTTAAAAGACTGAAGACGGAAGAGCATACTCACCATGCCCTGGCTGCGAGGAGACACAGGAGGCAGCGTAACGACAGGCAAGGTTGTTGGGGTTGGGGGAGTCACAGAAATTTCCCCGATGGGGTCTCTTGCCACCACCATCCTCACCAAATTCCCACAATTCCTCAGGACTTGGGCAACTTGCTCACTGCTCATCCCTTGCACATCTGTGTCACCAATCTTCAAGATGTGGTCCCCGGTCTGAAGCTTCCCATTCTTCAAGGGGCATGAGCCAAGGAGACAGAAAATGAAAGAATGAATGAATTCATTTCTTAAGTATTTGCCATGTTCCAGACACTGGAAAGAGCTGGAAATATGACTAGAAGCAAGCAAGACATTAACCCACACTCCAACAAATTACATTCTGAGAGCGGAATTGAAATTCCTTTGTATTCCTTGGTATCTACCTTGTATATCGATATATGTGTTGAATCCCTCTCCCCAGTAGAATGCAAGTTCCTCGAGGCCATGGACAGTTCATATATCATTGGATTAGAGGATCATAAGATCACAGTTCTATGACTTGAAGACACACACACACACACACACACACACACACACACATGCACGCACACATGCACACACGCAGAATCTGACATTAATTCAGGTCCTCTTTCAAATGCATGATGCTGCTTCCCATTTTACAAACCTGGCTGTGTTCCTCCTCAGTCTTCTCCAGTTTATCCAAGCCCTTCTTAAGCTCTTAAGCACCATACACCAGATGAGGTGTGATAGCACAGGACTCTGACCTTTCTAGTTCTAAGATGTTATTTATATCTTTCAATGCAGCCCAAATTCTCATGATTTCTTCTGACTGCCATACCATTCTTCTGACTCACCTTTAGCCTAAAATCCACTGAAACTTCCAAATATTTTTCATAAAAACTATTGACCAACCATCCTTTTCCCAAAATGCACTTGAGAAGGTGATTTTTTTTAATACTCCAATGAAATATATTTTTTTTCCTACTGAATTTTGTCTTATAAGATTCAGTTCAATGCTCTCCAGGGGTGGGGAACCTATGGCCTCAAGGTCACATGTGGCCCTCTAGGACCTCACAAACTCCAGATTTGTTCTGTGAAGTTTGGATTCAGTCAAAGGGCTGCACGTGAGGCTCCTGGAGGGCCACATGTGTCCTTGAGGCCACAGGTTCCCCACCCTTGCATCTAGCCTGTCAAGATCTCTGAGAATCCTGGCTCTGACATCCAGTGTGTTAAACTCTCTCCCCTTCAGCTACTGTCATCAGCAAATCTGATAAGCATACTGCCTGTTCACCTTTGTAAGGTGCCTATAAAGAATGGTATGGAGCACAGGACCAGGCAGATTCCTGGGGCACTAGGGCAACACCGAGCTCTGAGGATTTCTTTCTGAGGTCAGTCATTCAACCAGTTCTGAGCCCGTGAAACTATATTATCATCTAGTCCACGTCTTCACCATCTTCTCTGAAGAAATGTTAGGAGGTGGTCGGTCAATAAACATTTACTAAGATATGTTATCAAATACCTGCCAAAGGCTAAGTTAATGACATCAATACATGGCTCTCTTGCTGAATTAACACTAATCACCAAAGTTCAAGAGGCAGTATGGTACCATGAACAGAGGCCTCTCCTTGGAGTAAGGAAGACTTGAATTCAGGTCCTATAACCAACTGGCTACATGATCACAGGAAAAGTCATCTAACTTCCTAGTGCCCCACACTACTCTCTAAGACCATGAAATTTGGATAGGCTCCCAAATGACATCAGCAGGAGTTCCTTTCATAGGGCCTGGAACATGACCTGACTTGAGAGTTCCCTACATGGATGCAATCAAAGGTCTGGATAGAGAGGGATACATAAATAAATATAAACTTTGAAGCTCAAATGAATAGAATGACTCAGTCCCCCAGTCTAACCCCTTACCCCTCAACACCAACCCTTCTACAATAAAATTCTCAACTCTCAATCATTCAGCTTCTGCTTGAAGCCCTTCCAAGAGGGAGACCCCACCAGACAAAGGGACAGCTCTCTCAGGAAGCTGTTCCTGACCCTGAGCCCAAATCTGCCTGTCACTTCCGCCAACCCACACAGTATTCTTGGTTCACCGAATCACTGATGGATGGATCACTCATCAGGAGAGATGAATAGAGCTCAGATATGAAACTTCAAAGGAAAAATCCTCCCCACAGGGTGCCTGAGATAATGCCCAGAAAGTGCTTTGTACCAGAAAGCATTATCTGAATATAAGCTGTTATTACTGTGATTATCCCCTTATTCTTCCACCAAATAATATTAGTCCAACCCACCAGCATTTCTGAGAGAAGAAATTTGATCCATTAGTAAATTTAACAGGTTTCCTCCCCCTGAAATAAGTCTCCACTAACAGGTTAATGCCTGAAGACCTGACCACTGACAGAATGGAAAATCCTAATTACTAGAGTTCCACTTGTGAGCATTTTCCCACAATTTCTTTCTACCTGAGTGGCCCTACTGAAGAACAGCAGAGTGGTTCTTTGAAACCACAAAATGAAAGGCATCAAGTGGAAGGTAAGAACCATTTTTCTGCTCTCCTGGCACACAGCACAGAATAAAGCAAAGTTGATATTCAAAGCATTCATTTTGCAACTGAGAAGTTGCTAGGTTGTAAAGGTTGAGATGGTGACCCTGCTGTCAAAAAGGTCAGGCAGCCCCCTGCTGCCCACTGCCTCCAAAATGCAGTCCAGACACCCAAGCCTGGCCTTAACAGCCCTTAATCTAAATGTCAAGAGTCCATAAGCATTTATTAAGCACTTACTACATGCCAGGCACTGTGCTCAGCTGCTAAGGATGAAGAGAAAGGCAAAAAAAAGGCTCCCTGCCCTCCAGGAGCTCACAGTCTAATAGTGGAGAGAAAGAACATCCTTCTCCTCCTCCTACCTGCCAAATTCACATTCCTAAAGTACAGATCTGACCTTGTCACCCAATACTCCTTCAGTGCTTTTCCTACTGCCTCTAAAATAAACATCAGATGAATCTGTTTGGCATGTAAAGACCAACTTGGTTCCAATATATTTAAAAATATTTGGGAATTGATGGGCATTGGCCCATTTGGAGGAAAATGACTTGTAGGCGATGAGTAAATACAAAGAATATCCAATATTTCGGTGAGGGTGAGCCCTGCCAGCTGGTGAGGTGAGGAAGGGTCTCATGTTGGCCAAGGTCCTTTGGCTGAGCATTGATGGAGGCCAGAGATTTCACAGAATGGCAGGAGAGGCAGCCTCTTTAGAAGGTGGTATAGTCTGCAGGGAAGAACACTGAAACGACCTTTGCCCAAGGTTACAGAGGTGGTGGGGGGAAAAACCAGGATACACACCCAGCTCCAATGTTCTCTCCACAAAGCCACACTGTCTCTCCCGCAAGCCTCCTCTGGCAGTCTGGCGAAGCCCACGGTTCTTTCTCAGAATCAGATTTTTAAATAATTGCTCATTTCTAGTTAGAGGTGGAGGAAAATAAAGATGTCCTTGATACATGAACAACTTCAGCAAACCATCCTCATTGCTCTGACCTGCAGACAATACTCCACCTCCTAAAAAGGTTGCCCTTCCTGCATGCACAGCTCTCTCACTACCATTTTGTGACATTTCTAACCCCTTTCAATCCTCAGCTAAAGGGCCTTGGCCACCATGGGGCCTTTTCTAATTTCCCCAGTTGGTGGTGCTCATTCTTTGTTTCTTTTTTATTTCCCCAATAGAATATCACTTTTTAGAGGGCAATAAACATTTTGCTTTGGCCTTGAACCCCTTAGGCCTGGCACAAAGTGGAAAATTGTGGAACTGGACTAAGCTGCTTTGCATGTGGAAGTAACATAATGCTTTTGAACTGACTTTCTCTTTTAAAATGCACTATATATATTTTTCCCAATTTTACTTCACCTCTTGCTTAATTTAAACTGTGGCAGTTAATTTGCATCTGTCACTGGAAGCCAAACATTTTGTTCATTACAGAAAAGCAGGTGTTCTCAAGAATCAGTAAGGGCAAAAACAGTTATTAGTCAGATTGATAGATAGGGAAGGCTCTGGAATGACAGGCAACTTGCTTCATTCTTGCATCTCAAATTGCTGGCTTTTATTTTAGTTTTGCAAGAGGCCTCCTCCTTCCATAATCTGTAGACTAGGCAAGCAAATTAAAAGGAAAAGAGCTAAATTAGTACCTAAACAGGTATCAGAAATCAACAACAACCATCAAAGAGCAATAGAAAAATACAAACCCAGATGCAAAGGGGGATCAGTAACCAACAACGGCCAAAAGCGCCCATTCTTCTAATCTTCTATTGGTGCATTGCCCTTTTATTAAAATATACATTTTAAACTAGTTTTTCTTTTAAGAAACAGGAAAACTCCAAACCCAAGTTTTATTCTGGTATCTCATTGAAGGAAGGAAGGAAGCCTGGGTCCTTGATGGCCCATGGGCCAAAGGCCAGCTCTGACCAGTCCTTCCCTAGCCTGGTGATGGCTAGTATACCCATTATCTGAAAATCAGCCCTGCTAAATTTAGAGATACTTATCACTAGGTTTGCTGAAGAAGAAGAAATTTTTGAGGCCCACCAATTTTTTCAAAGACTACTCCATACATCTGCTAGGTCACAGAAGAACTGTGAATTGAATCAGCAGTGGGAGTACCCAAGACCTAATGGATCTGTGATCCCATCACCATGTGGTCTACCTCCCACTCTACAGGTCATTTACCACTGTCAATCCTGGAGATCTCCCAGGAATGGCCAAGGTTCAACACAAGCAGTCTACTCAACATGCTAAGGACTTTCTTTACACTCTTCTGACATTACTCCTCACTCCTGCCAGACACAGTGAGCCTGGGAGTCACGAGGATGCTGGCTTTACATAAGGTAAGTTAGCTTCTTCCCCTAGTCCTTCTGGAATAGATATTGGCCTCTTTCATTGCAAGGGTCACATCAGATATGGGCAGAAGAGTTCTTAGAAGAATAAACTTGTGAAAGTGGTCAGGACCAAAAGAACTTGCCCAAATACCTCAACCAAGGTAGAGCATCAAAAAACTAGAAACAAGGTAAATGTCCATTAAGTGGGGAATGGCTAAACAAATTGTGGTAAATGAATGCAATGGAATATTATTGCACTATAAGAAACAATGATTCTGATGGATTCAGAAGCATTAAGCATATGAACTAATACAAACTTCAGCAAGCAGAACAAAGAAAACCATATACACAATGATTACAAGAATATAAATGGAATGAACATCGATAAAATAATTGAAGATGAATGTTGTGAAGTTATAATGACCAAGCTTGGCCTCAGAGAACAGGGATGTTAAAACAGCTTCCTCCCTGCTGGATAGAGGTAGTGGGGTAAGAGTTCTGAATGCTGCATACAGTAGCTGACTTTCAAATACTTTGGATAGATTTGCTGAATTGGTTTCTCCTCCTGCCTTTTTTTCCCCATTCTGTATTATTACTGATGGTTCCTTCTGTGAGGAGGAGAGAGGAGAAATACATCAAGAAATGTTGGTGGGAGATGCTAGGTGGCGCAGTGAATTTGACCTGAGTTCAAATCCAGCCTCAGACACTTAACACAAAAACTAGCCATCTGACCTTGTGGGCAAGTTACTTAACCCCAATTGCCCTCCAAAAAAAAAAAGGCAAAAAAGCTTAATTTTTTTTAAAAAAGGATGTAGACTCAAATAGAACAAAAAGGGCATCTTTTGCCTAGAGAACAGACAAACAGGATGGGATTTAAGGAACATAGCTAAGGACAAACTATTTCACTCACTACTGCAATCATACCAACAGAAGATTTATTTGGGTGAACACTTGCCCATGGAGAGTTAATAAGAGGGAGCAGAAAGGATTAGTTATGGGGAGGAGGGTGGAAGAATAGTGAGGGAAAGAACAACCTTAGTGTAATTTAGTTTAACCAAATCAATTCACCATCCTTCTAGCAGACACACTAATGAAATTGAAATGTTGATAAGAGCAACAGTTCCTGGTTGAACTTGAGTTATTTATAGGAAGGAGGAGCCCAGTCTGCAATGAAGAATCTAAAAGGGAGGCCAGAGGCCAGTACCTTGGCTCTGGAGGTAAGGGGCATGAGGATATTGTGAACAGTACAGAAAAAGTGATAGAGACACATCAGAGATAAACCACCTAAGGTTGGCCAGCTCCCAGGTATCACATAGGGAACAGTTCTTCCCTTGGCAAATGTAGTCCATCGCCCAAGACTTCAAGCTGCATCTATGTGTTCTTTGTTTGTCTGTTCTACTGAAGCGTAAGGCTACTGTAGATTCTTGGAAGGGGAGGCAAAAGATGCCTTTTTGCCTCCCTTTTTAAAGTCCTTTTAGGTTTGGTTGGCTGGAAAACTGTGTTACCGATATTATTTTAGTTTTGCAAGCTGGGGGAAGCTGGGGACAGGGAGAAAGGCACATTTAAAACAAGGCTAGTTACATTCCTAATAGCCCTGCACAAATTTCTCCCATACCAAGCTGAAGTTTTGTCAAAGGACACCTGTATGTACCTAAGAGTACTGATTTTGTGGAAATGGACACTCCCACAACACACCCAGATTACAACCTGTCAGGCCTTTATTTTTCAGCTATAAGATGACCCTTGAGTTTCCTCTCAATTCGGAGATTCTGTGATTCTGCAGCTGTGACTCATGTTTATCTTTGCCAAAAGTTACTAAGTTTTAAACAAACAACAATTTTTTTGAACAATAACAAGAAATAACAGTGACCTGGAAAAGCCACATACCCGATGTGCTAATCCTCCCGGAACAATCGTCTTCACTACAACACCACTCGATTTTCCACCAACAATTCCAAAACCCAAGCCGGAGCCGTCATTAATAAGTTCCACATCTTCAATGTGACCCCAACAAATCTATAGTTGACAGCAAAAAGCATCTGTTACAGTCAAGTCACCATCAACATTTCTAGGGGTTTTCTGTATGGAAAGGAACATCACACACTCAACAAACCCAGCAGTTATTAAAAATATTAAGCACTTATTATGTGGAAGGCATAAAAAAAAGATAAGGCACAGGCCCTGCTCTCAAGGAACTAACCACTTATTTGGTAGGGGAGATAGAACATATACACTGTGGAGACAAAGTACAGAGATACTAAGGCAAAGAGAAAGAGACAAAGACACAGAGATAAAGAAACAGACAGGCAGGCGGCAGGCAAACAAAAGGTGGACAAATCACTTTTGTGAAGGACTGGAATTAGAATTTGAAAGATGAGTGGTATCTTGACTAGCCAAGATAGACCCAGAAGGCATTCTAGAAGAAAAGAAAGCCAGGGAGGCAGGGGAGTTATTGGGAGAAAGGTGTGTAGGTAGGAAACTTGAATGTCTCTCAGGAGTTTAGGCAAAGGAGAGCCACAGATTTGGTGCTCAGGCAAACTGAGGGGGTAGCAGCTGTTGTGTGAAGGGACTGGAAGCAGGAAGAGAAGGAGGTACATTCTGATACCTAGTTCCAATTTCTATTGGAAATATGCAAGGCATTCTAGAAATCCAGCTGCCCGCCATGGCAGCATGCAGGCATGCAACCATCTCAAGTCTCACATATTTACTCTTACTGCTTAGGGATGCTCTATTAT
Organism: Gymnobelideus leadbeateri; assembly: GCA_011680675.1. NCBI lineage: Eukaryota > Metazoa > Chordata > Mammalia > Diprotodontia > Petauridae > Gymnobelideus > Gymnobelideus leadbeateri. The sequence goes on along the minus strand of WOXC01010220.1, from coordinate 1,075,428 downwards.
AGCAAACAGAAATTCAAAGATTATCAAGGAGGAGGAATCTACTTTCTTTAAAAGCATAAACTAAACAACACAATGATAAAAGTTTTCATTAAATAGAAGAGACATTCCATGACTTCTATTCTCCCCATTTTACGGTCGAAGAAACTGAGTCTCAGGGATGCCAGGCCATGCCATAACAGGGCACTGCTCTGAATTTTAGGGCAGCAAGGAGCCAACAGATAAAGGTTGTATTGGGAGGATCTGGTGTCTATCCTCACCCCAGTCAACTACTTACTGTACAAGCCTAAGCAAGTCATTTCATTGGGTGGGGGGGAAGACGGGCTCAACTTCCTCCTCTGTAAAATGAAGTGATTGGACTAGCTGAATACTAATACCCCTTCTGACTCTAAATATAGATCCTTTGCAAAGACATCATGACCAGACCTACACCCCAAAGACATCAACGTAAAAGAAAAAGGACCCATATGTATATATTTTACAGCAACTTTTTCTGTGGTGACAAAGAGCTGGATGTTGAAGGGGTGCCCATCAATTGAAGAGTGGCAGAATACATTATTCTGTATGAGTATAATGGAACATAAGTGCACTATAAGGAAAGATGAAGGAAGTATCAGAGAAATTTGGAAACACCTGTTAAGAATTGATGCAGAATAAAGTGAGCAGATGCAGGAGAACAATTTATATGATACCAACAATATCGGGAAGCCCAACTAATTTGAAAGATTTAAGACCTCCAATAAATGCAATAGCCAGTGATTCCAGAGGGCCTGGGATGAGGCCGGCTCCCACCTCCTGACAGAGGGGATGATTTCAGAGAACAAAATGCTATTTTTTGGACACAGTCAATGTGGGAATTTGTTTTCCTTGGATATTTATATTTGTTACATGTGTTTCTTTCTCTTTTTTAATGGAGATGTGAGAGATAAAGAAAATTTATTTTTGTTGAAGAAAATTAAAGGGAGAGAAAAAGATCCTTTGCAAAGAAAATTTTTAAAAATCCAAGGTCAAGCAAAAATGAATTCTCTGGCTAAAGACAGTATCAAGGAAGAAAGAAACAAACAAAAACTCTGTCAGATAACTGGAGATCCATGTAGTCTTACTCACACCTAGAGGAAAATCCCAGTTACCTCACTGACAAGTGATCACCCAGCCTTGTCTGGAGAGCTCACATTCCCTTCCATGGCAGTCTAAGTCACTGGCTCATAGCTTTGGCTAATGAGAAGTCTTCCATGACAGCAAATCTACATTTGTCTGTTCTAGAACTAGGAACCAAGATTACATAAATCATCAATGTTCCTAGAAGGACAGGGCTGTGTCAGTCTTCTCTTCTTGACATTCCACAAGTAGGTGAGTTGTTTCCTCCATTAAAGTGTATGGGGCCCTGACAGTCTTTGCTTTTTGCACATACTGATCCACTTAATAAATACTTTTTTATTCATTCATTCATACACCAGGAAATCTGAGATTAGAAAGATTCACTCACTTTTCCCATTTTCTTCCTCACCTTCTCTGGAGGGTTAGCATCACTCAGGTTAGCGGTACCGTGGCCCAGCCACTGCCGTGATCCCCTGGCGACCACCAGCCGCAGAGATCCTGTGCACTGCTGGAGCAGAGCGATAGCCTGTTGATGGGTCATGTTCTTATCCAGAAGGGTGTGATTGATGGCCAGGATCTGGTCATTTTCCTTCAATCGCTGATCCCTTAAAATAGGGAAAGGCATTTTTCTTTCTGTTAAGTGCTTCATTAACTTCCCAGAAAAAACCCCACAAACCCCAATGCATGCAGCCTCCACATTCAGCAGGTTGCTACAGAGTTCTTTTGTTTATTACACTGTTTCAATTAAAGACTACAACTTAGCACTTCAGAATGTTTTTTCATCAGAGCACACATTAACTAATTAGCACAAGTTACACTGTGTGCATCCTGCAAATTGTTGGGTTGTTGGGGTTTTTTTAAAAAGACATTTGGTTTTAAAGGTAAACAAAAACAATGCCAGCCCTTCCATTAGAAGGTGTTCTCCACACCCACCCAATCTGTTTCCTCACCACTGCCTCCAAAAAACCACCCCCAACCTGCTGAGATGTGGCTTCAATCATGAGGCTGAAATTACTCAATACAGTCAAAGGCATGTTCCTGGTTGGATTCAGTTGACTTTTCTTGGTCCCCCCTTCCTTGACCTGGCCCTGGTGACAACTCCACCTTCTTCTTAGAATGTTTGTCTGAAATGAATTCCTGGACACTGCATGGTTAACCTCTTGTCTCTCTGTCTCCCCCTCCTCAGTCCTACTCTCTGGGTCAGTCCTCATCCCTCTTTTCTTCTCTTTTTTGAATTCTATACCTTGGAAAATCAATCCATCCCTGAATAACTACTTCTTAGTAGAAGCCCAATCACCAACCTATAGGCATCCAGGTGGCACAGTGGATAGAGTCCTGGGCCTGGAATCAGGGGGACTCCTCTTCCTGAGTTCAAATCTGGCCTGAGATACTTTCTAGCTGTGTGACCCTGGGCAAGTCACTTAATCCTGTTTGCCTCAGTTTCCTCATCTGTCAAATAATGTGGAGAAGGAAATGGCAAACTACTGTAGTGTCTTTGCCAAGAAAACCCTGAATGGGGTCATGAAGAGTCACATATGACTGAACAACTACAATGTGCTAAGTGATCATTTGGCTTTTGCCTGAAGACCTTAAATGAGGTAGAATCCACTGGGACCCCAAAGCTCAAATTGTCAGGAAGCTTTTCCCTCCCTACAGAAGCCCAAATTTGCCTCTAGGCAACTTCCTTCCCCTCCTTGCTCTGGATTCTGCCTTCTGGGGCCACGCAGAACCTGCTTGTGCAACTACTTCAGCTCCTTAGTCACAGCTTTAGGGGTAGAAGGGATGTCCAGGCAATCTGATCCAATTCCCTCATCTTACAGATCAGAACAACTGAGGCCCAAGGAGTGGGGGAAAGTGAGGGATCGACAAAGTATTATTTCAAACATATTGTGGGAGAAACAAACCAAGCTGGGTGGACATAAACGACCCTCACCTGTCTGCTATGCTTCCCGGCTGGACTTCCTTCACAAAGAGATCAACACCTCCAGCATTTTGTTTTCTTACCGTCACCACACTGAACCCCAGGCCTCCGATGGATGGCTTTGCTATATCTATATATTCAATCTGTCGGCCCTGATGGGGAGAAATAAGGTCCACAGCTTAAGGTAGAGATAACTCTGAAACTGTTGAGCAAAGATGCAGCTGCTTTGGATGGTTCTAAGACTAAACCAACCCAGGATTTTTATTTCTGGGAAAATCTCAGTTGATGATTGTCAGTAAAATTCAGATCCAGGGCATGTCAATCTCGAGAAAGTTCTGAAACCTCCGGGAATTGGGGAGGAATTCTGACACTTCATTCCCACGATGAGCTGAACCCCAAGAGGGAGAACAACTCTCAGAGGAGATGTTGTTTCCTATTGCATGTTTTCAGCATTTCTGCAAACACTGTCAAAATGTTATGGATTCTTTTCCCCATTGGTTTCTTACTAAAAATTCTCCTTGGTTATATTTTCAGAGAGGCAAAGAGTCCAAGGCTCTAAATCCTCAGTGTACTAGCTTTTAGCTCAAGTCAAAACAAGGAGCATCTTGGGGAGAAGGAGTCCCCTTTAAAACCCTATGACAAATTCATATTTTCTCTACTGGAACAACCTGAAGAACTGGGAGAAAACATTACCCTTCACATGGGTTTTATCTTAAACCACATAGCTCCAGTCCTTATTGCCAAGGATTCTGTTCACTCCAATAATAGCACACTAATTGGAAAAGTAGCATTTCTAATGCCAGGGGGCTAACAAAAGCAAGGCACAAAAATTAATTGTTGAACAATGAAACGAATGGAATAAAGCAGTAATGCTAGGTAACGGATTCTGGTTTAAGTGGCACTTTTAAAATTAATGAATTTGCTATCTGATTTAGCCATATCTTTTCAAATCAGTCTCCATTTGTAAACTGAAGCTCACAGGCAAAGGAAGGTTTCATCAATGACTTCAGGTGAGGAATAAATCTGGTCCCAAATGTCAAAGATCAATTACAGACTATACTTAAGTAAGAAGAGAAATCAGACAAAGGTGATACTTGGAACATTTCCCCAGCTCTTGCATATAGTTTTTAAGAGGGCATCAATTCCATTCCTCTCAGTCCTCTTTTATTCAGTAGGATTTGAAGAGGAAAGACAGAAGGGAAGGAGTACTCAGATCACTTCCCAGAGAGATAACAGACAGCCTTCCCCCTGTAAGGAATCAGCCCCATTCTCTCCTCCTGGCTGCCCAGAGGGGCCATGCAGGCAACAGGAGAAAAGGCTCTCACACCATTCATATAAGGGCAAAGTTAGGCCAACCTCACCTCCAATTCAGTTTGGAGGAAGGGTTATCCCCCTGATACCCACAATTGCTACCAAAGCAGACACATGAAAAACTATGAGAACACATATTAAAATAAAGTTGTCAACCAATCAACAAACATTCAATTCTTTTTAAATTTTGTTTGAAGGGCTTGCTCTCTGGGAGAAGAAAAGGGGAGAGGGAAAAAGAGAAATGTAGTGGGTAGACAAGCATTAATTAAGCACCTACTACATGGCAGGGTGGGCAGCCAGGTGGTGTAGTGGATGGAGCTCTGGGCATAAAGTCCAGTAGACTCATCTCCCTGAGTTCAAATCGGGCCTAAGACTCTTACTAGCTGTGTGACCCTTCACCCTGTTTGCCTCAGTACCTCATTTGTAAAGAGCTAGAGAAGGAAATGGCCAACCACTCCAGTATCTCTGCCAAGAAAAATCCCAATGTGGGTGTGAAGACTGAACAATAACGACATATGTTGTGCTGGGCACCAAGGTGGATGGAGTTCTGATTATATCAGTACAGGACACTTCCCATCGAGAATTTCCTCTACCCAAACCTACTTTCAACAAACTTATTTGTTGTTGCTGCTGTTTTGGCATTTTTGGTGGTGTCTGACTCTTCATGACCCCATTTGGGGTTTTCTTGGCAAAGACCCTAGAGCAGTTTACTATTCCCTTCTCCTGCTCATTTTACAGATAAGGAAACTGAGGCAAACAGGGTAAAGTCACTTGCCCAGGGTCACATGGCTAGTAGGTGTCAAGAGAATGGACTTGAACTTCCTGAACCCAGGCCCTAGCATGCTATCCTCTGTCCCACTAGCTGTCTTCCCCAAATGTAAAATAGGAATGATTTTAATCTATCTGTCTGTTCATTCATTCATTTATTTATTAGCAGGGTCTACCTCCCAGGGTTTTTGTAGGCATCTGAGATAATATTTGTTTAAAAAAAACAAAGCACTTGGCGTAGTGCCTGGGCCCCAGAAATGCTGCAGAGATGCTTATCCATGCCCATATGCCACGCCAAGTGTGGCTCCAAATAGAAAAACACAAATCTCTTCCTTCAAGTAGCTTACATTCTCTAGGAAGAAAACATTTTTGCATTTAAACATAAACAATAATGCAAAGCAATTTTGCTGAGGGAAGCAGAGGCAGCTGGGGCAGGGGGATGTTGAGAAAGGCTTCATGGTGTTGAACTCAGCATGGAAGAGAGCTGAGGATTCCAAGTTGGGGAAATAGGAGAAGCTAGAGCATTCTAGGCACAGGGCACCCAGTGCAATGTCAGGGAGACAAAAAGGGGGTGTTGGGGGAGGGAGGCTGAGAAGCTACCCATAATAAGATGGGACTTGACCTACCTGTGCCATCTGTTGGATGACAGAGTGAAATTCCTCATTTCCTGATCTTGGGGTCCAAGGAAACACTGCAGCTGAGTTATTAAAGGCTGTGTGGGCATTTCCATTGGCAATTGAGCTGTCAGTAAACACAAGCAACCCTTTCCTCGAAAAATCAAAGTTGGTTGGGCAATCTGAAGGAATGTGGCTAAGCTGGGAGGGACAGAGAGAGAGAGAACAATCACATAATTTCACAACCTGCCAAAAAGTGCACACATTGACTTTTTTCTGTTGCTATTATATTTGTTTTTTTTATTGTATTCTGAATTTAAGAAATAAACTAAGCATTTCCATAATATAGTCAGAGAAAAAAGATGATTGTACATTAAACTACAAATCTATTATGCACAACTTGCAATTCCTTTTAAATACATAACAGAGTTATCATGTAATTTTTCTTTTTTTCCCCCTTTTTCCCTCCCTTCCCCCACTGACTTATGACAGATTAAATATTGCATGTTGCACAGGGAGCTGACAGCCTAGGTATGCAGATGGTATAAAAACGAAGATTGATCTGTTTGTTTTCCCTTTGGATACCAGGGATTATAGAATGCAGTCTGATGCAATCCCCGCTGCCGTGGAAGGCCGGGTGGCTTTCCCAATGTCACACAGGTGGCCATCAAGAGGATACTTTAATAAACAATCGGTTAGGATAAAGACAGATGGCAGCACGAGCACCATGCACCGTCTACTAACTAGAAACATCTCATATCATTTCATGCCGTGACATTTCTTGTCAATTTCATGTCAAAGGCAAGACTGGTCTATAACCACCATCAATGGGGGCAGTCCCCAAAGGATAAGACATCCATCTATCTGCACATTGGAGTATGGGCAGGAGAGGCAGAACCAGAGAGCCTCGAGCCCCAGAGTCAGGAAGACCTAGGTCCAAATCTAGAATTTGCTGGGGCTAACAAGAGCAGCAGCAACACTAGACACTTATTTAACGTAGTGCGTGAGAGGCAGTGTGGTCCAGCAGACAGAGATCTGCCCTGAAGCCAAGGGCTCAATCCCTTGCCCCCTATTCACTGTGTGGCCCTTCACTCCTCTGGTCTCTTGGCAGCTCTGACTCTGAAGCTGCAGAGCAATGCAGACAGGCACTGGCAGCCCTACAGCCCCATCCAAAAGTCAGAGAACAAGAAAGCAGACATCTCAGATGCTAGCCCCACCTCAAATAGCATTCTTGACTCACTTCTCTAGCAATGAGCACCATGATTCAAGAGGAGAAAGCAATTGGGATTTGGGGACAACTCAGACAACTTCCTAACAACCAGCTCTGCTGGAGCTAAAATATCAGGTGGGGGCTCCCAACACACCAGCAGCTCTTCAAGCAGAAACAGAAGAAAGCTATGCTGGGGTTCATGACTTATCCTTTCAACTCTGTGATCCCAGCTATCTCTTCACCAAATGACATCTGAAAATCAGTCCGAACACCTTCCTGCTCAAACCCACTCACCAGGGAAGCTGTGGCTTGGAGCCTACCTGTCCTTTCAGCTGCCTGATGGATTGCTGAATGGTGAGGATCTGGTTGAATAGGGGGCTCTTCAATGTCTCACAGAACAAGGTGAGTCTCTCATTCTGGGAGGTGTCACCCCGCTCATGTAATTTCATTTGTAGCCGGTCAAGGACCTGCAGGATCTGCAGCTTATCTGGGGGAGAAAATGGTGGATGAAAGCGCCAGTTAAATGTCAATGGTCTTCTATCCCTTCCCTGATGACTCATCACTTATAAGTGAGTATTATATACATACTTGCTGCAGGATTTTCAGGCATCTTGAACTGTTCTCTTCAAACAACCAGAGAAATCTATGGATTTGGGAGAAAAAATACATTTAATATATAATTATCCATACATGTATCTGTTCAAAGACAGATAGATGGATATGGAGAGGTGATAGAGACACAGAAAGATGGATAAATGATAGAGACAGAGATAAATAAAGATAGATAGGTGACAGAAACAGATAGATGAGAGAGAAGGAAAGAGGGAGAAAGAGAAGGAGGGAGGAAGAGAGGTAGAGAGAAAGGGAGGGAAAGGGAGGGAGAGAGGGAAGAAGAGGTGGGGGGAGAAGAAGAAGAAGGGGTGGAGAGGAAGAGAGAGAGAATGCCTCCATCACTCACTGTAGGTATGTGTGCAGTCTGGTGAATGATGCGGAAAGGAACCGAAAGCTGAAGTACAGCATTCTTCTAACTTACCTACATCTTTCTCCTTAGCTCCAAGCCCACAATACCAGCTCCCTATGGTCCTTCTCCACTAAGATGCCCATAGGCATCTCAAATGCAATAGGTTAAACCAGTCTCTTCTGAAACCCCCTATATCTGTCCAGGGTACACAATCCCGCCACTGATACTGACCATCTGGGTGACTCAGAGCAAGTCACCTACTCTCCTTCAACTTCAGTTTCTTCATCTATAAAATGAAAGGGGGGGCTGGGCCAAGTGGCTATTGAGCAATAATTCCATCAGCCTTCTAATAATCCAACAATCCTTCTGCATCACCCTCCACACCCAATCAGGTGACAAAACCCCTTTCCCTTCTCAAGGCCCTAGTTCAGGCCTCTCTCACCCCACATCTGACCAATCAATGGGCTTCTATGATCCCAGTTTCTGCCCTCTCTAGCCTGTTGTCTAAAAAGCTGCCAAATTGATATTCCTAATTAAAAAAGAGAGAGAGAGACCTAAATCATTCTACTAACTCAATCATCTTCAATGGCTCCTTATTGCTCCTCCCCCAAGATAAAATAGCTGACTTTCAACAACCTGACTCCAATCTACCTTCCTAGTCTGACTTCATGACTCCCTTTCATATATTTTCCATTTCTACACTTGTTTCCTGTGACTGTCCTTCATCTACAGCCATAGTCTGGCTACAGGACTGAGCGCAGTATTTCCAACCTCTGCATATCTGCCTCTCCCAAGGCACTCCCCTCATCTCTACCTCTCAACATCATGCATCTTGCTTCAAGAGTCAGGTCAGTAACCCCAGTCTCAACGATGACTTCTCTAATCTCTGCTTTTGGTCTCCCCTAATAACTCAGCTTTCATTTCCCAGAATACTTGTTGTATCCCCAAAGAACATCAGTTCCTTCAATACACCAACCATCTATGCTTCTCTCTAGATTCCCACCACCTTGCCCAATGCTTTGTACATAAGAATAAAAATTTTTCATGCTTTAATTTCCCTAAGACAAGTTTAATTGGGGGAAAGGGAATAGTTTGTGACCAAAACTAAGCCCTCAGCCTAGATATTTTTACTCCTTATACTCTCAAAATAAAACAAAATCAAAATACCAACCCCCCCAAAAAACCTTAGTAATAGTAATGATAATATAATAATAGCTAACAGAATAACACCAGAAACTACACTGAGCACTTTTTAAATCTCATTTATTATCTCACTTGATGCTCAGGACAGTCCTGAGAGCTAGATAATATTATTGCTTCCACTTCCCAGATGAGAAAATTGAAACAAAAAAAGGGGAAGTGGCCCTTTCAGCTAGTAAGTATCAGAGGCTGGATTTGGACTCACATCTTCCTAACTCTAGGCCTGGTGCTCTAACCACTGTACCATCCAGCTGTCCCTAACTACCCTGTGCTACTGCCAAAACCAGGAACATGCTATCATCTTTGTTTTCTATTAGTTCTTATAGCCTCACTGCCTAAAACCTTGGCTGAGTTCATAATCTTTAGAGTTAAGATCAATGGACAAACAATTAAAAGTCTGGTGGGAGGGGCGGCTAGGTGGCACAGTGAATAGAGTGCCCTGGAGTCAGAAGGACCTGAGTTTGGATCCGGCCTCAGAAACTTGATGCACACACAAACAAAAACCTAGTCGTGTGATCTTGGGCAAGTTACTTAACCCCAATTGCCCTCCAAAAAGCAAAAAAAAAAAAAAAAAGTCAGGTGGGGCTCTGTCCAACCCAAACACAAGACCCAAGAGTTTTCATGAACTTCAGTGGGATCTCTTGAGTTACTCTTGAGGGGACATTTATGAAGCTCAAGTCCCACAACCATAAGGTGATAGCTTTAGAACTACAAGGGACCTTTGGGGTCACCTATTCCTCACCACCTAATCAATGAATAAACTGGGGCCCAGAGAGGATACACAACAGGTCTGAAAGTGGCATCAGGACTTAGTCAGGCCCTTCGACTACAAGTGCAGAATGTTTTCTCCAGTTTCAGGTAGGTTCCCCAAATCTGAGTGCTGAGACTGAGGGAGAAACTGAGGCATGTTCTCAACAGTATGAGTCTGTGGCAGCCCAGAGGATAGAAGAGCCACCACCCATATGGCAACCCTTCTAGCCAACAGGCTGGGCTGTCTCTGCAAGGTGAGCAAGGCACATTCCTCTCATGCCAGACTGCTGGGCCATCTCTAGGAACAAGGAACTGTCTCCATGGAGAGGCACATAATGATTCTGCTTCATGGGTCAATGAACTAGAACATGCTTGGAACATTCAAGATCATTCCGATCTCAAAGCCAAGAGTGGCTTGAGCATATCAGGAAATGGGCACAATGTGCCTCCTTTTACATGATTATCCTTTTCCACCTTCTTACCCAGTCTCTTGGAGCAACTTGGTGGCTCAGTGCTGGGTCTGGAATCAGGAAGACTCCTCTTCCTGAGTTTAAATCCATTCCCAGCTCTGTGACCCTGGGCAAGTCACTTAGCCCTGTCTGTGTCAGTTTCTCCTCATCTGTAAAATGAGCTGGAGAAGGAAATGGCAAACCACTCCAGCATATTTGTCAAGAAAACCCCAGATGAGGTCACAAAGAGTTGGACATGACTGAAAACACCGAACAACAACAAAACCAGTCTCTGACACCTGCATATCCACACACTCAGGGGGTCTATTCCATGCCCCACCCCCACTCTCAGCTGGCTGTCAACTCACCACAACTAAAAGTAAGCAGTATATGGACAGAGTACTGAACCTGAAGTCCGAAAGGTTCGAATGCTGCTTCAGACACTCTCTAGCTCTGTGACTCTGGGCAAGTCACCTAACAACAGCACCAGAGATTTTTCACTGTTGAGCTGTTTCAGTCGTGTTCAACTCTTTATGGCCCTATTTGGGGTTTTCTTGGGAGGAGTTTGCCATTTCCTTCTCCAGCTCATTTTACAGATGAGGAAACTGAGGCAAACAGGGTGAAGTGACTTGTGCCAGGGTCATACAACTCGTAAATGTCTGAGGACAGATTTGAACTTAGGAAGGAGTCTTTCTGACTCCAGGCCAAGTACCCTATCCACTGATCCCCTACCTGTTCTCTGTGATTAATGTAATTTCTTTTGATGTTCAGACAACCTGTAAAGTAGACACTATTACCATAATGCCCATCTTTCAGATGAGAAAACTAAGGCTGCAAGAGTGTAAGTGACTTGCCCAGGATCACACAGCTAAGTATTTGAAAAAGTCTTCTCTTATCCTCAATTTCCTCACCTGTAAAATGAGAATAACAATAGTAGCTACCTGGTGCAGCTAGGTGGCACAGTGAATAGAGCACCGGCAATGGAGTCTCCAAACCCTGGAGACCTGAGTTCAAATCCGGCCTCAGACACTTAACACTTACTAGCTATGTGACCATGGGCAAGTCACTTAACCCCAATTCCCTGCCCTCCCCCCTCCAAAAAGCAAAAAACAAAAAAAAAATAATAATAATAATAATAATAATAGTAGCTACCTCACAGAGTCAGTGTGAAGATGGAACAAGATAACACATACATGATGAAGTCAGCAAAGCTCCAATTATTAGATAAATGCATGCCCTTATTACCAGGCTAGCATTTGTATTTACAATTTCAATTCATAGAATTCTAGAATTAGGTGAGAGGCTTGAGATCATTCAGTCCAATCTCTGAGTCCCCTCTCCAACATGTGATCATTCATTCTTTTCTTGAACACCTCCAGGACCTGGGAATTCTCTACTTTAGGAGGAAGCCCATTCTACTTGTTGTCCAGTCACTGTATCCGCAGACCTTAGCACAGTGCCAAGCATACAGTAAGCACTTAATAAATGCTTGTGGGTGGCTAACAGAAGGCCTCTAAGGCCGTAGCAATCCATACATGGTGACCAAGTGCTGAGAGAGACCTCACTGTAGAACCCACTGGCCTCAGGGATCTGGGAAATACACAATAAAAGAGACAAAAATCTGAGCCTTATGAGGTCCTCTTCAGCATTCAGTATTACGTCCTCGTAAAGTTGGCTCCATAGAAGAATGTGAGAAAGACAAGAGTTCCAAATTTTTAAATGCCAAGATAAAATGGTAAAAATAGGAGCACAGAAGATCCTAGAAAGATTCAGGAACCTTTGGGAGTTTGGGATCTAGAAAGATGATTCCGACTAGAAAGAGACAGCCTAGCGCCTTCTGCAGCCTCTAAACAGAAACCTTCCTACCGCTTGCCTCAAGCTCTACTTCCCTCATCAGAGGCTCCAAGGAATGCTCAACATGGCATCTGCTAGCAGGACTCAACCAGTTTTGGAACTCCATGCCACACAGGACCTGGGGAATCCCTCACTGTGTCTCTCGGGATCTAGAATGTCAACTTGGAACTGAGATTAGTTAGAATTAGGGTCAGACATAACATACCTCATTTTCATAAGGCATGAAATAAAAGTTAAAAGACTAGAGAATTACAGTGAAACATCTTTCAGTAGGGCAGCTAGGTGGTACAGTGGACAGACTGCCAAGCAGAGTCAGGAAGACCTGAATTCAAATCCAGCCTCAAACACGTCCTAACTGTGTGATCCTGGGCAAGTCACTCAGCCTTGCTTGCTTCAGTTTCCTCACCTGTAAAATGAGCTGGAGAAGGAAATGGCAAACCCCTCCAGTGTCTCTGCCAAGAAAACCCCAAATGGGGTCACAGAGATTTGGACACAACTGACAACAACAAAATCTTTCAACTTAGTAAGATGGAACCACACGAAAAGAAGTCTCTAGGGAAATGCCACAGGTCTCACTCTGTCCTTGGTCCAGCGCTCTTCAACATTTTCATCAATTCATCAGACATTCAGTGAGCAACACAATACCATGTGAGACCCTGGAGATAAAAAGTAAGCCTCACACCCTAAGAAGGGAATGTGTGCAGGATTCAAGGAAGTGACACTCAGCAGTGGACAAAGTTCTGGACATGGGAGTCAGAACAACCTGAGTTCAGATTCTAATGCAAACATGACCTCTTCCTTTCTCTGTGCCTCAGTTTCCTCATCTGTAAAGTGAGAGAGTTGAACTCGACAGCCCTTCAGGTCCTTCCCACTACATCCATGACTAAGAAGTCCTAAGAAGTCAGCATGATGTGTGGTGGAATGTGATTAAAAGAAGTCAGTCTAGGATCATTTTTAGGAGGGACAGAACACTTTTGGAGGTGTCATCTTCTGTATAATAAAGGGGCTATACTAGATTATGCTCTGAAGTCCCATTCGCCTCTAAAACTGTGGTTCTAAGACCTTGAATAAGATCACGTATATGAAGGGTTTTGTGACTCTTCAAAGTCAGCTATAGGAGGATCAGGTAAGGCTTCCTGGAGGAGGTAGCCTCTGAAGTGGGCTTTGAAGGGAGAGAAAACTCTGGGTAGGCAGAAATGAGGAAATATTCCAGGCATGGAGGGAGGTATTAACAAATTCTAATAATAGGACAGGAGAGGGAACAAATTAAAGCAGCCAGCCCAGCTGGCACCTAACAAGTAGTAGTGAGGAAAGGCTGGAGTAAGTTAACACCCTGCCTTGGGCTGAAGCCTTTCCTAGTCTTTCCTCTGAGAGCCTGCCCAATTTATCCTGTTTACATTTTGTTTGTACAAAGTGCTTTGTATGTTATCATCCCTGTTAGGCTGTGAGCTCCTTGAGTAGGACTGGGGATTTTTTTGCCTTGTTTTGTGTACACTTAGAATAGCGTCTGGCACATAGAAGGCTCATAATAAATATTTCTTATCTACAGGTCATAGGCTTTGGGAGTCAGGTTTTGTTTTGGTCTTTTGGAGACCAGGACTTGCCCAGGGTCACATAGCTAGCGTCTCGGGCCAGATTTGAACTCAGGTCCTACTGACTCCAGGGGCCTGTGCCCTGTCCACTATACCACCTAGCTGCCCCAATCTCATCTTGGACCCACCCCAGCAGATTTGACCAGAGAGGCTCATTTACCTCTCAGTGCCTCCAGGCAACTATCTAAGACTTGGAATACATATGTAAAGAGGCTGGAAAAGTAAATAAGGGGGAAGGGGACAAGCATTTATATAGAGACTACTGTGTGCCAAGCACTGTGCCACCTCACAAATACCTTATCTTTTGATCCTCACATCAACCAGGAGAGGAAGGTGCTGTACATCCTCATTTTGCAGTTAAGGAAACTAAGGCAAACTTACCTTGTTAAGTAACTTGCCCAGGATCAAATGGCAAACAGGTGCCTGAGGCTAAATCTGAATACAGGTTTCCCAGAGCCCAGGCCCAGTGCTCCACCCACTGCCCATTTGGCTGCCTCAGAATTAAACTACAATCAGACTATGAAACTGCCCAGATTAACAGAAGAGGAAATGGAATACTTAAATAACCCTACTTTAGAAAAAGAAATGGAACAAGCCATCAAGAAGCTCCCAAGAAAAAAGTCCCAGGACCAGATGGATTCACAAATGAATTCTACCAAATATTTAAAGAACAATTAATGGCAATACTATATTAACTATTAGGAAAAAAAACTAGCCAGAGTCCTACCAAATTCCTTTTACAAGACAAATATGGTGCTGATACCCAAACCAGGTAGAGTGAAAACAGAGAAGGAAAACTATAGACCACTTTCCTTAATGAATATCATTGCAAAATTTTTAAATAAAATACTAGCAAGGAGATTATAGCAATATATCACAAAGATCAGACACTATGACCAAGTGGGATTTATACCAGGAAAGCAGGGCTGGTTCAATATTAGGAAAACTATCAGCATAATTGCAGAATAACAAAAACAAAATCATACAATATCAATAGATACAGAAAAAGCCTCTGATAAAATTCAATACTTTCTCCTATTAAAAACACTAGAAAGCATGGGAATCAATAGAGTCCTTCTTAAAATAAGTAGTAGTATCTATCTAAAACCAAGAGCAAGTACTATCTGGAATGGGAATAAACTTGAAACCTTCCCAATAAGATCAGGAACGAAGCAAGAATGTCCATAATTACTATTATTATTCAGTGTTGCACTAGAAATGCTAGCTATAGCAATAAGGAGAAAAAGAAACTGAAGAAATAAAAATAGGCAATGAGGAAACAAAATTGTCACTGCAGATGTATGAAGGTATACTTAGAGAATCCTAGAGAACCAACTAAAAAACCCTAGCAGAAACAATTAACAACCGAAAAGTTGCAGGATATAAAATACATATACATAAGTCATTAGTATTTCTACATACTACCAACAAAACCCAACAGGAAGGGATAAAAATAATTACAGATAATATAAAATACTTGAGAGTCCACCTACCTGCCAAGACAAACTCAGGGATTGCAAAAGACTTTTCACACAAATAAAGACTGATTTAAACAACTTGAGAAATTTTAATTGCTCATGGCTAGACTAAGCCAATATGATAAAAATGATAATTCTGTCCAAGTTAATTTATCTATTCAGTGCCACACCAATCAAACTACAAAAGAATTATTTTTTTAAAAAAAAGAATTATTTTATAGAGCTAGGAAAAAATACTAACAAAATTCATCTGGAAGAACAAAAGGTAAAAAATATCAAAGAAATAAATTTTTTAAAACTTTAAGGAAAATGACCCAGCAATAATACCGCTAGTAGGTCTGTATCCCAGAGAGATAAAAGAAAAGAGAAAAGGATCTTTTTGTACAAAATATTTATAGCAGCTCTTTTTGTGGTGGCAAAGAATTGGAAATTGAGGTGATATCCATCCATTGGGGAATGGCTGAACAAGTTGTTGTATATAATTATGACAGAATACTATTGTGCTATAAGGAAAGATGAACAGGTTGCTCTCAGAGAAACCTGGAAAGACTTATATGAACTGATGCAAAGTGAAGTGAGCAGAACTAAGAGAACAATGTAGAGAGTAACAGCAATATTATTAAGGATGATCAACCATGAAAGACTTAGTTACTCTGATCAAGACAATGATCCAAGACAATTCCAAAGGACCCATGATAAAAAGTGCTGTCTATTTACAGGGAGAGAATTCATAAATTCTAAATGCAGATGGAAGCATAATTTTCTAAACTTCTAAAAAATATATTTAATTTTTTGTGAGTGTTTTCTTTTGCCACATGTCTAATATGGAAATAGGTTTTGCATGACTTCACATGGATAATCAATATCAAACTGCCTTCTCAAGGAAGGGGCAGGGGTTAGAAGAAGAGAGTTTGTAACTCAAAAAAATTTTTTAAATAATTGTTTAAAAAGTTTTTTATGGGGCGGCGAGGTGGTGCAGTGAGTAGAGCATCGGCCCTGGAGTCAGAAGGACCTGAGTTCGGATCCGGCCTCAGACACTTAACACACACAAACAAAAACCTAGCCCTGTGACCTTGGGCAATTTACTTAACCCCAACTGCCCTCCAAAAATCCACAAAAAAAAAAAGTTTTTTATATATGCTTTGGAAATACTTAACAAAATAATATTTTTTTAAAGACTCAGATTGTGGAGGGCCTTCATTAAACGGCTAAGGAGTTGGTAAGGCAGACCTGGTAAGCTCTGTTTATCTTCCTTCATGGCAAAGCTCAGCCCAAGGCCAGTCAGTCAATCAACTACCATACTTTAAACACCCACCGGGTGCTAGGCACTGTGTTAAGGGCTAGGGATAAATAAAGGCACAAAATGGTCCCAGTTCTCAAGGAGCTCCCAGTCTATGGAGTCCATCCCCTTGGTGCAGTTTTCGCTCATCCCCCCAGTTATTAATGCTTCCTTCACTTTTATCATATCATTTGTGTGGAAGTTATGTTGCCAGCCATAGCATTTAAGGTCCCTTAAGGGCAGGAACTGTTTTTGTCATGGTACTAGCAAAATCACAAAGGTCTGTTGAATCATAGCCTCCATGATGGGTTGATTTGTTTTTGCTGAAATTACTTTAATCTAACTTTCTAAAACTTTTTGTTGCAAGACTGGGCTGGCTAGGTGAGCAGCAGGGAATATATTCAGAAACAGTGAATTTAAATCAAATGATATCAAGAATGTTTGCTGATCTGAATTGAATTGTAGCATCACCAAGAAAATCTGTGCCCAGGGACAGGCTGGACAAGCCAGCCTCTGTGTACCCTGCCCAGTCTGAGATTCTGCAGTGGGTAGAAGCTGCAGAGAGGGGCAAGACTGAAGGAAAACCAGGATGATCCTAAAATGGAATGGGCTTCCAAGAAGGTCACAACAATTAGCATTTACATAGTGCTTTAATTTAAGGTCAGCAAAGCACTGGATGGTTATTTCATACCTTGTGATGTAGACAGGTAATGGTTATCCTCATTTAACAGATAAAGAGGCTGAGAAACATGATTACGAGATTTGCCCAGAGTTACTCCACTGATACAAGTCTGAGGCAGGATTTGAACTCAAGGTTTCTGGATTTTCAGTCTAACCAGCCATCTAGCATACCACCTAGCTAGCCGGGGCCCTCCCGTCTTACTGGAGGTCTTCAAGGCTGGATGACCATTTGTTGTTGGACTTCTTGGTCAGGTTCAGGCTCTGTGAGACATCTGCAAGTCCCTTCCTACTGAGACATTCACCAATTTCTCCTAATTCCAGAGTGCATAGGTACATAGCAGGTGCCTGGCACATAGAAGGCACTTAATAAATGTTTATTATCAGTTTAATTCTAAATCAGGGAACTACCCTGACCCCAAAGGTCTCACTTAGGATTATCAGGAGATCCTCTATCTAGAGTCAGGACCTCAGAAACCCTCTCATCCAACCCCCTAATTTGACAAAGGAGGAACACTGAGGCCAAAGGTTCAAGTGACTCGCCCGTTGCTACAAAGTAGACAAATACTAGAGGGTGTCCTCTGGACTCCAGAGTCAGTGCTTTGGGCAGGGCACCAAGCTGTCTCTTTAACTAATTCTCAGAACCCTCTGCCTTAACATTTCATCTGAGTTGCTAACATCTAAGGCCTCTCTGGGCCTCAGTTTCCTCTTTTGTAAAATGGGCAGGTTTGGCTCCAAGACTTTTCCACTCTAACCCTAGGGTTGTAATGCCAATCTTCAGCCCACCCAGTAAAGGAGATCTAAATGGATTTACCTGGCAACCAAGGAGACAGCTATTCCCCAAAGACAAAGATCTCCCTAACAGTGGTTCTCAGGCACAGAATAAGAAAAGTCTGGGTGTGGGGTCTGGCCCAGTCTTCCCAATCTTCAACAACTCCTCCCAATAGGAGGCAGGGAAGAGATAAGAGGATGAGATAGAGAATCTGAAAGACACTGAAGACAATATGGGGATTCTAGACATGTCCAAGACAAGTCCAATCTGTTCCTACTGGAAGAATTTGGAATAACAAGCTTTATGTTTTGGCCCTAGGTCTATTATTCCTGTGACCCTAGGAATATCATTTAATCCCTCCAGGCCTCAGTTTCATGGGTTCTTTGGACTACTTGGGCTATGAGGTCCCTTCCAAATATAAATCTAGATCTTATGACCCCTGGGATCACTCCCTAAATTCAATTTTGCAGATAGTCACTAGATGCCCATTATGAGAGGCAGACTAGGCAGGCAGCAGATAAAATGCTGGGCCTGGAGTAAAAAAAAAGGCATAGATTCAAATCCAGCCTAAGACAGTTAGTAGTGATACGACCCAAATCTAGTAGGTTAATAAGCCTCAGTCTCTCCATCGGTAGAAGTACCCACTTCACAGATATATGGTAGGGATCAAGAGGGTCCCCTGAAAATACTCAAGCAAGTAGACAGATGTCAACAATTTTGTTTGTATATGAAAGATGATAAGGAAACAGCAATGGCAAAGCCCAGTTCCCAAGAAGCCTGCTTTCTGAGGACCAGGGGATAGGGGTGGTCTGTGTATTTAGATAAGTATACAAATAGCAGGGGGAAAGCAAAGGAGATGTTTTAGGAACCTTTGGGATGGAAAGACAACTCTTCACAGTGAAGATCACAGATGGAAAGCTGAAAGGGGCCCTGGAGGACATGTAGCACAATTACCCAACTCAGTTCCACTGAGTCACAACCCAGCCCTTTTTCCAGGACCTGAAAGAAGAACCAGAGGTTTGAAGGGACATCAGATGCCATTTAATCTACCCCCCCTCCCACTGGACAAAAGGGGAAATGGAGGCCCTGAGAGGCTTAACCAAGGTCACAATAGTAGAAAGTCTCAGTGGCAAAATTTGAACTCAATCCCTCAGACTCCTGGGCCAAAACACTCAACACTGCATCACACACAGCAGGCATGACCTATAGAGATGTGCCTCCCTTACTCCATCTGACACCTAGTGTATACAAAGCTACTTTCCTCCACAGCTACTAGTACACAGTAAGCATTTAATAAATGCTTGTGGAATTGACTTCCTCGTAAAGGGAGGGAATTAGACCAGAAAATAACAACAAGCTAACACTTCTATAGAACTTACTTCGTTCCTGGCACTGTGCTACCCACTTCAGAATCATCTCATTTGACCCTCACAACAATGCTGAAGAGGGAGGTAGGTGCAATTGCCATCCCCATTTTACAGATGAGGAAACTAAAGTAAACAGTTAAGTGACTTGCTCAGGGCCACACGGCTAGTGTTTTGTGGCGCAATTTGAACTCAGGTCCTCCAGAGTCCAGGCCCTGAGCTCTATCCCCTTAGATCATCCCTAAGGTTCCTTCAGGCTGACTTCCGTGACTCTTGCCATCAACCTCCCTATACCTGGCAGGGACTGACTCCTCCCTTTGCCTCTCCTTCCTCTGAACATTAACTGAATTACAGAACAAAGTCCAAGTCTCTCCTTCCACTAGCAAAGACAGAGTAGAGATTCAGCAAATGCTTGTGGTCAGTGATGGTGAGCCATGTGCAAAGTATGAATCCAGACGCTCCCTAAAAGCGGGTAAGCCCTTCGGTGAGCAGGGACACTGGAATCTCTTTCCCCAGGGAGAAACCAAAGTGAGAAGGGGTTCATCTGAAGTCTACAAGGTCCCCACAGGTGGAAAAGAAAACGGGCCCCTCCAAGCCCCTTGCCCTCTCTGGGGCTCAGTTTCCTCGTCTGTAAAATAAAGGGCTTGGTCTAAACGACCTCCAAGATTCTTCCCAGCTGAGGACCTCCTAAGGCTTCCCAGCCCAGCAGATGCGTGTGTTACCCACAGACTCCAGGATAGAAAAAAAGGGGCTCTGGACTCCTCCTTCCTTCCGTCTCTCTCTCCCTCCCTCTTCCCCTGTCTTCCTTCCTTCCTTCCCGGGGCCGGGAATGCTCCAGCTCCTTCTCCCTCAGACTTCCTGGCCTGCATCGAATCGGAGCTCGCAGCGATCGGCCGCTCGAGGCCCCTCCTCGGCCCCCCAAAGCAGGCGGCAGAGGGAGGAGTGGGGGGCGGGCGAGGTGGGCCGGTGCTGACGTAGGGCTTTAAAGGGGTTGGGTACCGGGAGCTGGGAGTCGGGGGGCCCTGCGCGAGCCAGGGGAGGCCCGGCCACGGGGGAGGGGCGGAAAGCGATCTGAAGGGCAGGAACCCTACCCTTCAACCCCAGCCTTTCTTTACCTGCTGGGTCGCGAAGAGTGGGTGCGGGAGGCGGGCGCAGGCTCAGGGACCGGGAGAGGTGGGGCTCCAGGAGCGCCCCCCCGCCTCACCTGGGCGGAAGTGAGAGCGAGGCTGGGGGCGGAGCGCACTCACCTGGCAGGCCCTGCCCTCCCGACCCCCTCCCCAACCAGGGCCCGGGGGCGGGGCCCTGCAGAGGAGGCGGGGCCCAGCCCAGGACCAGCTGGGGAAGCCGGGGCACCCAGGGGTTCCCGGGCCAGGAAGGGGAGAGACTGGAAGAGGGGTGCAGAGAGGAGGAGGGGAGGAAGAGGAAGGGCAGGGGAGGGGGTGGCATTAGCGCGCCCCCCGCTCCTGAGGTGACTCTATAGTTACTTAGTATCCTTCTGTATTAAGTGGCGCTGTGGATAGAGAACGGGGCCTGGAGGCAGGAAGATCTGAGTTTAAATTCGAACTCAGATACTCCCTAGCTGTGTGACCCTGAGCGAGTCACTTCACCCTGTTTGCTTCCCTTTCCTCATCTGGAAAATGAGTGGAGAAGGAAGCAGCAAACACCCCAGAATCTTTGCCAAAAAACCACAAATGGGGTCACAGAGTTCAGACAGGACACAACAGCAAATAGAGAGCACTTCAAGGTTTGCAAAGAACAGTACATTACACTATGCCAGGCGATCTATGTAAAAGCTAGCTATAATTCTTTATGAAGCAGGGAAGGAGGGAAAGGGAATAAGCATTTAATTATAGTGCCTACTGTGCCTTACAAATATTATCTCATTCAATCCTCACAACCCTGAGAGGTGGGTGCTCTTAACTATCCCCATTTTAGAGATGAAAAAACTGAGTCAAACAGAGGTTAGATGATTTACCCAAGGTCACATGGCTAGGAAGTGGTCTGAGACTGGATTTGAACTCAGGTCCTTCTGACTCCAGGCTTGGCTGGAAGGTATCTTCTAGCTTTCCCTTTGATCAAGCAGAATGAAGGTTCCAAGAGAACTGGACTGTTTCCTGTTTCCTTTGCCTTTCTATTTCTAACAACTTCTTTTTCTTCATTTCTTTATTTTTGTCTCTACACTCCTAACAACTTTCACCTAATAGGTCCTTAATAAAGGTTGATTGTGTTGAATATTGGAAAGAAGGGTTGGAGGAGAGAGAAGCAGGGAAGGGGGCAGGAAAAAGATGGCTTAAGGGGAGGCAGGTAGCAGGAGGCTTGGGAGGGAGAAAATGAGAAAAGAATGGAGCTATGTGAATGATACTGGAAAAATAGCTCCCTCCCTAAATTGGGGGTAGAAAAGGAGAGAGAAGGAAGAGGAAGAAGGGAGGAAGAAAGGGGGAAGGAGAAAATATCTAAACAAGTTAACCCTGGCCTCCAGGATGGAGGAATTTGGGGTTTGGGAAGAAATTTCACCTCAATTAACCATATACCCCTTCCTGTTGGTAGTAAAGAGGAAGGAACCTTGGAGACAGACAGAAAGAGGACCCATGAGGGCCTTAAGGGTCATCTAGTGACCTAACTTCTCTGTAAAATGAGGAAGCTGGGCTAGGTAACTTCTGAGCTTCTTCAGCACTAACATTTGAAGAACCCACTTGTTCTTCAAATCAGGAAACTGAGGCTCAGAGAAGGCTACCCAGCATATTAGGAAATGGAATAAACTCATTCTGATCCCAAGCCTAACACTTAAGTGCCTTCCCCTCCTCTAAACACAGTCTCCCTTTTTTGGGAAACAGACTGAAGTAGACTGAAAACCTGGAAAGATGGGGAGTATGGGAAGAGACAGTCAGACAAACAGAGGAAGAGACAGATGGCCTAGTGGCAGAGAAGCAAGGCAGATGGCCCTACCAGGAAGAGGGAAGAAGCAGACAGACTGATGGATCGCCAGCCTCTCTAGAAGGAGGGAAGAATGCTGGAATGGGAAAGAAGCACAGATCATAGGACTGAGAGCTGGAAAATAATCTAGCACAAGCTAGATGACCCAGACAAGGGAAACAGATTGCCCATCCTGCAGTGCAAGTAGATTAGGACCATAGCTTCCAAGCTAAAAGAGATGCCAGGACCATCTCATTCCACCCCCTCATTTTACAGTGAAGGAACTGAGGCCCAGAGAAGTCACAGAAACTGCCCAAAGTCACCCAGGTTCTAAGCAGCAGAGCTGGGATTTGAAATCCATTGTGCTTTAAGGAATTAAAGGAACAAACACCCAAACAGACAAAGGGCAGATGAGAACATCATCAAGGCTGGAAGGGACACTATGGGCGCCAGTGGTGACGGCAGGAGAACAGAAATTACCTTGAAAACAACCGGTTAAAATCCAGTGGAATTGATCACACTAGAGCCAAGCACCAAAGAAGCCTCATATTCCCACCTTCTTTTTTTTTCACTTTAAATCTTAAAATTTGTTGTTTTGTCTTCAGTGATTTCAGAATACAACAAACTAGTCAACCTTCTACCTTAAAAGACAACTTTTCACTGTCATATCCTTCATAATCTTAAGAGTTGGCCATTTTTCCTGTCTCAGTAGCCATGACCAGGAGTGTCTGCCAGTGCCATTCAGGAGCCTCCCCTCCTCTCTCCATGCCTTTGCACCTGTGGTGCCCAGGCCTGGAATGGCCTCCTTTCTCACCCTGCCTCGTGATTCCGAAGCTCCCTTGAAGGCTCAGCTCAAGCACCACTTTCTATGTAGCTTAGCAAGGTACCTGGCACAGTCATTGTTGTTCAGTCCTAATCAACTCTTCATGACCCCATTTGGGGTTTACTTGGCAGAGACACTGGAGTGGTTTGTCATTTCATTCTCATTTTCCAGATGAGGAAAGTGAGGCAAACAGCCAGATTTGAACTCAGGTCTTCCTGTCTCCAGGCCCCGTGCTCTGTCCACTATACCACCCAGGTGCCTGGCACAATAAAATGCCTGGGACACAGTAGACTGCTAATAAATGTTTACTGACTGTTGTCGATGTCTGTCCTGATTCCTCACAGCTATTACTGCTCTCCTACCCCCATGTTAACTTTATATTTATTTATCTGCTTATGTGTTAATTCTCTCCATAAGAACAAAAGCTCTTTGAAAGACAGAGACTGTCTTTTGTATCCGAAGTAGCTAACCCAGTTCCTGGCACACAGCAGCCATAAATGCTTATTGAATGAATAAATGAATGGACTTGGTCAAATATGAATTTTAAATGAGCATCCTCCTGCATAGCTCTCCCTTTTCTCAGCTTTTTCCTGTTACATGTCCTTTTCTAATTTTTTTAACGAACAAACCTTTATTTCTATCCCCCTCCTCACTAAAAACAACAGCAAAAATCCCTATAACAGATATGCACAGTGAAGCACAACAAATCCCTGTATTGACAGTGCCCAGAAATATGTGTCTCTTTCTCCTTCCCCTCTCAGCTAGGAGCAGGCTTCGTTGTTCCTTGGACCTTTCCTATGACTCAGTTTTCCCCTCATGTTTCTCATTTCTCCCAATGTAACAATAGTTGAATTTGTAGGAAAATGCATTTAGACCTAGGTGGTTTTGACTTTAGAGACCTCTGATTCAACCTCCTTATTTTACAGACAAGGAAACGGAGGCCCAGAGAAGGGAAATGGATTTCCCAGTGTTACACAGGTTGAAACCCAAATCCTCTGACTCCAGATAATAAAAATCGAAAGAATTAACATCGCTATAGCTCAGAGTCCCCTAGCTAATAAGTGTCTGAGGCAGTACTCAAAACCAGGTTCAAGCCCAGCACTCAACTGCCTATAGCACCTAGCGCCCTCCTTGTTTATTCCATCCCTAGATTGAGGGACTGGTGGGGGAGTCATAGCCAAGTGGTGCCCAGGTCTTCTAACACCAGACAAGGAGAGCTGGCAGGCTTCAGCCATGCCCATGCCACGCTCCTGCTCAGGCCCTCTACTTACAGGCTCATTTCTTTGCTGAGTCTCTCTATCTGAGTTGTCTTGTTTCTAAAGCAGTTGAGGTGATAATCCATCTGACTATTACCATGATTTCAGACACTCTAATTGGCTCGTTATCCCTCCACCCCAGTTTCCTGGAGAAAAAAAGCCATTCTCCCTTTGGGTTAACTTCCTCTCTCTCAGTCTTGAACAGTATACTCATCGACAGATTCATGGTAAATGGCCATATAGTTTAACAGCAGTTTCATGTACATCATAAGAAAAATGAGCTATAAAAGGGAAAAGGCTTTCAAATGCCAGCTGCAATGACTGTCACTTAGTGGGGATGAATGTCTTTACTGTACTCCCCCCCGCACCCCCCACACACGCACACACCTCCTCCTACCAGTTGGAAGCGAAACAGGAAGTGAGATCATATAGGAAAAATGGCCTGGGCTTCTCTAGGAAATGAGACAGAAAAGAGCGAAATAAATCAAAGGAGCTGCAGATTGGAGCTGGGGGTCACACACACAAACCCCTGTGCTGGGCCCTTTTAGCCCAGTCTTCTCTGAGGGCATCTGGCTATTCCCTCTCTCTCCTAGAATCAGTATCCTTTGCTTGTAGCTGTCAAGGGAATGATGGTCACCAGCCATTCTGACTCAGTGTGTTAAAATGAAGCTGTCTAGTGCCTCAACAATGCTCTGGGGGCCCCTTGGGGCCCCTGGCTTCTTTCCTGGGGAAGTCTCTTTCAAGGTAGGGAAGGAGCTACACATTCTTAACCTTTGTTTCTCTGCTTCTCATTAACACATGTCTTGGGAAGGAGATTATGTCCCCATTGCACAATGGAGCCCTTTAATCTTCATGAAATGCCTTGTATCTCATTTGATATAAAACAATCAGACCAACGCCAACACAAAGACTAAAAATATTACAATTTTAGGTTCTCAAATTCTTTCATTTGACTGAAGTCAACATCCCAAAGCATGGTATAGCAGAAACAAAACAGGATTGAGAATTCTGGAGATCTGGGTTCAAATCCTGACCCTTCCATTTCCTTCCTGTGAACTCTTCTCCTCCTCTGGACCTCGGTTCATCCCCCTATAAAAGAAGGGGGTTGGATTAGCTGTCTTCAAAGATCTCCTCCATCTTCAAATCATTGACCTAACGTTTGATCTCTTGATTTTGTTCCTTTAGCAACATAATTTCACATCTAGGGATTGTGTACAAAAACTCACAATGCTACTGCTTTTTTTTAATTCATATCATAGTGAATTCTAGGGTTCTGGCAGAGGTTCTAAAACTTCTCCATCACCATTATCACACCTCAAACAGGGACAAAATCAATTATTTCATTGATTCTACAATGAGTCATCTAATGTCTTGTAAGATATATTATGTATAAGATTCACAGGGTTTTCCAAAAGCCTTAGTAAATTGCAAACTACATTAAAATTCTTGGAATGCCCCATTTAGAGAGATAGTCTGCCATGCATCATTATAATCATAATCATAATTGCTGCCCTGTATGTAGGGTGTTAAAGTTTGTAGTGCATTGTATATATGGTGTCTCATTTGACACATTCTAGTCAAATATTGAGCAATATTAAGCTCCTAGACAATAACCTAAGACTGTAAGTTATGGAAAAGGTGTTGATCTACATCTGCCCTGAAAGTTCTCCACACTGATGAAGTCACAGAGCCAGACCAAGAGAAAATATGTTACATACTGGTTTGGAAGTTGGAAGGGGATAGGAGTTGGGTAGGGTAGGATGGAAAAAAATATAAAACATAATTCTTCACCCCGAGGACTTTAGTGGAGTAGTAATCTTAATAATTGACAATTAGTGCTTTAAAGTTTGCAAAGCAATTTGCACATACTATCCTTTGGTCCTCACTCAAGATGACAACCTTGTTAGAGTATTATTTTGATTTTACAGATAAGGAAACTGAGGCTCTGGGAAGTGAGGTGGCCATGGCCACCTAGTGAGTAAGTGTCAAAGATAAGCATCAAGCAGGTCTTTCTATCTTCGGGTTTTGGTCTACAAAGCTAGGCTTCCAGTATCAGAGAAGATAAAACGTGCAGAAGCAGGCCTGTTTTAAGGGAGTGAGTGATGATTGCCAAGTGAGTGGTTCAAGGTATAACACTCTATTTGTATCCCCTTCTTTTCTTCTTTTTTCTGTGCATTTTAAAAAAGTTTTCTTGATATTCTTTTCTTTACATCTAGCACTACCCAATAACCCATCTCCTCTTGCCTCCTCAAAGAAGGAGAAGCCTTTCCTTTTTAGGCAATACATAGGCAAGGAAGTCAGATTAGCACCAGGACCATGTCTGAGAACTATTCTGAACCTCTAGTCCATCATTTCTTGCCAACAGGTGGGAAGTATAGCTCATTATCATTCCTTTAAAGTCATGAGTAGTCATTGCTTTGGTCAGAGTTCTGATACCTTTGGAGCCCACACAATTATTGTTGTTACTGTATAAATGATTCTCCTACTTCTGCTCTCTTCACTCCACATCAGTTCACAGAAATCTTCCCAGTTTCCTCTAAATCCATTATAATCATCCTTTCTAAGGCTACTACAAAATTTCACTTCATTTATCTTCTACAACTGACTCAGTCATTCTCTGATTGATGGTTACACTCGGTGATTCGCTAATAAATATTTAACAACCAGCTCTCCTAAAAGTTTAATCTGGATTATTATTAACACTTTTTCTATCACTTTCTTAAGTCTAGACAATCAATAAAATAATAAATGAAGCCTTGATTTGTGGCATTTCTTGATTTGAAACAAGGTCTTCATGTCTCTATGTCCAACACTTGATTCACTGCATTACCTAATTGCCTATAGATGAGTATAATCAAACAAATCTCACACTGGCCATGTCTCATTCTTCACCTTGAGCTTTTCACCTATGTCTGTTGTATCAGTCTATTGCCAATTAAAAAAATTCCCCTGGAGAAGTGGCATAAAGGATACTATCAAGGAAACATATGATCTAAATGGGACTGGGTCCAAGCATGTGTTGAGAGGGACAGATATCCTATGGGAAACCTGTGTGCTCCTTTGGCACACATTCACTGTCAAGAGATCTATTTCTAGGGTTCTTTTGTTGTGTCCTAGTGCCCTTGGGTGGTCAATGTGGTGAAGGCTATGGATCCCTTCTCAGAACTCTACTTGTAAATGTATAGCCTAGGATTATGAAGGAATCTGATTTTAGTGAAATATAATTACCAAATTAAAAAAATTAAAATTAAAACAAGTTTATAGGTCCCAGGCTTAGAAGACCCAGAGAGAAGAAAAGCATGGTGGACGGAATCCTGGCAGGAGATCTTTGGAGGATGTATAATGATGTTGCATGGCATGAGAAGGTATGAATGGGTTGTGATCAGCACCTCTGTAGGTAATACACTTATTGAAGAGATACCAGATCTACTAATATATCAAAGTAATTTGGCAGCGACCATGGAATACCTAAATAGAAAGGACTAGAGCTTAGTGAGAGCATTCGACTATAAATTTGGATTTGGGTATAATCGACATGTAGGCTTTAGGGTGAACTGATGTTGGATGACAGGCTGTGACACGGTTGGGCAGTCTCAGTCTCAGGATTTTATAAGGCTACAAGAAGATTTGTCTTTCTTAATCACAAAGGAAGAAAAAACAAATGGACTGGTTTGTATAATTAAAATGCATGCCTGGTTTAAAGCAAAGTCTTTCTTGATCTCCATGGTTATAAGCACTCTTTTCTCCCAACCAAAAAAAAAAAAGATTACTTTGTCTATATTTTGCTTCTATCTTTATTTATTTTTGCTCTTTTTTTTTGAGTGGGGAGGGTAGGGCAATTGGGTTTAAGTGGCTTGCCCAAGGTCACACAGCTAGTTTTTGTTTTGTGTTTGAGGTTACATTTGAACTCAGGTCCTCTTGACTTCAGGGCTGGTGCTCTATTCACTGCTCCACCTCGTTTATATTTTTATATGCCTAGCTATGTGTAGGTTGAATGACCTAGCTCTAGTAGAATGTAAGATTCTTGAAGGCAATTAAGGTTTTAGTTTTGTCATAGTATGCCTACATCCGAGTGTGGCACCTAGGGCTCAATAAATGAATGTTTAAGTAAATTGTCCCATGAAGGCCCTGAGAAGAAGACCAAAAGACCATAGATTCAAAGCCAGAAGGGACTTTGGAGAGCATCTAGTCCAACCTTCTTAATTTATAGATGTAGAAACTGAGTCCCAGAGAGGTTCATTGACACATCTGTGAACACAGAGGTAGTAAGGGGGAAGAGCTGGGATTGGAACCAATATCAGGTCATTGGGTACTAAGATCACAGTTCTAGAGTTGTAAGGGGCCTCAGAAGCCTTCATTTTGCAGATGAGAAAAGGACTAGAGACCCAGAGAGGTTAAATTATTCACTCACTATCACACAGGGACAGAATTTGAACCCAGATTATCTAACTTCAAATACAGAATTCTTTCCACAGAAATGTCACTTAAATCAGTTCCATTTTTTTCCACTGGGGAAGGTGGGGACCTAGGGTCTTACTAAGAGAGATGTGCTGCTTGCCTAGACTCTCCCTTCATGTTCTTGGCTGCTTAAAGACTCGGTTATGGAATGAAAAGCATGCTGTCTGCCGAGTCCTCGAGCCTCGAGAATCAGCTTCCCCACCCTCCCCATCAGTTCTCCTCCCCTCTCCTCCTCCTCCCCTAGGATTTTTTGTTCTCTACCTCCAGAAGGGGTTGGGATAAGGCTCTACCAGGTTCAGCACAATGGAATGCTTACTTGCTAATTTTTTCCTTTGCATTCTTCTACATTCCTTCAAATCTGAAACACACGAAAATGATGGGAGGCTTTGCCTTCAGATATTTTAACTCCAAGATGGTCTCTTTGGTGTCTTCAGGACGGGAACAGTTTGGGAAAATGCAACTACAGAGAAAAGAAAAACCTTTCCCCAAGAGGGAGCCACAAATTTGCTGTTATCACATCATATCAGGATGGGTGTGCATTATGTACCTTTTCAGAATTGCCAGACATGAATCTAAACTCCAAACTCCTCCACCCCCACCCCACAGACACCCAACTATCAAAAATTTGCCAAAAAAATTTTTGTTTAACGGTTCCCTCCAGCCTAGTGCCTTAGGGTCAGGTTATTTTCCTCCACCCCCAAAGATAACAGAGCCCACTTGGCCAACTCTTTACAAATTAAAAGAAATCTTTTCCAGCCTCTTCTCATTCTCCCCAACCAGAAATACCATATACTCCATAATCAAAGTCTGAAGTCAGAATTTGTTTCTTAAATGAGAGAATTGGTGCATTCATTATTAACATTCAAACATTCCAATGAATATGGCTTCTCATCAACATAGATGTTCCCCCCTGTGAGGAGGAAGACCACAACCAATCCATCCATCTGTCCATCTGCCCAGTTTTCTCAGTCTATACAACTCATGTCCTCAACTCCCATAAGTTCCCCAAGTAGTAGTCCATCCAATGTGGTGAGAAGCCTTCTTCATTTTTTCAACATTATGAAGATTCCATTGAAGCACACAATAGGTTCACCAGCTCTTATTTCCACCATAGGACTAGCCCTGTCTTATTATTCTATCATGAATTTCTTTCATGACATCTTTTTTTCTTCTTTATAGTTCCCTTTTTTCCTATGTGTGGTAGGATGCTGGACTAGATAAATGCTTAGATCATTTCCAGCTGTAGATCTTGATATTACTACTATTAACAGAATATATATATATATATATATATATATATATATATATATATATATTCCACGGGCGCACACACACTCATACACGTTTCTTTAAGGTTTGCAAAGCTCTTTACATATGTCATCTCAGATGATCTTCACAACAACCGTGGGAGGCAGGGATATCAATATCCCCATTGTACAGATGAGGTAACTGAGGCACCAAGGAAGTTAAGGAATTTGCCCAGAGTCACAAGGCTGATAAACAAGTAAAGGGAGATTTAAATGCAGGACTTCTTGATCACACATCCAAACTCTTTTCTCTACCCCACTTGGTTGTATTATATTTATTTTTATCTTTTTAGAGATTCTATTGTTCCACATCTCACAACCATACAATAACACTGCTGGAACATTGACCTTCAAAAGGTGGGGCTCTTGGAGTTCTTATCGAAACTTTCCAATTTCCCAAAGGCAATCCAGTCTCTTTTCCTCTTTAATTTAATTAATTCCTCTTTTCCCTTTAATTCTGAGTCCACATCCTTATCCATCTTCAGGGTCTGTCTCAAATATCCTCACTGATAGATGAATTTTATAGATTATCCATCCAACTGCATGTCATAATAAGCATTCTTTCTTTGTTGGCTATGAAAAAAACTTTTGAGAGACAAATGCTGCCTTAAATGTGTTACTCCACCAAATTCATGCAGTATTTCTTGAAAGGTAAAATGGTGGAGATAACCTTGTTGCATGACCCTCTGATCATTAATATCAGGCAAGGCATAAAATAGGAAGATGTATGCTCACCAGAGGTATTTGCATCTGTAATAGAGAAACTCAAATGTTGAGTGCCAGCTTAAGATAGATTCCCTTTACTTTCTAAACAGCAGAAATAAAACTGAGATTGGAAAAGGATACTTTGAAAATGCAGGGGATGTTATTCAGGAAAATGACTGAGACTAGGTGATTCAGCAACTGTTTGGTCATGATACTTAAATCAGCTTCCTTTAAAAAATTTCTCTTCTTTTTCCCTTCTTTCTTTTTTTGGGGGTATGGTTACTAAGGAAATTTATTTTGCTTGACTATATATATTTGTAGTGGGTTTTGATTTTTCTTTCCTTCTCAATGCACATGGGAGAGAGAAAATTCAGAATTAAAAATAAAATTGAATTAAAAAAATAATATGATCTTATTAGATTCAGCCTAATGCTCTAACCTGTCAAGATTTCCTATCTCATGTCCATCAATGAGAATGAGTTACTATATTGGGCCTTTAATATCAGTCTTTTGATGTTCCATGCAAGTAAGAAGAAATGGTAAGAAATAAAATCAAGATGGGAAGAACCCCTGAACTAGGTTCAGTGTACAAAAAAGGAGGGGATGCTTGAGCTAGAAACAACACAATTTTGAGAACACTGAGAGATCAATTTTTAAGCTTTCTGAAAGATGTTAATATCCTATGCTTGGAAAAAAAATCACGTATCTTATTACTAAAAAAAAGTCACTGAGAGAATATTGAAAATTACTTGACACATGGGGAAGTAGCCTATTTTGGCATCTTAACAAAATCTTTAAGAGAATAAACTATGTACACATTGAGGGTATCTCTGGTAAAAGTTTAAGAAGGCATAAAGTGGTCTTCTATCAAGTCAAGTCAGACACTGTCCTAAATGCTGAGAATAAAAATGCAAGTAGAAAGACAGTGTCTGACCTCAAGGAACTTACATTCCAATGGGGGAAGAGAACACATAAACAGATGCTGAAACGTGGTGGGGTTGGAAGGAGAAGGTATGCACATGAGGCCATAGTAAAGACCTCTGGAGAATCAGGAGTGGAGCCTGTAGAGGAAAGAAGATCTAGGTGATTTCCTTAAAGTGGGGAACCTGTGAACTAGCCAATCAGAGGAAGGGACTGCAGGGCTGGATTGTGCTCCCAGGGAAAGTCCAGAGTTGTGGAGTGAATTTCCAGGGGGAGGAGGCTAGATCAAGCAAGGCTTGAGAGTAAGGAGTGTAGCTTGAAGAGGAATGCTATACAATTTATCAAACATCATAAATTATACAATTCATCAAACATTTTGTAGTCTCTAAAAGGAATTCAGCATAACAACAGATGGAAAACCAAGGGGATGAACAACTGTTGTCTAGACTTCGATGCACAGATGAATGGACAACCCAAAGAGCTGGTCTAACATTACACATGCCATGGGCAAACCCTGCAAATAGCCTCCTAATTGGTGTTCTACCTCATCTCCCCTGCCAATCCATCCTCCTCCATTCAGCTGTCAGTGATTTTCTTAGAACATAGATCTGACCATAGGCATCCCCCTCTCCAATTCAATAACCTCCTCTGTCTCCCTAGTACCTCTAGAATTAAAAATTTAAAATTCCTTTGTTTGAAGCCCTTCACAACCCAGTTCCTTCCCACCTTTCCAGTTTTCTTACTCCCTCTATGACCCAGCCTTACTGGCCCATTTACTCTTCCTTTGTCTCCTCTCTCTGCATCTTTATTTCCTAAGCCTGCAATGCTCTCCCTTCTCACCTCTGTCTCTTAGAATCTCTGGCTTCCTTCAAGAATCAGCTCAAATGACACTTTCCGCAGGAGACCTTTCCCAGCCCCTTCTAAGCTTACCTTCCGTCTACTCTCTACGTATCTCATATGAAACAATCTCATATACATAGTCTCTGCAATTAAAGGGCAAGCTTCTTGAGGGCAGGAATTGTCTTTTACCTTTCTTTGTAGTCCTAATGCTTAGCACAGTGCCTGGCATTTTGCAAGCATTTAATAGATGCTTGTAGATTGCCAAATGATGTGTCAAGCTCAGAGTTGTAGACGAGGAGGAAGTGGACTACAAGTCACTTGACCCCGATCGCCCTGCCTTCCCCCCTCCAAAAAAAAAAAAAAGTTTTATGGGTGTCTGCTGTTTTCACTTCATAATCATTTCCATCATATCACAATAACTCTTTCATGTGGGTACTCCATCTTCCTGGTATAAATGGTGACCCCATCAGGCCTTCTGTTCTGTCTATATCCTTCCTACATGCAGGAACATCTCTAGATCTCTCCACTGCACAGATACCAATGAAGCATGTTTCTTATCCGACAGTTTTCCCTCAGTCTCACTACGTGACCGTCATTCAATATCACAATTGACAAAGAATGAAAATCATATTTAAGTCACCCAGAGGGTAATGGAGAGGCATGTGGCTGGAGCCAGTTGACTAGGAATTATTAAGCACTTACTGTGTGCTAAGTGCTGGGGATACAAAGGCAAAAACTAGTCACTGCACTCAAGGAGCTCCCAGTCAAAGTCTCATTAAGTGAGGAAGCAGCAAGTGTTACACAGAATTTTGCAGAAGTGTTGTAGCTGGGATCATTAGGGAGATGTGTGAAAATGAACCATGGCGGTCATGTAGTGAGACTGAGGGAAAACTGTCGGATAAGAAACATGCTTCATTGGTATCTGTGCAGTGGAGAGATCTAGAGATGTTCCTGCATGTAGGAAGGATATAGACAGAACAGAAGGCCTGATGGGGTCACCATTTATACCAGGAAGATGGAGTACCCACATGAAAGAGTTATTGTGATATGATGGAAATGATTATGAAGTGAAAACAGCAGACACCCATAAAACTTTTTTTTTTTTTGGAGGGGGGAAGGCAGGGCGATTGGGGTCAAGTGACTTGTCCATGGTCACACCTCTAGCAAGTGTCTGAAGCCAGATTTGAACTCAGGGTCCTACTGACTCTGGGCCAGCCAATACTCTATTCACTGCCACCTAGCCACCCTCCATAAAACTTATTCTTAAAAATAATTGGGAAACCACCAAATTTAACTAGAGTTTTTATGATGGTTGAATCAAGGAAATTCCCTCTCTTTTGATTTTCTTTGAACACTCTTCTAAAAATAAATTTTGATTTTTCCAATTTTGATTAGATTTAAGAGGTTTTGGGAATCTTTCAGACAGGGACTACAAGCTCCTGGTTCCTGTGTGGCATGGGCCCGTTACTTCACTTGTTCAGGCCTGTTTCCACATTTGTAAAACCAGCGGGGTGAACGTGCTGGCCTCAAGGTCACTCTCATCTTTGGACCTGTGCTCCTGTGACGGGTCACGTCAGTTCTTCGGGCCTCAGTTTCCACATATGTAAAATAAGGCCCCTAAAGTCCCTCCAAGCACTAGATTTTAGGGCTGGATAAGCTTAGTCGTTTTAAAGTGAAGCCATGATCCCATGATTTCTCTCAACATAGGAACTGACCCGGTAACTACGTCTCTCCAGTAACTAAAACTTGGCCTCAGATCCTCCCTATGGAGGCGAGCTCATTCCTCCACGCACTTCGGCCTCACCCCATTTGGGGTTTCCTGGCAGAGACACTGCAGGGGTTTGCCATTTCCTTCTCCAGCTCATTTTACAGAGGAGGACACTGAGGCAGACAGGGTGCCGGGGCTTCCCCGGGGTCACCCAGCTAGGGAGTGTCCGAGGCTGGACTTGAACTCCTGACTCCAGGCCCGGCCTCTGTCCGCTAGCTGGGGGCCAAGGGGGGTGAGGGCTTGCTCCTCCAGGGCCACGCTTGGCCCCAGCCTGGACTTCAGGTGTCTGCGCTGGGAGAGGCAGGAGCGCCGCAGAAACAGGAGGTTTCCAGGGGTCAGGGGGATCGGGCTCCTGGAGCCTCGGTTTCCTCATCTGTAGAAGCGGGCAGGGGCAGCTCTTCTGTGTGCGAGTG
The DNA here is from genome assembly GCA_011680675.1 of Gymnobelideus leadbeateri. Taxonomy (NCBI): domain Eukaryota; kingdom Metazoa; phylum Chordata; class Mammalia; order Diprotodontia; family Petauridae; genus Gymnobelideus; species Gymnobelideus leadbeateri. The sequence continues at coordinate 1,040,728 of WOXC01010220.1, read as the reverse complement.
CCCCCCTGCACCCTGAGAGGGGCTGCGAGTGGGGGGCGGGGACGGACGCGGCTGAGTCTGCATTCCCGCTTTCCTCCTGGAGTCTAAGAGCCGGGGTGGAGAGTGCCGCCCCCAGGCCAGTCAGCGAGGCCTTGGGCAGGAGCACTCCGGGCCTCGGGCTCGTGGGCGGGGCCGGACCCGAAGCCAATGGACGCGCTCCGAGGCTGGGTCCTCCCCTCTCCACCCCCAACGCGGACTGCATGCCTCAGTTTCCCCACAGGCAGCCAAGTCTCGCCTCTTGGGACATAACGGATAAAAGGCTCCAGGCGGTTAATATCGTCTTCGTCGCCATCTCCGGAGGCGGCCGTGAGTGGCGCAAGAAGCACAGGCCCCGAAGCGAGAGGACCTGGGGCCCAGCCTGCCCTGCGCCTCCCTGTAAGGGGGAGGGGGGAGCGGGGCTCAGATGGGCCCCGGCCCCGCCCCCGGCCCGAGGTCCCTTTAAGGAGCTCGCGGGTCGTCCTGCTCCCCCGCCCCGCAGGAGGTCCCGCCGGCGGAAGGGGAGCCGGAAGCGGAAGTGCGTCAGGGGTGACGCGGCAGCTCCATCATGGCGGCCCCGGAGGCCGCGGCCGCCGCCGCCCCCGGGCTGCTGGGTGTCCTGTGGCTTCTGTCCGTGACCGTGAGCGCGGGGCCGTGGGGGGCAGCGGCAGCCGCCGCGGGGGGCGACGAGACGGTCAAGTGCGAGGACCTGAGAGTGGGACAATATCCTCTGTAGAGGCGGGGGCGCGGTGGAGGGGCCCGCACCTAGAACCTTAGAACCCGGCGCTTAGAATCTGGGCCCGCGGGGGGGGGGGAGGTGGGAGCCCAACACTTCGAGCCGCCCGTGGGGGCTGGAGGGGGTCTAGAACCGAGACCCCCCAGCCCTGGGGGGGGGGTCTAGAGCCGAAGCCTGCCCGCCCTGGGGAAGGGTAGCCTAGAACCTAGAACTCGGGGGCTGGGAGGGGAAGCCTAGAGAGCAAAGAACATCCGCAGCCCTTGGGTCTTAGAATCCGAGGGGGGGTATCTTAGAAAGTTGGACTCTGGCGCTGGGGTGGGAAATCTAGGATGCCCGTGCTGGATCTGGGGCTCTAGAACGCAGAGCCTAGAACATCACGCCAAAACCAGACAGGACCCCAAAATGTGGAGCCTCCCTGGACCCTAAAACATCAGGGGAGGAAGGGGAATCTAGATCACAGCTCCCCAGCAACAGAGAAAATAACATCAGTTCTAGGAGGGAACCCAGGAAACAGAAAAGCACGCAGGCCTTGGGAACTGAAAGGGAATCTAGAACTCAGAATGTCAGCGCTGGGAGACTCCTTAGAACACAGGGTCTCAGAGTTGAAAGGGACCTTAGAACACAGGATGTCAGAGCTGGTAGGGACCTTAGAACAGAGGATGTCAGAGCTGGGAGGAACCTTGGGACACAGGGCATCTGAGCTGGAAGGGACCCTAGAACACCGCATGTCAGAGCTGGGGCGGACCTTGAAACACAGAGTGTCCGAGCTGGGAGGGAGCCTAGAACACAGGCTGTCACTGCATAGGACTTCTGAGTTGGTTGGAAACCTGGAATACAGAATGTCAGAGCTGGGAGTCAGGGTGCAGTACCGGAATTTGGAGCTGGCAGGGACCTTGGAGTGTCGGATGGCCGAGCTCCGAGGCACCTTAGGACACAGAGTGTTGGAGCCGGGAGGGGCCGTAGGACAAATGATAATGTCAGAGCTGGGAGGGACCCTAGAAGTCATCATGTCAGAGCTGGGGGACACCTTAGGACACAGAATGTCAGAACTTGAAGGGACCTTAGAACACAAAATATCAGAGCTGGAAGGGACCTTAGAACACAGAATGTCGGAGCTAGGAGGCACCTTAAGACATAGAATGTCTGAGCTGGGAGGGTCCTTAGGACACAGAATGTCCGAGCTTGGAGGGACCTTAGAACACAGAATGTCAGAGCTGGAAAAGACCTTAGAACACAGGATAGTAGAGTTGGAAGAAAGCTTAGAGCACAGGACATCTGAGCTGGGAGGCACCTTAGAACACAGAATGTCCGAGCTGGAGGGCATCTTAGAACACAGAATGTCCGAGCTGGAGGGGGTCTTAGGACATAGAGTGTCAGGCCTGGGAGGAGCCCTGGGACGGAGAACGGCACAGCTCGGAGCTACGTTAGAATGTAGGATGTTAGAGCTGGGAGCAACCTTAGGACATAGGATGTCTGAGCTAGGAGGGACTTTAGAACAGAGAATGTCAGAGCTGGGGGGTGCCTTAGAACACAGAATGTCCGAGCTGGGAGAGACCCTTGAGCACAGAATGTCTGAGCTGGGAGCAAGCTTAGAACACAGAATGTCCGAGCTGGGGTCAGCCTTAGGACACAGAATGTCTGACCTGGGAGGAGCCTTAGAACACAGAATGTCTAACCTGGGAGGGGCCTTGGGACACAGAATGTCAGAGCTGGAAGTGACCTTAGCACATAGAATATCAGAGCTGGAAGGGACCTTAGTGCATAGAATATCAGAGCTGGAAGGGACCCTAGCGCACAGGATGTCCGAGCTGGGAGCGACCTTAGGACATAGGATGTCTGAGCTGGGAGTCACCTTTGGACACAGAATGTCAGAGCTAGAAGCAGTCTTGGGACGAAGGATGCCATCCAGGATACCGGAGATGGTGGGGACCTTGGGATCTAGGATGCCGGAGCTGGAGGGCACCCTAGGACGTAGAATGTCCCAGCTGGGAGTGACCTTAGGACATAGGATGTCCCAGCTGGGAGTGACCTTAGGACGTAGGATGTCAGAGTTGGGTGTGACTTTTGGACTTAGGATGTCCCATCTGGGGACCATCTTAGGACACAGGCTGTTGGGACTGGGAGGAACCTTAGGACGTAGAATGTCTGAGCTGGGAAGGACCTTAGGACATAGAATGTCAGAACTGGGAGTGACTCTGGGTTATAGAATGTCTGAGCTGGGAGGGACCTTAGGACCTAGAATGGCTGAGCTAGGAGTGTCTTTAGGACATAGAATGTCTGAGCTGGAGGCAGCCTTAGGACGTAGACTGTCAGACCTGGAATCAACTTTAGAGCACAGGATGTCTGAGCTGGGAGAGACTTTGGAGCACAGAATGTCCGAGCTGGGAGGGACCCTGGGACATAGAATGTCTGAGCTAGGGGGCAACTTAGAACACAGAATGTCTGAGCTGGGAGGGAGCTTAGAACACAGAGTGTTAGAGCGGGGAGGAATCTTGGGTCATAGGATGTCCAAGCTGGGAGGGAGCTTCTAACAACCTCAGATTTAGAGCAGAAAAGGACCGGAGAGATTCTGCAGCCAAATCTTCTGTTTCTGGAGGGCAAATCTGTGGTGGCGGACAAGTGACCTGTTCTCCCAGTACCCCGGCCCTGCTCACGTTCTCACCAACTGTGTAGGGAGACAGGCCGGAACAGCCACCCTTCCTCAGCCCATGGTTCCTCCTCGGTGAAGCCAGAGGCTCGTGCTGCGGCATCTCCACGGCCCCTTTCAGCCCCAGTCTGTGGTTCAGTGTCTCTTTCACTCTTTCTGGTTCTCAGCACTTTGAGCTTCTCTCCAGCTTTCCTTTTCCTTCAGCTAAATTCCACAAACATTTATGAAGCCTGCGCTGCCAAAATCCGTGTGCCTTAAGCTTATGTCTTCAGTGCTGCCAGAGCTGTCGAGTGATAGAATTCTTAGTCTATCTGTGCTCCCTTCCCTTTAAGCCTCACTGCTGTGCGGAGGCGACACTGGGTTTTCAAAGGCTGAGTAACTAGCAGGTTTTATGAAAAGGTCTGACTAGGGAGCTGCCCTGTTAATTAGGTCTATTGTGTGAGCACCGGGCCACTGGACTCTGCAGGGAGGCCCTTGATGAATGAAGGATGGGATTCTCCATGTGGATGTGTCCTTCACTCCTGCTGAGCTGTGAACCCTCCAGTGGCTGTGTTAACAAAAGTTTGCCTCTTCCCCTTTCCACATCCTAGGCCTTTAAAAATTCTTGTTCAGTTGGATTGGATTTAGGCTCTCACATCAGCAAGTGGTTTGTCATGTGATTACAGAGTCACACATGGAGAGATAAAAGAATACTTGAGAAATGGTGCTTCCCTCAGGAAGCTTGTATTCTAGCAGGGAGCTCTGGCACATACACAGATTGCCACTGGAGAGTCCCATTCTCTCATTTGTCCAGGCAAGGAATCAGGAGTTTCAGCTGGCCAGCGCATGTCTGTTTGGGAAGCTGCGACAGAAAAGAGGGCGGAAGGCAGAGAGGGGTGCTTTCTGAATCCTGGATAGCAGAGGCTGAGAGTCTTTGTTTCCGTGTGGGGAAAGGACCTAGCAAGCCTCTGGTATTGCTGCCAAAGGAGATGAATGAACTCCAAGAGATTCAGAAACTTCTGACGGTGGGCCTGGATGTCATGCCATTCACGGCCAGGAGTCCTGCCAGACCAAGTTTTCCTCTTCTCCCTCAGTTTCCCCCAAAAAGAATCAAGAAGAAAATAATAATAAAGAAGAAAAAAACTCAGGAATTTAATATTCTGTATCCTGAAACTCAGGTTTTTGCTGTTAGATTTTTACACTGTCTCATTCATTGTGATTACCCTTATTTTATCTTGCATTAAGTAAAGGGTTAGGTATTTAGGGATACTAACAGTGATGCTTGTGCCTGTGTTTTTTGTTTTCTTTTATTTTTCAGTGTGTGTATGCTTGTATTGTATTAGAAATTTATTATTAATATGACAGTACTTTGTGTTAAAATTCAATTCAAAATTTTCCTTAACTCTTCTAACATATTTTTGTAAAGATCCTGAAATAAATGAGGCCACTCAAGAACCTGTTAACTGTACAAATTACACAGCTCATGGTAAGATGCCCAGAAAACATATTGTCAAGGAAATGAATAAAAACAAACTGACCCATACCCACTGAGGGGTCACCAGGATGATGAGGGAACTATAAAGCCATGCCTTGTGAGGTTTGGTTCAGAGATCCAGGCAAATTTAGCCTGAGCAAAGGGAGACTTAAAGGGGACCTGAACTCTGCATTTGAGTATTTGAGGTGCTGTCATGTGGAGGAGAGATTGAGCTGGTTCTTAACCAGATGTCAGAGTTTAGACCACTGGGTGGGAGTTACAAGGAGACAGTTCAATATAAGGTAAAATCATGGACTTTTAGAGCTGCCCCAGAGTGGCATGGACTGCCTTGGGAGGCTGCCCATTAAGAGCCTTCTTCAGTAAGAGGTTAGAGGCTGGGTGATTACTCCTAGGAGAGGTGGTGGATGGGATTTTTGTTTCAGACTTGATGGTCTCTATTATTAGTGTGGTCTGAAGAAGTAGTGTGGTCCATTGTTTGCAAGTTACATCAAAATAATTTTTCTTGACTATTAAAATAGATTGTGCCTATGTTAATTCTCTTTTCTGGCACCTGTTTATTTTGGGTCTGGACAGGATAATAAAAGAAACATCCTTTTGATGTGTTCTTAATGTAGCTAAACTCTTAGGTGTAGTACAGAAGTACTGTACGTGACTAATCTAATTCACTAAACATTGACGGATATGAATGGGCCAATAAAATTTTAAAAATAAAATTGTAGTTATGCATTTAATTGTGTTAAAGATTAGGTCCATATTTACCTTTGTACCTGAAAATTCAATTTTGTAAACATTTATTTAGCTCCTTCTTTGTGCAGATCACTGATAATAGAGAGCTAGGGAGAAATTTTTAAATTGTGTAAGGTGGAATCTCTGCACCATCTCGTTCATTATTACCCTTATTTTATCTTGTCTTAAAGGTTAGGTATTTAGGGATTAGAAATATGACTGCCATTGAATTTAAAACCTGATAGAATAACAGCTAAGACAATGTGGGATGTGCTACACGAGAGGGCCAGGTCACTGCAGGATCTGAGGAAGGAAAGCTGCTGGCTGCCTGAGGGGGGTCAGGAAAGGCTTCCAGGAGGAGACGGTATTTAGGCTCAAAGGGGCCATCTCAGCCCTCATTTTATTGTTGAAAAAACAGACCTGCACAAGGGACTTTTCCTTTGTCAGGTTGGTTGTGTGGGGCAGAGCATGGACTTGGACCCAGATTCCCTTGTTTCAAATCAGGCATTTTCTTTTACCTAGTTACCCTCTTCCTCTTTTTCACCATCTCAGTTGGGTGTTGGCTCCTGGTGTTGGCTCTTTCAACTCCTTTTGCTTTTCAGTTTGTTTTTTTTTCCATTTTTAGCACCTTTTTCTAAGAAGACTTCCCTTGTTCTCTTCCCTTTTCTATTCTAGACTTTTTTTCCTTTGATTCATACTCCTTATGTTTATTTTCTCTTTAGTCTCTGTTCCTGTTGGAATTAAAGCTTCTCAAATACTTTATTTCTTCTCAACAGTTACTTTGTTATTACCTTGTACATCTTGTTCCCTCTCCCCTTTTTTTGTGCCTCCCTCTCAGAAGTATTGGTTGCTATGGGAGATCAAGAGGATAGATTATTGCCTCCTGGCTGATATTTTCCTGTGTATCTGATTGTGTAGTGAATTATTGTACCCTGCCCTCATGGTGTTTTCTTTGTCCATTTACCATGAAATCTCTCTGGAGCTCTGCCTCCCATCCTCTCTCATTTTGTTTCTTTTGAGGAAGGATGCTGTCTACTGAGGCATTACATACACCTCTTTAGAGAGTGATCTCTAAGCACCAAATCCCTATAAATTAAACCCATTGTAAGGTTTCCATTTCTTATCCCAGAACATCTTTCTACCCTATAGCAATGCCCTTTGGGATCCCTTTCCAAAACTGAGTTGAGATTCCCACCCTCTACCCCTGTTTTAACCTCCATCCCTTCCCCCTTCACAGTCTCCACCTCATCCATTATCCTGTAGGCCCTCTTTTTCCTGAGCTGTTACCGGAGTTAGTTTTCCATCAGTGTTTACCATTGACTTGATCCAGATGCAGTCACACATTCCCATTTATCTTCCTCCACTCTCCCCTTTTAAGCGCTCTCTTATTCAGTAGTTTTGTCTCCCAAACACAAAAAACTAAAACAAAACTAAACAGAAAACTCTTGGGTATTAGGAGGGTTAGTCTGTGGTGTTGTAGGTCTCTTCTCCACCTTTAATTCTGTCCTTTAAACTCTGTTCACCCTTCTCTGTTAGGGCTTTTAGAAAGAAATCAGTTGTGCCTTTGCCATGCTAGTTTCCCCCTTTCTTCATGGGGTAGTTCCTTTCCTCATCCTCTTCCTTTTGGCTGTGATGTTTGTCAAAGTCTTCATTTTTGTTTCTTGTATTTCGGGGGTGGGTTAGAAGGCTTCAGCTGCTTCTCTTTTACTGAATGTTGGTCTTTCATTGATGTTCACATTCAAGTTTGCAGGGTGTGTCTGTCACCTTGGTTTGAATCTGGAATTCCTTCGTTCTTTGGAACATGACTCCATTCCTTTCCAGCTTCTGGTGAGTGGAGAATAGCCATGGTACTTGAATTTCATTTTCTTTAAAGGTCTTTCTCCTGGTTGCTTGCCAGATTTGTGGTTTGTCTTTGAAAGTCTTAAATTTAACAGGCAGCTAGTTGCTGAAGTCAATAGAGTGCTGGTCCTGGAGACAGAAAGACCTGAGTTCAAATACGTTCTCACTTTGGTAAAGAGGATGGGAGGGAGGGGGAGTCCGGATGAGTGATGTTCTACTACAGAAATAGAAATAACTGCAGGTATATTTTCTGCGTCTGTATGCTGGATGACTAAAAATACATGGAAAGTTAGTCTTGTTTTCTGTGCTCTGTGGGAGTTGGCCACATAAAAGAACCCTGAAAATTATTTATTAATCAAAGAAACATTCAGCATGCTCCAATTTATCTACATGGTAGTCATGTATTTTCTCCAGTGTTCCCCTCCAGTGGTGCTGCTGCCTCCATGGGCATTAATCCTCAAGGGCATCTGGGTTCTCATTGGTCTGGCCTCCTACAGTGTAGAAGCATAGCCCATATAGGCCTGCTTAATCCAGTGCAATGGCCCCTCTTTCCATAAATTTGATTAGATTCCATAAACATTATTGTTTCTACTACTTGAAAAGAAGAAAAGGATTTCTGCTACTTGGAAAGAATTGCAATGGCTGCTGGGGAACTAGAACTGAAGTGTGGCACACAGCCTTGCCCTCCAGAGCTTAGGGGACCAAATAAAATTGAGCTTAGAGCATGATTGAGGCAGAGGTAGTTGCCAGAGTGCGCTGCAAACAAAGGTGTATGTATGGAAGAATTCTTTCAGTTGGGGGTGAGGGAAGACCTAAAGGGGGGAGGGGGAGGTTGGCTCTTGAGCTGAGCCCAGAAGGAAGATGTTGAACAGGGAGGGGGAGTGTATGGCAAGTCTGGAGAACAGCCTTCCCAAAAGCATGGAGGCTGGAGACGGCATATTAAAGTCTGGGAAGAGGTAGGTCCCATTTGTCTGTGATGGAGGCTGGGAAGTGCTGGAGCCAGGTTATCTGGGCCTCTCACACCTGGCCAATAAAGAGAGTATGCCCAACCCCGGGAAACTCCGTTCTTGGGTCATTCTTGGTCTCCTCTGCTAAGTCACCACTCCCCTTTCTGGTCCTCCTCCCTGCTCTGTCAATGTATTTACTGGGCACCTGCCTCTTGCCATTTATTGGGGTCTTCTGGCATGTAGACTCTATCTAGACTGGTATTTCTCCATTTGTGTCCTGAGGAGAGCATTGGGGTTGAAAGCAGGGATCTTCTTGGGACTGTTGCTTCACACACATCCACATCCATACGCCCATCCCTCCCCCCGCCATTATCCTGAGTATGCCTGGTTTGGAGTCAGAGCGCCCAGGTTCGAATCCTAGCCCCTTTTACCTTTCCTTGAGTCTCCAGGTTAGCATGGTCCCTGAAATATCAGAGGCCAGTAATAAATGTCAACTGACAGACTGACTTTGCCTGTCTGGGCCAGTCTACTCTTCTGTGAAGTGCTGGCATTCCTGGGTGGAGGCAGCTGCCAAAGCCCTGTCTAGCTCTTGGTTTGTGAGGCTACAGATTCAGATCCTCCTGCACTGCCAACTGTGGGGTTGATAGTGACAGTGTCCTTGCTTGTTGTGCCTTGGGCCAGTGAAACCATCAGGTCCCCAAGGACACTGAACATTCAGCCTTGCTGGCTGGAGCCGTGATGGAATTCTGTTGAGTAAGGGGGGAGCACCTGCAGCCTGGTGGAGATGGGGGTGGGGGGACCCAAGGCCCACCAAGGGCTGGAGGGGCCATGGAAGGCCAGGAAGTGCAGGGGTTCCAGCCTGAGCACCAGGACTTTGAGTTCAGCCTTGAAGGCCCAACAATGAACTGGTGCTCGTGATTAGCTTCATAGGAGCTGAAGCAGGTGTATGGGCTCTGCCTACAAATTGGGCACTGTGGGTAATCTTTTCAAGAACAATTAATACTTGACTGAAGACATGCAGATAATCAGGAGATGCTTTTATGGCTAATCAGGAAGATATTCCTGGAGGAGAGGGTTTACCAATCTGTGCTGTAAAGAGGGGCTCTGTAAGAAAGGAAATGGGGTTTTCCACTTGGGGAACGGTTGTGTTTGCTGGTCAGAGATTGCCTGAGATGAACCCTCAGTGAAGGAGCTAAGAGCTGCTCCCAGGCAGCAGGAGAGCAGAGGGAGCAGCCTAAGGGACGTGATCCCAGCTGCCAGAAGCTGTGCTGGAAGCAGTTGAGAATTATTTTACAGCTGATTTTGACCAGAGTTAACTTTCGACTTTGTTTCAAACTAGACTGGCTGCAGAGGATCCAAGGAGAAAAAGCAGTTTTAATCTCATGGGCTTTTTGGGTAGGGAACTGTTGAAAAATCGAATAAAAAATGGTGAAGTTAGAAGCAGCTGGCATCACTCCTAACGTAGATACGTTCTGTAGTTTCATTCTTTGTATTTGCGTCTTCAGTACCTGCGCTAGTGCCCGCTGTTATCATAGAGTACCACGTAGGTGCTTAATAAATGCATGTGGATTTTTTGATCACTCTCAGATCCATTTATTCTGCAAGTGTCTCTTAAATTACTGTTGTGTTCTTAGCACTCTGTGAAGGGATCGAGAGCGTACTTAGGCCCCAGGCCCCACACCAGAGGAGCTAATAGTCCAGATCAGTATAGACTCAGCCCCCAAAATAAGATCTCTTTCAAATGAAAGTAGTATGAAGGCATACACTGAAAATTAAATTTTCATTATTGTTGTAAGAAATTTACTGTGTTTTCCTCGATTTCTTTTAGTTCAAATAAAGATATTTTATTCACTGCCTTTGATACTCTTCTTCCAGATCTTCTCACACTGTCATCTTCATTACTGTCCTTTGAATTAGATAGATAGAGATGTCTGTTTTGGAAGTTCTAGTTGTTAGAGTTCTGCTCCACAGCATTAAAATTCAGATGTACAAAGGATCTGTTGGTGGACTCTCAAGTCTCTGCCCTCTTCCTCCCTCCCCTCCTATCTTCCCCAGCGGTGTGTACATGGCTGTCTATATCTGTCAGGAAAAAGCCAGTTGAGAACTTTAAGAACGAGGCTGTAAGCCTCAGTGACAGTTTGTACAAGTCACTTAAAGGCTGAGGTGATGGAGAGAGGGCCTGTGGTTTGTGTTCAGACCTACACAAGGATATTGTGAAGCCCAAAAGAGAGAGGATGGAAAGCAGACCTGAGAGCACCAGAGAGATGCCAGGAATTGTTAGCACTGTGAGCTAGGCATTACTGCCACCAGGCTTATCCCCACAGCCTCCTCCTGCCCTCCCGCTGAGCTCAGGCACACCCCGCTGTTCTGCACACACATGGTTAGCTTAATCTGCATTATGAACACTTCAATAATCAGCAAACAGATCAAGCCCTGATGTGTTGCAGTTGCCTTTTCTGAGGAGGAAATGCTCAACATTGACGATCCAGGAATGGGTCTGCCTCCAAGGCACCTCTGGGCCTGCAAGTAAAACCTGACTGTGCTTCTCTGAGTCTGCCCCCCAAAGCCCTTTGGCTTCTCTTGAGGCCTGCTAGGAGCTGGCTTCTAGGCTGTGCTCTCGTCTGCAGGGAAGTTGTAGAACCATGGAATTTCAGAGCTGGCAGGGACCCTAAGACAGTCTCGTCCACACTTCTTGTCTTACAGGTGGAGAAGCAGCCTTTAGTAGAGGGGATGTTTTAAAAACTGGGGGCAGCTTCTGGAACTTGATGTGTCTCCAGTTTTTGTTTTCACTTGAAATTGTAGATGTTGAAAAAACAAAATAACAAAAAAATCCTAAACGTAAACCAGGCCTTCCTTGCATTTGTGTAGGTGCTTGTAGAGTCCAGCCTCTGCCTCTACTGATTGAGACCAGGCTCATTCTGGATCAAACTCATCCTGAGGGTTGTCTGGCATATTGGGGTCATTCCAGTTTGTTTCTATTTCCCACCAGATGAAACATTGCCTGACCTTAAGGAAGGAAACTTCTCTGTTGTGTTTCCATTTCTTTCCTGAGGAATTCCTGGTAGCCACTGTAACTGTACCCTAGGAGGACATGGCAACAGTCTCAAGAATATAGTCAGTGACAAGCTGCAAGTCCCTTTTCTGGGTCATAACTGAGAACTCTGATGTTACTTTGTATAGTTTCTGTATTGAAGTATGTGTGGTGTGTCCTTCCTACCTTCTGCCCCAGTGCAATCTGAATTCCTTGAAGATAGGGTCTGTTTTGGTCCACCTCTGTGTCCCCAGGAATGTAAATGCTTGCTGGATTGATTTGGGTGAAATCCTTGAAATCCTTGACTTGGCAGTTCAGTCAGTAGTCAAATGGATCAGTGTTCTTAGGGATCTGGGTGTTCCCTGCAATGGCACTGCTAGCGACTGACCATCGCCTGTCTTGCTACTCTCATTCCTTGGCACACCCAGAGTCAAAACTCCTCTGGGTACCTGTTGTGACACGGTCTTTACCTTGACCCTGTATCATCAGCCAGTCTAGCATCTCACGTGCCCTATTTGTCTTGCTTTCCAGAGCTCCCAACTTCCTAGAGTACAGGGGTTTGTCACCTATTTTCTGATTAGTAAAAGTACACAGAGCAGAAAGCAGGAGCTTGACAAATAGTGATTAAATAAAATCTAAAATTGTCAGAGTGTGGGCTCTTCTGCTAGTTGTTGGATCTTGGAAAATATAGGCAGCTTGGTGGTAGATGGAGACCCGGCCTCACACACTGTGACCATCAGTTACTTCCCTCTAAATCCTCCTGCCCCCAGTTCTTTGAGACCAAAAACCGTAGAGCAGCTGACTCTGCAGTGGGAGAGAAAATTTCCTTAGGAGGAATCCCAGGCTAGAGCCACCCTCCTCCCAGCTCAGAAATAGGGTGGAATTTTCTCTTTTGGAAACAGAGAATGAATTTCTGTTCTTTAGGATCGACTGGGTCCTAACCCCTAATGGAGCAAATCATTTCAGTGTTTGTGCTGCAAGTACTGCCTTCCTGTCTGTCACTGGCTTGCTATGGACTCTAGGAAGAGACTGCAGAGTATGTGGTAGTGGCTTTGTGTGGATGCTTTTGGAGAAAAGCAATTGCCCTTTTTAGGATGGTGGGCTGTAAGCTGATTATTCCCTATTTATCCTGCATATGACGTGTACCTGTTCGTAGTTACTTGTGGGTTGTCTTTCCCTTTAGGTAGTGAGCTCCTTTAGAACAAGTGCCATCCTTTACCTTTGTATCCGTAGTGCTTAGCATAGTGCCTGGCACATAGTAGGTATTCAGTAAATGTTTATTGACTGAAGGACTCTGAGTTCTCAGTTATGACCCAGAAAAGGGACTTGCAGCTTGTCAGAGACTGTATTCTTAAGACTTTGTTGCCATGTCCTCTTAGGGTTCAGCTACAGTGGCTATCAGGAATCCCTCAGGAGAGAAGGCACAGCCAAGGCTTCCCCCCTACCGTTCTGTACAAGTACTACATTGAAAGAATGTTATTACTGTATATTGTTTTTATATCACTTTATTTGTAAATCTAGTTCTCCTGCTCTCCTACCCTGTAAGCCATTCAAAAAAAGAAGCAGTTCAGGGAAACCTATCAACACATTGTGACAGTACAGGTAGTATTCCCCATCTGTGGTCTCACCTCTTCCAAGAAGGGAGGGGGTTACACTTGCTTATGTCTTCTCTAGGCCCAAGGTTGATCATTGCAGCATAGAGTACAGTTCAGGTTGCTCTGCCCTGAGAACAGTGTAATAGACCTAGAGACTTTGCTGGGTCTGTGATCTTACTCTTCAACAGCTAGCCACAAGTGGCTGTTCCTTCTGTCCTTCTTCTCCTGTCTGTCTCACATGAGAGGGCCATTGTGTGTTGGGGGCTTTCCTTCTTCTCCCTTGCCATTACACAATGTGAGAGCAGATAACCCGAATGAAGTGATCAGAGGAGTTGGGGAAAAGGGGGGGGGGTGCGAAGGGGTTGTGGTATGATAACAGAAAAATACTAGAATGATGAAGGGTAGTCATCAGTCTGGGATATCAGGAAGTGTGTGATTAAGGAGAAACCCCTGAAATACTGAAGTGGTGGAGTAGGTAAATTGAGAACATATAAAAAGTATTTCATGTAGGTGGGAATAATTTTTCCCCCAAAGCCACTATATAAAGAGGTCCTAGGGGCTGAAAATATTTGGGTAAAAGCCTAGCATCCTCCTCTGATGCCTCTTCATGGCACAGAATTAAGTGCCTAGGGAACTGGGCTGTTTTGTCTTTGTCTTTGTATCTCCAGTGCCAGGCACATAGTGGGTGCTTAATAAATGGTGTCAAATCATGGAAATGGCCCACCAGGCTCGTCATGTTGTCAAGGCTTTGGATGTGATCCCAGCAGTACAGGGACAGTGTGATGCGGCCTGGAGTCAGCAGGTCAGGGCTGGGATCTCCGCTCTCTTTCTGTTTTCTTTGACCTTGGTCTAATCTCAGAGAGCCTTAGTTTCCTTCTCTAAAATGAGAGGATTGGATTAAATGACCTCCAAGGTTCTTCCAGCTCTGTGGTTCTGAGTCCTTCAGCAAGTCCCTTGTATGTCCCTTTATCCATAAAATAAAGTTGGACTTGCCGGCCTCTGAGGTATGTTCTGTGATTCTTTGATCCTAGTAGGCTGTTTGCTTTTGTTCTTTTTTTTTTTTTTTTGGAAGGGAGAAGGTAGGGCAATTGGGGTTAAGTGACTTGCCCAAGGTCACATGGCTAGTTTTTTTTGTGTTAAGTTCCTGAGGCTGGATTTCAACTCAGGTTCTCCTGACTCCGGGGCTGGTACTCTATTCACTGCTCCACCTAGCCACCCTGGCTGTTGGCTTTCTAAGACCAGCCTTTGAACAGGGAGAGGCTTATTACCAGTGAGCTGACAAAGAGACAGAACATGCCACAGTCCTGTGTGACTTCTATCTGTTCTTATAGTGACAGTAGCAGAGTCATAGGAAAGGGGACAAAGAGTTGTGTTAATGACTAAACTTACATAGGCTTGGATGTCACTGTGCCCACCCCCCAGATGTGACTTCATATGTTGACATCATTATAGACCCCTATTCTGCCATTCCCCACCCCATGACTTGTTGAAGGCTGGTTTATAATTAATGTTACAATTCAGTGTAGACCTAATATATGGAAAATAGGATCTTAATAAATGAGCTTGCATATATTCTTGTGCTTTCAAAAAGCTCTCATTCTAACAGTGTGTCAGATCAAATGACCACATATTTACTTATTTGTGTTCATGTTGTGTTCTCCTAATACAGGGATTTTTAGCCTTCTTTGGGGCACGTGGACCTGGTGGCCCCCTTCTCAGAATCCTTTTTTTTTTACTTTAAGCTTCTGATCCATCTTTTTAATATTTTTTAAAAAATTAATTAATTAATTGATTTGCTTTTAGTTTGCAACATTCAGTTCCACAATGCCTTGAGTTTCAAATTTTCTCTACCCCCTTCCCCCCAATGGCAGCATGCAGTCAAATATAGGATTTACAAATGCCTTTACATTGAGCATTAGTCAGGTTGTAAAGAAGGATCATGACCCATGGAATGAACAATGGGAAAGAGGAATCAAAACAAAACAAGAAAAAGCGAGCTAGTAGTTTGCTTCAGTCTGCATTCAGACTCTGTAGTTCTTTCTCTCTCCATCTTTTGGGGTTGTCTTATAACCTTGCATTGTTGAGAGGAGCCCAGTCTATCAAAGTTGGTCGTCACATATATGTTGTGTCTGTAATTGTGTACAATGTTCTCCTGGTTCTGCCCTCCTCACTTAACATCAGTTTATAGAAGTCTCTCCAGATTATTATGAAGTCTGTCAGAATCCTATTTTTAAATGCATTAGATAAAATATGGAGGATTACAAAGGAATCCAGTTAGAGTGAAATGAAGATGTCACTTTTTCCCCTGCCAAGTTCACCGACCATGTTAAGAGCCTCTGTCTTGGTAGAATGTAAACTCCTTAAAAAGAGGGTACAGCGAGGTCTGAGGTCCAGATTAGATGGAGTAACGAATCCCATGAAGTGCTGCACTGCATATTTCCACTGGGCTGGAACCAGTGACCATATTTTACATAATCATAATTCCAAGTAGTGTGAATCCAAGTGTGTGGGACCTCTTCAGGGCACTCCTCATCCTCACTTTGGTAGCATAGTGGCTTTGTACACAGTAGGTACTAGATAAATGTTGACTAATTTGAATACCTTAGAGTGTTCATTTCATAACTAAACCATCACCATATACCCGGTGGTCTTCAGGAAGAACCTCTTCACTTGTTTGGGGACATATTTGCCCTTCAGTAGACTTTTGAGTAAGATTACTGTGTCATTACAAAGCCCATTTGCTTGTAGAAAAGATAATTGTTTCTTGGCTTTTTCTTCCTTTAGCATCATGTTACCCAGCACCCAACATAACTTGTAAGGATTTTAGCGGCAATGAAACCCATTTTACTGGAAATGAAGTTGGTTTTTTCAAGACCATACCTTGCCGTAATGTGTAAGTAAAACATTTGCCTGAGTTTTCATTTCAAAATTATTTGACTAATAATTACATCTTGATTGCATGGAGATGAATTAACTTAAGGGAGAAATGTAGAACTAATGAGACTCAGGATCATATATTTAGCTCCCCCAAAAGTCATTTGGTCTAAACCCCTCATTCTCACAGGGGAAATCCAAGGGACAAAGGAGGCAAGGTGACTGATGGTCATGGAATCCTGGGTCGAGGGCTGCTATGGACCCTCTCATTTTACAGATGAGGGACGTGAGGCCCAGTGGGGGAAGGGGCCTGGCCGTAGTCACAGGGGCAGAGCCAGGATTTGAACTCATTTCTACAGAGTCAGCTTCTAATGCCTGCTCTTCACATTGCACTGAGGAACTTTTCCAGATTCCTTTGTGCAAAATACCTTCAGTGATTGAAATGCAAACTGTCCTTTTATA
Source organism: Gymnobelideus leadbeateri (assembly GCA_011680675.1). NCBI lineage: Eukaryota > Metazoa > Chordata > Mammalia > Diprotodontia > Petauridae > Gymnobelideus > Gymnobelideus leadbeateri. Next base: position 1,024,382 of record WOXC01010220.1, on the reverse strand, counting down.
AATTGTATGAATGAACCAAAGAGAGAATCCAGTTTAAGAGTGGAGATGGTCAGTTTAGTGATTTTTTGCTCAGCAAGTTCTTCCTGTATGTTTAGTGCCTTTGGATGCTTTTCTTTTTTTAAATTAATTAATTAAATTTAATTTTTCAATATTCACTTCCATAAGCTTTTGAGTTTTAGATTCTCTCTGCCACTCTCCTCTCCCCCTTCCCCAAGACAGCGTGCAGTCTGATAAAGGCTCTATGTATACATTCTTATTAAGCTTATTTTCATAATTGTCATGTTGTAAAGAAGAATTATAATGAATGGGAGAGACCATGGGGAAAAACAAAACAAAAAAAGAGGGCAGATAGTCTGCTTTATTCTGCATTCAGACTCCATAGTTATTTCTCTGTATGGGGATGGCATTTTCCATCATGTGTCTTTTCGAGTTTCTTAGATCCTTTCATTGCTGAGAAGAGCCAAATCTATCAAAGTCAGTCATCAAACATTGTGGCTGTTACCGTGTACGATGATCTGGTTCTGCTCACTTCATTCAGCATCAGTTCATATAAATCTTTCCAGACTTTTCTGAAATCTACCTGTTCATCATTTCTTCAGGAACAGTGGTATTCCATTACATTCATATACCCCAACTTGTTCAGCCATTCCCCAATTGATAGGCACTTTGGACACTTTTTCATGGAAAAAATTTCTTAAAGTGTCAGTGGTGGAGAGTATGAATCTAGCCCCATGTCCAGGATGGCTGCCTCATAAGGCTGTGGTTCAGGTACCCGGCACTGTGTGTTCTTTGGGGCAAAAGCATGTTAATGACATTTTATATTGGATTTTACTTGGTTTTTCTCTTGTCAGTAGCTGGTACTGGATCATAGATACTTTCATTCACTTGGTGGCCTTCCTACCTTCACTACTCAGTTGTCAGGAGCTGAAGTCAGCTCTTCAGCACACCTGTAGGATCCTCCCCTTTTCCCCTCTGCAAAAAGCAGGTTCTTTCTCTTATTTTCTGGTTGACCTTAATTAAACAGCTGCCCTGAAAATCAGATCCAAGGTGTCATGAAGAAATGTCTAATATGACATAACAAGATGAGTATTGGTCCTATCAGGAAACATGAGCTTTTGTTCTGTACATGGCGCGCGCGTGCGCGCACGCGCACACACACACACGTGCTCTCAGAGTTGGAAGAACTTTTGGAGTCAGCCATGTCCTCAGAAAAGTCCTCTCTACCACCCATCCCAGTGAATGGTCATTCGGCCACATGGAGGACCTCCACTAAGGACTCACCAGGCTTTTGAGATTTCTTTGTCCACTTTGGATTCACTTTTTAGCTGCATCTTCTTGGATAAGGTCCTAGGGTAATAAGGGGGCCTCTGGAGTTTTCTCCGTCCTTTGACACAGCTGGGAGAAGAGGCCCGGGAACTGACAGGGCTCCTTCCAGACCACATAGGCAGCAGAGAGCAGCCAAGCTGGCAGGTGAGCCCGGGTGCTTGGGCTCCAAGTCCCGAATCTTCTCCTTTGTTGTTACATGATGTCTCTGTGCCTCTGTTTCTTCCTGTGCAGAGGTGAGGTTACCCTTGCGTTCCCTAAATGGCAGGATGTGGAGCTGTAAAAAGTGGAATAAGCTTCCTTTGAATGTGGTGTAGTGTAGTCACTGGAGGTGATCTTTGACTGTATTGTGTGGTTCTCAAACCCTTAAAGGCTGGATTAGGTGGTCCTAGCTTCTGACCCTCCCTTTGTGCTGTGGTTGTTATGAGGAAAATGCTTTGGAACTTACAGAGCTTTCAAATGTCCTGTATCATCACACACCCTTTCTTACTGGACTGCAAGGGCTCCTCATCCTGTTTTCAGCAGTGCCAGGGTAGGAAGGATAGCTAATCCCAGAAATGACAGAAGCCTTGGGATGAATACAGATAGATGGGACACTGTCAGCTGAGTGTCAAATACTGGGGGAAGATCAAGGAAGGTGGATGCTGAGAAAAGGCCATTGGAGAGTACAGTTTCATGGCAGGGACAGAGGGTCAGAGCTTTATTGTAAGGGGTTGAGGAGAGTGGCAACATTGGATATAGTTTAGATGTTCAAGTTTATCAGGGAAAGGGAGGAGACAGATGAGGGACAAGTCAGATGGAATAGAAAGATCAAGGGAAGAGTTGTTCTTTTTTAAAGCTTTGAGATACTCTAAGCATAGTTGTAGGGTAATGGAAAGGCATCATTGAGAGGGAGAGATTGAAGATGAAGGGGAAAGGAGGCCAGCTGCTGGAGCAAGGCCTGGGGGAGTGGGAAAGGCCTGGATATGGGATGTAGGTGGAAAGATCAGAGGGCAAAAGGAGGTGATGCAGGCAGCTTTGGAGAATGGCAGAAGGAGACCTGAATGAGTAATTGGCTGTTAAATGGGGATGAGGAGTGAGAGGAGGGAGTCCAGTGGTTGGTATGGGCTCTTTTTGTGAACAAAAGGAGACCTTTGTTATGCCAAACAAAGCCTTTTCAATCAGATATTGTATTGGGATTTTATCTTTACCTGCCATTGTTAATTATTATTAAATTATAACTATATGTATAACTAAATTATAACTATCACTAAATTTCACCAGAATTTTTTTTATTAATGACCTACTGTGTGCATGGTGTACTATGTTCTATTTTGGTTGAGCAGCATTTAAAAGCATGCATTTCTAGATTACAAATAAGAATCTGCTTTTAGAAATGGGCCAAGTAGTTAAAATACTTTTGTTTAACTAGAACCCAGTTTATTTTGACTCACAGACCATTTTAATTATAGTATTTAACAATATGATTTTAAAATGCCATTTACTTCTTGGAAGTATTCATCTTTGAATCTTGGTTTTTATCTTCCTCCAGAAATGGCTATTCCTACCGGGTAGCAGTTGCTCTCTCGCTATTCCTTGGCTGGTTAGGAGCAGACAGGTTTTACCTAGGATACCCTGCTTTAGGTGAGTATGCCCCCTCGGGGAATGTGACAGTTCTCTGTGTATGTAGATATTTTCTTTTAGATGATCTCTTGATTCTTCTAAATGTTCAGTGTTCCATATGCTGCTTTGGATTGAGTGGTGAGACATCTGTAGCAAGAACAGAGCCCGCATTCCTTGGCCATCCTGCGTCTGTGGAGCACGTCTGTTTCCTCACAGAGCCGGGTTTTCACTTTCGTAGAATGCTTTTAGGCATAGATGGAATGCAGGAAGTTCTCTGCTTAGAAATGCTGACTTAGGGGCGGTTAGGTGGCGCAGTGAGTAGAGCGTTGGCCCTGGAGTCAGAAGGACCTGAGTTCGGATCTGGCCTCAGACACTTAACACACACACAAACAAAAACCTAGCCGTGTGACCTTGGGCAAGTTACTTAACCCCAATTGCCCTCCAAAAAGCAAAAAAAAAAAAAAAAAAGAAATGCTGACTTAGAGACAGCCCTTGCTCCAGATGGCCACTGCCACTGTCCCCTCCCTTTCCTCCATCTGCTGTGGAGCTCAAGGGACCACTGCCCTTTGGCCCTTTTGCAGTCCTCAGCTCTGGCTCCTGGAATCTTGGGATTTCTGACCCTGTGAGCCAGGCTGGTTTCAGGAGAATGACTAGAGCGGAAAGAGGCAGGCTCTTCTCTCCTGGCAGTGTGGCTCCTGACCTCACCCTTCCATGGGGCCATGCTCTTCACTGTTAGCCGTGAGCTCTTGGTGGCCCACCCTGAGGGCCTTTGCTTGGTGTTTATTCTCTTGACCTCTGTGTAGTCTTTGACTATGAGGATCCCTCTCTTCCTTGAGATTCTCTTCTTCCCAGAATTTCATGTCATGTGGTTCTCTGCTTACCTGTCTGACTACTCTTTCTCCGCCTCCTTTGCTGGGTCTTCACCCACGTTGTGCTCACTGATGCTGGGGTCCCCCAGACTCTGTCTGTCCTTTTTCACTTGGTGATTTCATCAGCTCCCATGGATTCAGTTTTCATCTCTACTCTGATGATTCTTTTGAGTTTTTTTTTCCTTGCTTTTCGGAAGGCAATTGGGGTTAAGGGACTTGCCTAAGGTCACATGGCTAGTTTTTTTTGTGTTAAGTGTCTGATGCCAGATTTGAACTCAGGACCTCCTGACTCCAGAGCCGGTGCTCTATTCACTGCATCACCTAGCCGCCCCTACCCTGATGATTCTTGAGTGAGGAAACTCTTCCCATCTTGGTGCCACCTTCTGTGCAAGCTGGAGTTTGAGGATTTGCCTAAAGCACTGAGAGGCAGTGACTTTGCTGGGGTCACACAGCCATTCTGCGTCAGAGGCATGAATTGAGCCTGGGTCTTGCTAGCTCTGAGGCCACCCTCCTGACCACTAAGCCATGCTGCTTCTTGTCACCTCCTAAAGGGTCAGTCTACACAGAATAAACATGAATGAAGTGCAGAATGTTCATTGTGAGGTAGACGGGGGGAGGGCATAAGCACTTGGGGGATTGAGAAAGATTTCATAGGGAAGGTGCACAAGCTGTGTCTTGAAAGCAGTGCAGGATTCTATGAGGCAAAGGTGAGGGCATTCTGGGCATGGAGGTAAGGAGACAGAAAACAGAATGCTGAATAGACAGAAAGGAGGGATTATCGAATGCTGAAAGGGGAGTAACACAGAATGGCCACTCAGGGCTTGTGGCAGGCTACTAAAACCAAGTCAAGAGGTTATCTTGGGGGCAGCAGGGAGCCATTGCAGTTTCTGGAGTTGGGGCATGATGTGGTCAGACTTGGAATCTCTGTAGGGCTGCATTGAAGTGGGGAGAGACTGATGTAAGCCATTGCATTAATTCAGGTAGGAGAGAACGAGAGCCTGAACCAAGGTCATGGCTGATACCTCTCTTAAAATAAGAGAACAATGAATTTGGGACTAAAGGCACCATGGTACAGAGGAAAGGCTGCAGGAACTGGCGTTGAGACCGGGGTTCTGCCACAGGATGAGAGACCTTACCTCTCTGTTCCTATCTCCTCATCTAGAAAAGGAGGGCATAAGATCCGATGGCCCCTAAGAGCCTTCCAGCCTTAAATCTTTGATCCTGTGAGTACAACAAAGAGCAGAGCATCCTGAGGGGGAGATGGGAGAGACCATGTGCCAAGCGAGTCAGACTACCACCACCACCTCCCCTTAGACCACCAATGGACGCAGCCTGGGGCTAGACACTGAACCCACTGCCTTGGGAATAGCAGTGCCCCCAGACCAGCTACCAAACCAGCCCTGGTAGCCATCATTGAGGGGGAAAATCATTGTGGAGAAGGGGGCCTACCTTCCCCATGACCACCAGCAACAACTGCTGACCTCCTTCCATCAGCAGGCATAGAAAATCCTGAGAGTCCTGGGTGTGGCAGTTCCCCCCCCCCCCCCATTCCAGTGGTCCTGCTTCTAGCCTAGCGTTCACAGCCATCATCCAAGGAAAGAACTCCTATGGAGAAGAGGTCAGCTGTCCTCACAGCTGCCACCCACAGGGCAGGCAGGTCAGCCTTGCTAAGGGAAAGGTAGGAGGTGGCTTGTACTGGGCAGGTCAGTACCCCCCATCCTTGCCCCCAAAGCAGGGTCTACTGCCACAGCTACTGGAGACCCAGAGAAGCAAGTGCTTGATCCTGTCATATGACTCACCATCAGAAACCGATAGGATTTTGTCAGTGGAAATGACACTAAAGAAGAGGCCTTATTACCATCTGCTTTGCTGTCGAACACTAAGGACTATGGGACTTTTCCATCTGAATTACAGTTAGAACTCCCCATCTTTGTTCTCTCCACTGTGTCCATGAACTCCTGGAGAGCAGGGACCATCTGACTTTTTGTCCCCACAGCACTTAGAACAGTGCTTTGAACATAGCCAGTGCTTAATAAATCTTCTTTAATTCATTCATTCATTCCACAAACACAGCTAAAGAGCTGTTGTGTTGTCCTGTTTGGCCCCAGAGGGCAGATCTATGAATGGAGAATTTTGTAAAGCTGCACATTTATATTTGTGGTATGGAAAAATTTTCTAATGGAAAACTATGCAAAAATGGAATAAGTTGCCTTGGCTGGAACCTAGACTACATGAGATAAGTGTGGAAATATAGACTGGAGCCAGATTGTGAAAATTTTTGAATTCAAGGCTTAGGCATTTATACATTTTTCTGTAGGCAGTAGGAAACTACTGAAAAGTTTTTGGCAGGGAGGGATCACTTGGACATCAGTTTGAAGGATGGGCTGGAGACAGTTAGGCTGGAGGTGGGAAGAACAGTTAGGTGATTTTTCTGATCCTCTAGATTAGAAGAGATAAGATCCTAAAGTGAAAGGAGGAGGAAAAGAAAGTGAGAGATGATGTTCAGGGAGAGCGGATGGTCGGAATCGGACAGCTGAGGGAGAGGGAAGTCAGCATGATCTCTGATTACAGCTTGGAGTGACTTATGCACATCCTTCACCTTACAGAGGTGGAAGATGATAATGCTTCCAAAACACTGCGTCATGGTGTCTCTTTTTTGAAACCAAATATAGAATTTTACATTTATTTTTAAAATCTCATATTACTAAATTTGACCCATTCTTGACTTTTAAGATCTTTTTAGAGCTTGTCATTCAGCATGTTACTTACTCTGATTAGCTAAGTCATCAGCAAATATGAGAAGCATTCCTTTTAGAGATATAGATTTTTCCCCAATTACTACTTTGGCTTCATCCCACAAATTGTGGTATGTTGACTCATTGTTGTCATTATCTTTAATGAAATTATTGATTGTTTCTATAATTTGTTCTTTGACCCACCCATTCTTTAGGGATTAAGTTATTTACTTTCCAACAATTTTTAATCTGTGCTTCAAAGGCCCTTTATTGAATGTAATTTTTATTATATTATGGCTGATAAAAAGACATTTTATATTCTTTTCTGCATTTGTTTGTGAGGTTTTCATGTTCTAGTATATATGGGCAGTTTTTTTTGTTTTGTTTTAGTTTTAGTTTTTTTCTTTTTGGAGGGCAGTTGGGGTTAAGTAACTTGCCCAAGGTCACCCAGCTAGGTTTTTGTTTGTGTGTGCGTTAAGTGTCTGAGGCCGGATCCAAACTCAGGTTCTTCTGACTCCAGGGCCAGCGCTCTACTCACTGCGCCACCTAGCCACTCCCGTATGGTCAGTTTTTATAATTGTACCATCTACAGTGGGGAATTAGGTGTCCTCCTTTCTATTCCCTTTCAGTATTTTCCAGAACTTTATTTAACATACCTAACTTTTCAAAATTTCCATTTGGGTCCTTCTTTTTTGTTTCCTTTTTGTTCAGTTTCTCTAGGTCTGAGAGAGGTAAGTTGAATTTCCCCACTATTATAGTATCACTTTTTATTTCTTCCTGGAACTCATTTAACTTTTTCTTTAAGAATTTAGGTCCATTTGGTAGATATGTGTTTAGTACTGATACTAATTCATTGTCTTTGGTAACTTAGTTTCCCTGATTATCTCTTTTAATTAGGTCTGTTTTTGCTTTTGACTTATCTGAGACCTTGATTGCTACCCTGCCTTTTTCCCTTCTGCTGAAGTGTAATAGAGAGATAGAGGCTGCTGCATGAATCTGAGTGTTCTTGCACAGGGATTAGCACCTCCTTGCTAATCTTCTTTCTCTTGTTCCAGTTTTAGTGTCTTACTGCATAAGTGAACATGAAAAGCATTCCTTTTATGGTTTTGTTTTAGTTTTGATAAAAATGTTATATGGCACAGGGGCATTTTAGTGACCTACCCCTACCTGGCTGACATTGAACCATTAATATCTGCTCTTTGGTTCTAGTTATCAATTGGTTTTGAATAATAATAATAGCTAACATTTATATAGCACTTACTCTGTGCCAGGTCCGGGGCAAAGCACTTTCCAGTCATTATCTGCTTTGATCAACAACAACCTTGGAAGGTAGATGCTAATATTATCTATATTTTATATCTGAGGCAAACAAGGTGAAGGGACTTACCCAGGGTCACATAGCTAGGAAGTGTCTTAGATCTTCTCAACTCCAGGCCTAACATTCTAAGCACTGTTTTACCTAGCTGTAGTTATCTGGCCCATCCCTCTTTATATTCTTTGAGAGATTTTGTAAAGTGTTTTGCTGAAATTCGGGCTTACTGGACCTACAGTTTTTTACCTATCATATACCTACCAGTCTTGTAACTTTTCAGTGAGTGAATAGATGAAAATAGAATTGGTTATGTCTTCACCATGTATAAGGGACTCTGCCAAGCCCTTGGGATATATGTTTAAAAGACAACACAGCCCCTGCCCCTAGAAAGGCAAGAAAGACTTTTACAGGTGGCCCCAAGGAGGGGTGTTCTGATATGGGAAGTTACATATATGCTGTTTGGACTCATTGTGGGAAGATAACTTGGAGCCAGAACTTAAGGCCAGAGGAATAGGTATCCTAAAGGAAGTACAGTAGTTAGCATTCTGTAGCACTGTAAGGGATGGCATAGCCCACCATCCTGGGAGATAGAGGCCCTTGTTATCCCCATCTCATAGAAGAAGAAGCTGAAACAGACGGAGGTGAGGTGACAGGCCCACAGCCACCCAGCCGGGCAGTGTCTGAGGCTGCATAGTGTCTGATCCACCTGCCTTTAGGCCTGGCTCTCTGGGAAGCTTCTGCACATTCTTAGGCAGGGCCTCAGCATGTGTTTGAGGAAAATCTCCTTGGTAGCCACACAGAGAGCCCTCTGGAGGCTTTCTCACTTGTCCTGGAAAATAAAGACCTGACCCAGGCTGGTGGACTTGGGGCAGAGGAGGGGCTGGATACTGTCTTGGGTGGGAGTGTCAGCCAACTTTAGCTGGTGAGGGGGATGGAGGAGTGGGCCTGCTCCAGCATCTGAGGGGGAGGAGAATGGCCTTTCTCCTCTTTCCCACTGGCAGTGGTGTGTTATAGGAGACTCATGGCCTGCAGAAGGCAGGCACCTCCTTCAGCCGTGCAGTTGTGATGGGAGAAGTGTGAGGTTACCAGAAGGAAAGAAGAGCATTGTGGCTGGCCAGGCCCTGCCATGTACAATGGTGTGTGTGTGTGTGTCTGTGTGTGCACCCACATATGAGTGTGTGTGTGTGTGTGTGTCTCCTTGTGCTTTTGCTGTCTGCGTTCCTTCTTTGTGTATTCATGGGAGAGATGTTCTGAAGCTCTTATCCTTGCTGTGCACCATTGCAGCAAATACCTGTGATTTGAATTTATCATAGCCTCTGACTTTTGAAGGTGAATAAAGTGGTGGGGGCTAGCACAGCCCCTAGAGTCACTGGCTCACCCTTGACCCTGGGGTGCTTGTGCGCAGGAGGAGCCAGCCTTCCGGTGGGAGTTGGAGCCCTAGAGCAGGGTGCTGCAACTGCTAGTTTAAAGAAAGCAGATGCTTTCAATGTTAGGGGCATTGCAGGACTCTTGTCCAGCAGCACAGAGCAAGGGAAATTGGTCCTTTTTCCTAATAAAGTTTGAAGAGATTTAGGAAATTTGTTTTGCTCAATCTGAGGGAATTTTTCCTTTCTCGGCCTCTCCTCATCCCCTTCAGTCTCTTCTGTGTTTAATACAGAATACATCAAGGCTGCTTCATCTGGAACCCTTTCATTTGTCTGCTCAATATGAAGTCTTGTTTTTCTAATAATATTCTATCTTTATGTTTAATTCTGTGTTAACATCTGTGACATTTTTTCTGATATGCTATAACTAGCACGTTTTATTTTGCCCATCTGTTGCATTAAGAGATTATGGCTCTTGACAAGAAAGCCTCCTTTGGAGGCTCTGCCTGCAGACCCTCCTGTTTCCTAATGCTCTTCGTTTTCAAGTGTAAATATTTTCTTATTATGAGCATAACAGTGTGTTGTAGCCTTAGTCCTGGAGTTTAACATCTTTAAGTCCGTCCATAGTATTCTGATGGTTTAAAAATATGGTTATTAAGTCAGTTTGAAGTTACCCGTCTGGACCGGCATATGATGGAGAGTTCTTAAACCCAAATACAAAAGATTTGCAAGTTAAGCTTCTCCCAGGATTGAAAGCTGCTCTGTGTAGGTGCAGGAGCGAGAGGAATCTTGGTGACTAATGGCCAGATTTATCACCTAACTCTCTGGGCTTTTGGCAGGGAGGCTGCTGTAAGTCTGAAATGATCTCTGGTCTTAAAAGAGACTCTTTAGACTGAGGGCGTGGATGCAAGAACTAACCTGTAACAAAGCAGGGGACTTTAAAAATTAATCTCTGCTCACCATCTTATTTTGCAGCTGAGTAAATCCTGTTATTGAATTCATCTTTTTAAGATGTGAAGTCTGATTCTTTAACTAATCCGTCGGTAAAGCTGGTGTTGGGGGTTTGCTTTGTCACTAGTCAGATGGCAGCGTCGTTCCTGATTGGCCTGGTGCTGTGTGCCAGAGTATCAGCTCAGAAGGGAGCAGAAGCCTCCTCATTGGCCTCCCCAAAGTCCGTTGTTGGTGGGGTGTCTCTGAAACATCTCTGCTATCCAATGGGACCTTTACAGAGCCGGGGCCAGACCTGTCAGTGCTTCGGTGACACTTTGTTTTAAGACTCAGAAGCCTTGAATGTCACGATATAGCAGATCTTGTATGAGGCCTGTACTTCTTTTTTCCCCAAAAAAGTGAAAACAGATATTTAAGCTGAATGAGTACACTGCTCAAGAATGTGATGAAAAATCACAATGCTAGCTTAATAAAAGATTCTTCATGTTGTCATACATGTACGGTGAAAACTCCCCAGAACATCCTTTGGCCAAAGAAATCTTTCTTCAGTTCTGGAGGAATTACCCCAGATCTCAAGCTTCTGCTCTTACGTAATTGTAGGCCCAGCCAGATGTTTGCCACTGGCTTGGTATGGAGCCTGGGGAGTATTCACCACCACTGATCCTGCCTTCCCTCCTTTTTTCTGCCCGTCCCTCTGCCATCCTAGAATCAGGGGTTCAGGGCCATCTGCCTCCTTACCCATCTTCAGTTCCAGAGGGAGATGGGGAGAGGCAGATGGAAGCAGTGAATTGGTGCAGCTGCAGCTGCCCAAGCCTGGAACTGGAAAGGGAAGTCAGTGCTCTGTGAGCTGGCACATCCGGTCCCTGGATGCCATCCTTGTCAGCAACACGTCGCCCCCTCGTCTGAACCAGGCTTCACAGAATGAGGGACGCTGTTAGGAGAGGTAGGTCTGGAACCGTCCCCACAAGGAATGGTCCTGTAACCGATGGATTACTGTTCACCGAAACATTTCTGTTATTTCTGTTTAATGATCTCAGGGGTTAATGGAAGCTTCTGAGTGAGAGAGAGAGAGAGAGAGAGAGAGAGTGTGTGTGTGTGTGTGTGTGTGTGTGTGTGTGTGTGTGTGTGTGTTCGTGTTCGTGTGTGTGTATGCATGTGTGCGTGTGTGCACATGTGGATGCATGTGTGTGTGTGTGCATAGAGAACTAGAGGCTTGCCTGCTCTTTCCTGCCTGACTCCTCTCCTGAAGGCTGCTGTCACTCTCTTCATTCCATCATAATATGTTTAATCATGCAGTGAGTATTAAGAAGGACAGGAAATAGTGGACAGTGTCTTGAGCTTGGAGCCAGGAAGCCCAGGCCCACCTTCTGCCTCAGATGCTCCCTAGCAGGGCAGCTCAGTCTTCTTATCTGTGGGGAGATGGTATCACTTGCATTACACACCAGATTGTTGTTAGCAAAGTGCTTTGCAGATGGGTTTCTGTCCTCGTTTCTGTGCACAATCATCACTGAAGACTTTGTATAAACACAAATTCATGTTATGAGGATGGCAGTGATAGCAGTCTGTTGCCCATTCCCCATCTCAGTGCCTTTGCACAGGCTGTGCCTTGTGCCTGGAGCACCTTACTCTGCCCCCCTTTAAAGGACCATTTAAACACCAGCTCCTGAACCCCGCACTTAGCTTGTATTTACTTGGTATATATTGTGAATTCATGGCCATGTTGTTTGCCATCATAGAATGGCTTGCTTGGTCACAGCATCTGTAGTCAGACAGTCAGTCAGTCAGTGAGCAAGCCTTTCTGAGGAGCTTGCTGTGTTCCAGGCTGAGGAGACAGAGAAGGACACAAGACAGGCAGGGGAGGAGAGCGCTGGCCCACAGGTGTGCCCCTGGGTTATGTGTGCAGGCTGAAGTGGGAGCAGGAAGGGCTCCCCGGGAAGGTGGAGGGGCCCATTTGTAGAGCACTTCCCCTGTGCTGGGCCAACCCCTGCACAGACTCCGTCCATCCTCGGCTCTGGGGCTGCTGCTATTATCCTTATTCTGCTGTTGAGGAAACTGAGGCAGCCAGGTTAAGCACCTTGCAAAAAGTCACACAGCTGTACCTCTGAGGCTGGATTTGAACTCAGGGCTTCTTGACTCCAGGCCCAGCACTCTGTCCTCAGCGGCCTCCCTGAAGGAAGCCTGGGGACTCTGGGAGGTCAGAGCCAGGAGGCAGGAGGCTGGGGAGGGGCCTGGCATGTGATGTCCCCTCCCCCTCTCTGGGTGTTCCCAGGGAACTTCCTGTTCATTGGGGCTTGTCGACATCCAGCTGGGGTGGTTCATGTGATGGGCAGAGCTGAGTCTCTGAGCACAGCTGCAAGGCTGAGGGGGCCATTAGGGGGCACCCTAGTGCTCAGAGCGCTGGGCCTCCAGCCTCAAGCACTTACCCTACTTGCCTTAGTTTCCTCAACTGTAAAATGAGCTGGGGAAAGAAATGGCCAACCGCTGCAGTATCTCTGCCAAGAAAACCCCAGTCAGACTTGACTGAAACAACTGAACCACAACTTTTTTTTTTTAAATATTATTTTATTTTTTTCTCCCAGTTATATGTAAAGACAGTTTTTTTTTTGGAGGGGGGAAGGCAAGGCAGTTGGGGTTAAGTGACTTGCTCAAGGTCACACAGCTAGTACATGTGTCTGGTGTCTTAGACCTTACTAGAACTCAGGTCGTCCTGACTCCAGGGCCAGTGCTACAATTTTCAACATTCAGTTTTTAAGAATTTTGAGTTCCAAATTTTCTCTTTCCTTCCTTCACCTCCCCCTTCCCTGAGATGGTAAAGCATTTTCATAGAGGTTATACATGTTCAGTCATGCAAAACATGTTACCATGTTAATTGTGTACAATAGCAATTTTTTTTTTTAACAAGCAATTGGGGTTAAGTAACTTGCTCAAGGTTACATGGCTAGTCATTATTTATGCGTGGGTGCTCATTTTCTGAGGCCGGATTTGATCTCGGGTCATCCCAACTCCGAGGCTGGCGCTCTTACTCACTGCGCCACCTAGCCGCCCCTACAGTAGCAATTTTTAACGGAAGTTTCTGTAGCAGCATTTTCAGATACGCAAAGTGTATCATGTGGCTCTGCTCCTTATCTCAGTGCCTCCCCCCCACCCCAGCTTTCCTCCAAGAGGACTTTCCTTCATCTGCCTCTACCTAATTACTGACCTGTCTCCCCCATGTGAAGCTCCTGAGGCCAGGGCTGGCTTTTTGCTTTTCTTTGTATCATTAGCCGTTAGCTCTGTGCCTGGTGCATAGTAAGCATTTAATCAATGCTCATTGATTGTTTGATATTATGCCTGTTTAAGGGAAACTGAGGCCCATGCCTACAGTTAGTGATTGCCCTTTCTGATTCGGCATCTGTGTATTGGGGACAGTGTCACAAAAAAATTTAAAACAGAAAGTAAAAACCCAAGTGACAGATGCTTTTGAAATGTGAAGTTCTGAAAGGACGCGTCCCTGGATCCTGAACCCAGGGAGGGCACACCTAATCAGGGCACCTTCCTCCTTTGATTCTTTTCTGTCAGTCATGGCGACCTCTGCATTCAAGGGAGAGTTAAATGAGGGACCGTTTCAGCCACTCATTCCCTCTTACTCCCATGGCCTAGGTATCACCTGTATGTGTCCCCCATCCACAAGGATGTGATTTGGGGGGGGGCCTCCAGCCTGTGACTTGTGAGTGGGTCCTGCTCAATGTCAGAGACACCATGCTGGTTGGCTTGGCCCCCTCAGGTCTGAATAGAAGTTAAGGAAAGGCCAGTTGCCACTTCCAACTGGGAACTCAATGGGCACCAGCTCTCACCTCGTCTGGGTCCTAGAGTTGCCCAAGAGGGGTCACACGGCTGATGAATGTCAGGCAACTCACAGTGGAGCCCAGGCTTCATGATTCAAAGGATCATCCATTTAGAGTGGAAAGAGGTCATTGAGGCCATTGAGTGCAGCCCTCATGTGACAGGTAGCAGGTTAGGGGAATGACTTACCCTGAGTTTTGTGCTAGTGAGAGCTGCTGGCAGGATTCCAACCCACATCTTCTTGATGCCAAGTCCAGTGCTCTAACCATTAGGCCAAGCTGCACCGTGGCTTCATGCCCTGGCTTCTACAGGTATATCAATATTAACATTTGCCAGGCTCCAAGCATAGATACGTTCTTCATATCAATGTTTTAGATCAGCAGTAGAGGGATCTATTAAGCTAAGTGTCATCTGAGGCTTCTGAAACGCCCTCAGAAGGGAGACAGGAGAGAAAGCTGCACAGAGCCTTTTCTAGAAACAAAGGAACATTTCATTTTAATAGCCTAGCATTTGGGATGGTTCTATGTATCCTAGTAGGCCTTTTGAGATTTATTTTTAAATAGAAACATGCAGTGTATAATCAGAATGTATTCCTAATTGCTATTCCTGATCCTATACGTTTTTTTTTTTTGGAGGGCAGTTGGGGTTAAGTAACTTGCCCAAGGTCACACGGCTAGGTTTTTGTTTGTGTGTATGTTAAGTGTCTGAGGCCAGATCCGAACTCAGGTCCTTCTGACTCCAGGGCCAGCACTCTACTCACTGCGCCACCTAGCCGCCCCGATCCTATGCATTTTTTAAAAGTTTTATTGATGCCCTTTTTACATTACTGATTTTGAATATGATCTTCCCTGTTCTCCTGTAAAGACCTTCCTCGTTATGAAGAAAGGCAGTTGAGCCAAAGCAGCCATGTCTAGGGCTGTGTCTGACAGGAGAGTCACTGCCCCCGGCATCCCTGGCCTCCTTGATGAGAAAGAAGTGGGACACGTATAGTCATTTTGTTTTTTGTTGTTTGGCCCCATGTGTCTCCTCTGCATCAGCTGATGCTGATGGATTTCTCAGTTCATCCTTTCTTAACTGCCCAGTACGACTCCATTCCCTTCACCTACCACACGGTTTTTAACCATGGGCATCTACTTTGTTTCCAGTTCTTTGTTACCACAAAAAAGTGCTGCTGTGAATATTTTTTTAAATGTAGCACTTCCCTTCCTTCATTGGTAGGCATTCCAGGAGTGAGATCACCAGGGCAAAGGGTTCCAATAGTTGAGTTAATTTTTTCCTCCATGATTCCAAATTGATTTCCAGAAAGATTGGGCCAGTTCACAGTTGGACCAATGATATTAATAGCTATCTTTGCACAGTTCTTAGGATGGTGACTTTGCATTCCCAGGTGCTGCATTCATCTCATTACATTTTAAATTATTTCTACCTTCCTGAAAGGCGTTCTGTACAGAATTACCTCATCATTTAGAAGCAGTGCATGTAAAGGAAAGAACCTTGGTCCATGCAGGAGGCTTGAATCAAGGCTGAGTTCTCCTTCTTAACCTGAGTCAGCCTCAGTGTCCTCACCTGCCGAATGGGAACAGTGTTTACATCCCTTCTCTCACAGGGTTGCTCTGAGGAAAGCACAATGCACACTTTTTTAAGTACCACATCAATCTGGGCTTTTTATGAGTCGTTTCCATATGTGCCCATGACCAAGAATAATGGCAGCAGGACTGTTTCTTTTCTTTTCTTGCCTCAGTTCTTTACCTGTGGTTCCCCCTTTTGGTTTCTTACCGCTTTGTCTTTTATTTCTGCCTCTGATGGAGTCTTTGTTTCTGGCTCCAGAGAGAATGAGATGCTTTCCAGGCCATCGATCCCAATTTAAGGTAGATCTGAACTTTGGCCATCCCAGGTGCATGCTCATCTAGTGTGTGGAAAGATTTTCAGAGGTGAGTCAGCATCCTAATGGCCTGTTCTTGTCTGCTAGACTTCTCTGGCCCCAAACCCTCGAGGCTTGATGTGAATTTGGAGGTATCATGGCACCCTGGAAAGAGAGGCTGGGATTGGACTCAGAAGCCCTGGCTCTGTCACTTGTTACTTGTCCAACCTTGGGCCTCGGTCTCCAAAATAATAGGACTAGATTAGGTGACCTCCAGAACACCTTCTAAATCCAAATCTAATTTTGTCAGCAGCAAAGACAAAATAATAGAATCTAATAATTAGTCATAGAATTTCACTAGTGGACGGGACCTCAGAGAGGCTGCTGACCCATTCTTGAACCTCCACAGCATCACTGACAATTGGCTATCCAACCTCCTTTTCATTTGACAGGCAAATGGAAGGGAATGAGAAAATAAGATGGAAGGCAGATTAAGGGAGGGATTAATCCTAGGCATACTAAACTCCCAACTAAGGATTCCAGAGATATCTACAGCAGCTCTTTGAGCGGCGGCAGAAAATTTGGAACTAAGGGGGTTGGCTACTAAAGGAGGAAAGACTGTCAGGTTATGGTACAGAAGTGTGAGGGAATGCAATGGTGCCATAAGAAATGGTGATAGAAAAGGCACAAAGATTTCTGTGAACTACACAGAGTGAGGTGAGCTGAGCCCCAAGAAAGGCTGATGCAATGACAGCCACATTATACAGACAGACAGCTCGGAAAGACCCAGGGCTTCTTACCTTTGCAGAGACCAGCTCATGAGGAGACATGCTGCCGCCTCCAGAGAGAGGCCGTGGGTTCTGAGGGCAGATCGAGACTGTTGTTGTTTTTGGTTTTAACATAACCAATATGGCAATTTGTCTGTATGTTTATAACATAGGTTTTGTTTTCCTTTCTCATTTTGGTGTGGGGGCATGCAGGAAGAGGGCATATTTTTGTTGATTGAAAAACAAATAAATGTTTGTTAAAAAAAAAAATAAAAATGGAATAGGTCGGAGTGACGGGGGTTTTCTCCTCATTGCAAACCTTCAGAGAATCCTGGAGTGAGAGCTGGAAGGGACCTGAGAGACCATCAGGTCCAGTCCTTTCATTTTACAGAGGAGGAAACTGAGGCCCAGAGTATTTAAGTGACTTGCCCAGGATCTTGTAAGTATGAGTTGACAGAGGCAGGATTTGAACTTACGTTCTCAGACTCTTTTTTTATTCAGGCTCAGGTTGAACCAGATGAATTCTTAAGCGCCTTCAATCAGTCAGTCAGCTAACCAGCACTCAGCACAGTGCCTGGGACACAGAAGATGCTTAAAGAAAGGTTTACTAATCTTTGGGGATTTGAAGGGGCACTTTTATTCTTTTGATGATATAAAGAGGAACTTTTTAAAAACCTAAGTTGGAAACTCTGCAACTATGTATAAAACTTTTGGGGTTTGTTTTGGGTTAGCAATAAAGTAGCATGGGTTAAGAATGCACTGATAAAAAAAAGGTTTACTGATTAGTTGAATCAATAAACATTTATTAATTGGCTTCTGTGCTCCACGATTCTGTGATTGTCCTACTGTAGTTTTGGTATAATATACAGATTTTTTTCTCCAATTGGCTACCTTTTTATAGACATTCTGGCCTTTTTTGTTTGAAATCTTTCTGAGTAGTTTATGCACATTACAACTGGGGAAGAGATCATATTGACTCTAAATCAGATAGAGAAGTCAGAGAAATGTTTTCAGTTTTAAAAGGTAGTCTGTAACTCTAGGACACTGAGATTTAAAGATTTATTTCTTTAGATAGTGCAGAAGAATTTTTGCAAACTTTATTTCATTTTTCCTTCATTTCCTGATGTTTGTTAATTCAGTTAAGAAACCCTGGACTTTTACTCTTTCTTTAAATGTATTTTATGTGTGATCACATGAACTTTTGTTAGAGAAATGGATTCTTCTGCCAGTTTCAAATTCTTGAAATAAAAGGACTAGTGTGGAATATCTTGCCAAGCTCCTTGTAAAATCGAAAAGTTCTTTTGGCTTTGTGGAACACTCAGGAGCCTGTCTATTGTTCTTTCTTTTTTGTTTTTGTTTTTTCTTAGGTTTGTTAAAGTTTTGCACCGTAGGATTTTGTGGAATTGGCAGTCTGATTGACTTCATTCTCATTTCAATGCAGGTAAGCCTGATTTCCAAGTATACTCATTTTATGTGTAAGGGTAGGGGTGTGTGTGTGTGTGTGTGTGTGTGTGTGTGTGTGTTTCATTCAAGAAGAAAAAATGTGTATAAATCCAACGACTTTGGTCTTTTGGTCCTTGATTTTCCACATTGTCTCTGAGAAGGGTCCTTTCCTTCATGTACCCTCTCAGAGTGGGAAGGAGGAACAGCCTTCCTTTATCCTCCTCTTTTAAAAGTTCATTTCTTATTTCTTTTTGGCCCAGCCTAGTTTCTTTTAGGTCCATGCACTATGAATCCGTATAGAGCATGAACTGGTCTCATTTGGCTTTGTTTATTGGTGTTCTCTTTCAGGTAGACCAGACACCTTTGTTCCAGGGATAGGTGTTTCCATAAGTTTTCATGGCACTTCTTTTCATTTTCATGAGCCTAGTAGTGGTCGATTAAAATTGTGCATCTCTGGCTATACCCATTCACAGACTAAAATGTAGTAGAATTGGTGGGGGGGGTGTAAAAAAATGGCATTCAGCATAAGTATTAAAAAGTCTTTTTGCACATTGTCTGGAACTAATAATACATTTCTAATTTCTATCACACATTACACTAAAAGGTTGACAGTTATTAAAATTTTCCAAATTTGCTTCGTAAAATTGGTCTACTAGATAACTGCCATGTTTCTGAGTACTCACAGAGTCCTTCAGGTATTTACTTTGCCAACTATTATGTCCCAGATCAGGGTTTGTGGAGTTTAAGATAAATGGCCATATTTAGCTTTTGAACCTAGAAAATACATTTCTTCCTTTGTTTGTCAAACATTTGTTAAGTGCCTGACATTGGAACAAGCTTGTCCTTGATCCTGCAGCAAGTGTGCAGGTTATTGCCTTCTGATTGCCTTTTGTTCTGTTCTCCTCCTGTGAAATACAGTGTCTCCAGGCCTCACCTTTTCTCTGGTTTATACAGTCAGTCTTTATTCTATAGATAAAAGCACAGATCTAGGAGGAAAATATGCAGGCTGCCATATTGTGAGGAGGAGGCAGCATCTGGGGAAAGAGGACGACCAGCTTCATTAAACAAAGAAAATATTGAGTTTTGAATTTGAAATTCTACTATATTCTCCCCCAAGCATCTGCCCTTCCTCCTCTGACTGTGGGACAGGCAAGGAGGCATGAAGAGGCTGAGGTAACATTTTGCATATGTTAGGAAAGTGGTGTCTCATGTTAAATGACATTCAAAGAAATTGAATGTATCATTGGGATTCTTAGAGTTAAGACTTCCAAACTGAGTAGTTCCTTGGTCCCACCATCTGGCTGATAGCTTTAGAAGGAGTTGTATCTTTTGGTCGTTATAGCATTTCCTTGCAGCTCTGATTTACATAAAATCACAAACTTGGAAAGGACCTCAAGAAAGCATCAGCTGATTCAGCCTCTGCCTTGAGGCGGCTGAATGCCTGCATTCCTGGTAACCGATCCCTCTGTTCCTCAAGACCCCCAGGGAAGTAGGATCCACAGGAATCAGAAGATGTTTGGGGGAAGAATTGGCACCCGTGGCCCCCTGCAGTAACTGTCAGGATGGAAGACCAGCTCTGAAGTGCCCTCAGCTGGGGCAGGAGGAGTCCCTTCTCTGAGGCTGCCAAGCATCATTCTCCATGCCTGTGATAAGCTGAACATGTGGCTGCATCTTAAGGGAGGTGTTTCCAAGATGAATCATTTTTAAACAAATATGAATAACTTTTTAACTACAAGCATTATCGACGTACGTTAATATTTATGGCTGGAATAGATTTGTTCCAGTTGATCATAGACATTTCCATCCTGCTTTTTTGTGTGTGCAGTTCTTCTCTTCCCCTTTTCCCTTGCTCTCCGGGCCCATTTTTTTTTAACCATTAAATATTCCTCCCCAGTGGTTAGCAGTGTTTTTCTGTTGGGCTGTGATCCCAGAAACACATCGTGCATGGCCTCATGACCTCCTAAAACACACGTTATGATTTTTCCTTTGCACTTCATAGTTTGTAATAAAAACTCAGAAAAACCATCCTAAGAAAAAAATAGGTCTAGATGCTTGTATTCTGATGTTAGATTAATGGCAAAATGCTGTGCACTATCTGTGGCTAAAGGAAGTAGACTCAGCTTGAAGCTCAAGCAGCTCAGAAACTATCTACTGTTCATTACCAAACCTAGACAGGGTGTTCGGATGCTCAGTGCTTAAAGGAATACCTGTGTAATGATATACTGATGGCCTTGGGGAGGGGGTGGGAGTATGAAATAGTGCAGGATATTAAACTGTCTCAGTGCCTGGGACCCAAGGCCAAATCCGAGCTCCCCGGGCAGTCCAGGGGAACCCCTCCATGTCCCTCTGCTTCCCTCAGACAGTTCTGATGGTCAGAGAAGCTCTGCTCACTTTGCTTCTGCAGCTGGCCAGTCTCGGCCATCACCGAGTCAGCAGCACTGAAGAAATTCCTTGTCATGACTCCCCTGTGTCACCTCTATCTAGTGGACAGGCTTCATGTCGGATATCATCTCTGCCACTAATTTTGGCACTTGCCATTTAATGTCCATAGGATCATAGATTAGATCTGGAAGGGATGAAAAGATTCTCCAGTCCTCTGCCTCACTTATGCAGGCTATAAGGGGCAGATCTGGGATTAACCCTCCCCTTCTCTCCCCCTCCCACACCCCCGACATCAATAAGGCTTTACCAAGTGCCTGAGATGGCACCGAGATGGGGCTTGGAGTGTTGTGTTGAAGGAGCTGAGAGAGTGGCCAGAGTCAGGGGCCTGGCATGCAGTGAGGCTGAAGTGGGCAAGCAGAAGAACTTAAACTTTGCCCTCAAGGATCTACCTTTGCTCTACACCTAAGGCAAGCCCCTTGCTGACAGCGTGGAAGAGAGACCATCTAGGACCCATGGCAGTAACTTGGCCCAAGCTGTGGTGGGAGCTGTAGGGCTGTCTTGGGTTTGAGGCTAGACCTGTCATAAGCAATTGGATGACAGGGCCTGAGACTTGGGACATTGTTGGCCCTCACCAAATGTAGCCCGGAAAAGTGTGACCTGGCACCAGATGGCTGTCTTAGCTGGTCACTCCCTTGTTGGAGGACCCTATTAAGTGATTTAGGGCCTCCCTGGAGACGCAATGGATAATAAATGTGTAGCATTGCCTTAGATTATTATTCACCTTCCTGCTCCTGGACCTCTGCTGGTTTAATCAGCCACACCTTGTTACACCAATTAACTGGGGTTCTTTTAGACAATACCATGACCCCTCAGGTCCTTGAGGTTCCCTTCTCCGCTGTTGTGTGAAGTTGATATTAAACAAAACATTTAGGAGTATGATCTTTAGCTCAGCGCCCAATTAGGAAAATTCCTTGCCTTTAGCCAGAGTTGGTTCTCTGACCTAATTTTAATCTATGTTTATCTCTAGCTAAGCCCTGGCCTCTTTGTTGGTAAGGCAAAAATTCAGGTTACCAGAAATATTGGGGTCAAGAAACAAGCAGAATGTGTGTTAATGCACAGGAAAGGGCAGCTGGGGGAGGAGGCCTAATCCTGAAACTCCCCTCAGTCAGTGAAAAGTCCAGCTAAGTGGATGGAGTACCTGAGCCCCTGCCCTGGAGTCCGGAGGACCTGAGTTCAAATGTGGCCTCAGACACTTGCTAGCTGTGTCACCCTGGACAAGTCACTTACACCTGTTTTCCTCGGTTTCCTCATCTGTAAAATGAGCTGGAGAAGGAAATGGCAAACCCCTCCAGTATCGTCATGGAGAGTCAGATACAACTGAAACTAACAGGCTCCATTTTTGAGGGCATCCCTTCCTTCCAATATCTTTCCTAGACTGTTATGACTAAGCATGTCTAGGTAAGACCCCGTGGCATGACTCAGGATCTAGAGTCCCATGTGGGCCTCCAGGCAAAGACGAGGGCTTGTCCTCTGAACTGCCAAGTCAGTTCTCAAGCCTGATTACAAATGCGTGGTAAGAAATTTGTAAATAATGCCACAAAAGCTAGATGATATTGCCTGCCTGATGGTGGCTAGAAGAGAGTCCTCTAATAATGTGCTTTCTCTTGGGACACCCTAGTTCCATGAAATGACAATGTAAAATGAAATGGTTTCTGGGAGACAACCTCAGGGCTCTATTAAAATAGAATTGATGCTTCTGCTCCTTTGGTGGAGAGCAGTTCTCCGGAGTCCAAAGTCAGGGCCCAGTTCTGCTTGGGGTGAGTTAGCTTTGTTATGGCCACGGATGTGCCCCCTCACCCTGTAAACAGATGGTGTGGATCAAAAGAGGAGACAGGCCCCTTGGTCATCTGTGGAGTCTTTGCTTGGGGGGGGGGTGCCCCGAATAGAAAACGCAAGAAACATTTACCTTCATTGGCTGACCCAGTCATTCCCCCACAGGTGTTTTGTACTCACTGTGAGAATCTGGAGACTTGGTGGATCTCATTCAACTCTTCCCATGAATCCACACATTGTTGTCTCACTTGGAGAAAATTGAGGCCCAGCAGGGATTAAGTGACTTGGGAGCAGCACAATGGAGTTGAAGCCAGGAAACCTGAGTTCAGCTCCTGGCTCTGCTCTTTACTACCTGTGCTACCTTGAGCAACTCATTCAACCTTAGCCTCAGTTTTCTCATTTGTGAAATGGATTAGACTAGATGAATGCTTTAGTCACTTCTATCTCTTAAGTTTAGGATCCTGTGACTTGCCTGTGGCCCTAGGCAGAATTTGAACTCTAGGCTCTCCTGCCTCCACACCCAGCACCTGCCCCCTTGGTCTCAGGTGTCTCTTTAGACCTGAATTTTAATCTTTAGACCACATGTGGAATTTTGGGCATGGGGAGCAAAATGAATGGAATTTCTAAAGCAAAGGTTGGGTCCATTCTGTGGCTGGAACCAAATGCTTTGTTTTCCTTGAGAGAATCCAGTCTGTGCTCCAGACTTTTCCCAGGGAAGTCCTTGGTTGTATTTTCTTTTTTTTTTTTTTTAAACAAATACTTTATTAACTTCTGTTTTACATCATTCATTTCCGCCAGATTTTGAGTTACAATCATTTTCCCCCACCCAACCTCCCAGAATAGCAGTCCCACAAGATATCACTTCCTCCAATCTGCTCTCTCCCATACCTTCTCCCATACCCCCATCGACTTTTCCATTAGAGGAAGATGAATCTTTGTGTCCCAATGCCTGCATATCTTATCTCCCAATTATAGGCAAAAGAGTATTAATAATAGTATTTATATATATATTTGAAACATTTAATGTTACGATCTTGAATTTCAGATCCATTTCCTTCCTCCCTTGTCACCCATTCCTTCTTGGTATATAATTAATTCAGTATATGTTGTACATGTCTAGCTATGCAAAACATTATCATAGTAGATATATTGTACAAGGCTGCTTATAATTCCCTCCCACTCATCCCACCCCCCACCTGGTCCATTCCCTACATGATCCTGTCCCTCTTCTATAGTGGGTACTTCCAACCTCCCCTCACCCCAAGGATGCCCTCCCATCCATCATCCCTCCTCTCATCCCCCTTCCCCTATCCTGCTGCAGGTTGAGATATCCCATTTAGTATGTATGTCATTTTCTCCCTGAACCAAATTCAATGTGAATGTGGTTTTGCCTTTTTAGCCTTCCTTATTCTCCCCCTCCTTTGCAACCACTTCCCCTACATGAGGTAGTTTACCCTACCATGTCTCTCCCCATCTCCTCTTGCCACTTTCCTCTCTCACCTCATAATTTCATCCCTTGAGTATTCTCCCTTCCCAACAAATTCAACCTATGCCCTCTATCCATATATAACTGTAACCATATACACACACATTCACATATGTATTCATATGACCACACCCCCTTCTTCCATTATTTTCATAGTGAGAAAGATATCATCAGTCACAGATATTGCTTTTCCATATAGGAATGTAAATAGTTCAACTTTGATAAGTTCCTTTCGATTTCTTTTCCCTGATTACCTTCTCAGGCATCTCTTACTTCTTGCGTCTGGATGTCAAATTTTCTATTCAACTCTGGTTTTTTCCTCAAGAATGCTTGAAAGTCCTCTATTCCACTGAATGACCATATTTTCCCCTGAAACAAAATACTCAGTTTTGCTGGGTAGGTGACCCTTGGGTTCATTCCCAGTTCTTTTGCCCTCTGGAATATCATATTCCATGCCCTTCGATCCCTCAGTGTAGAAGCTGCCAGGTCCTGGGCTATTCTGATTGTGTTTCCACAATATTGAAATTGTTTCTTCCTGGCTGCTTGTAGTATTTTCTCCTTGATCTGGGGATTCTGGAACCTGGCTATAATATTCCTGGGAGTTTTCTTTTTGGGATCTTTTTCAGGAGGTGATCGGTGGATTCTTTCAACCTCTATTTTGCCCTCTGGATCTAAAACATCAGGGCAGTTTTCCTTGAGAATTTCTTGAAGGGTGATTTCTAGGTTCTTTCCTTGATCATGGCTTTCAGGTAGTCCAATAATTTTTAAATTGTCTCTCCTGGATCTATTCTCCAGGTCAGTGGTTTTTCCCATGAGATATTTCACATTGCCTTCTAATCTTTCATTTGTTTGGATCTGCTTAACAGCATCTTGATTTCTCATAAAGTCACTAGCTTCCATTTGCTCCAGTCTAACTCTGAAGGAATGAATCTCCTCAGTGAACTTTTGAGATTCTTTTTCCATCTGGCAAATTCGACTTTTTAAGGCATTCTTCTCCTCAATGCCCTTTGGGCCTCCTTTGCCATTTGAGCTAGTCTATTTTTTAAGGTGTTGTTTTCCTCAGTCAGGCTGTTGACCCTCATTTCATACTTTTCCTGCATCCTTCTCATTTCTCTTTCTAATTTTTCCTCCACTTCTCTTATTTGATTTTTAAAGTCCTTCTTAAGGTCCTCTATGGCCTGCAACCCACTCATGTTTTCCCCTGGGGCTTTTGGAGCAGGACTTCTGACCTCACAGTCCTTTTCCCGCTCTATGCCCCCAAAATAGGAGTCTAGGGTTGCATTTTTCTGTTTCCTTTGCCTTGGCATGTTGCCACTTAATTGCTTGACTTTTGGGCTTGTTGCCACACTATGGCTTTAAGGCCAGATAGAGGAATTTTCGTCCCGAACGTGTGGGGGGCAACTTCCGTTTCTGGCAAGCTATAAACCCACCCACAACTTCCACCCTAGATCACAATCCAGATCCAGGGAGGTTAAAGCAAGAGCGATTACCCCCCAAGACTGATCGCTGGATCTCCCCACGATTTGTAGGCTGGGAGCCAGAAATGCCTCTGAAAACTACACAGTGGCTTGTCTCCTCAGCAGCTTCTAGCCCCCAGGGGAGGGAGCTGACGCATTCCCCAAATACAGGTCCCAAAGTCCATAGGACACTAACCTCTTACTTTGTCCTAGGCAAGTCTATGTTGATAATTCTGGCGTCTCCACAGTTCCTGGTGTTCTGGGGTTCCTCCAGCCGGCCGCCGGCCCTGCCGCCCTGGGGCTAAAACCTCGGCTCACGTGGACCTGGGCTCGGCTCGGCTCCTGCGCTCTGCGCGCTGCCGGGCCCCAGACCACTGCGCTGGTCCTTCCTGCAGGGTGCTGGGCTGTCCTCAGCGGGAGGTTAGCTTCTCTGTGTCGTTCTGTGGGTGCTGGGGCTCCAGAAGATTTTCAGAGTCCTTTTTTACATAGTTTGTGGAGAATCTGGGGGCAGAGAGGCTTGGATGAGCTGTTTCTACTCCGCCATCTTGGCTCCGCCCCCCCTTTGGTTGTATTTTCACTGAGGAGGAGGATGAATGGTCCTTCCAGGGCTGGATGGACTGGATGCCTGCTCATGGAGTGTCCCCTTCAAGGTTGACACAGAAGGCGAGCTGTGGAGGTTTAAGGGGCCTCGATGTTAAGAAAATCGTGATGGACACCACAGGCTGAACTCCCGAACCTGCATTGCAGGCAGCCCAGGTGTCCTCTTCTCATTGCCAAGTAAAAGTGACCTGAGTCCTGAGGAGGGAGATGTGGTCTCCAGGGTGTTTATAGGGGGCACCTGGTGACCTTTGTCAGTGGGGTCCAAAGCAATAAGGTTTTCTTTTTGGTTTGGTCCAGCTCTTTGCCTTCTGTTTGCCTGCTTCATTCCTCTGTATGTTCCCAAGCCTGTTTTATCTTCCCCCTACAGATTTCCTTTTTTATACCCACAACTATTTTCCACCTGAACTTAGGGCCTAAAAAGGTTTTATTTTTAACTTGAAATCAGACATAATCAGAAGGAGGGAGCATATGTATTAGCTTCATCCTTAATATACTTGACTTCGTGATCAGACCTAGGAAAGCACTTCTTCAAGCCAAATGCCAGGTAAAAAACTTTGTAACCTTTTTAGGAGATGTTTTCACTGATGATTGTGATGGAATAGATAACTGAAGACAAAAGCTTTCAAAATATTGCCAATTACCTTTGTAATTAAAAAACATTTTTTTTTCCTTTTTTTAGATTGTTGGTCCTTCTGATGGCACTAGTTACATTATAGATTATTATGGAACAAGACTTACAAGACTGAGCATTACCAATGAAACGTTTAGAAAAACACAGAAGTACCCATAGATATTTAGAACATGGCTCTATGGTAAGTGACTATATTTAATCTCAAATCATTTTATATCTGCCCTCAGCTTTGTAGATGTGTATGTTATTTTTATTTACCTTCATTGTTCCTGGGGTGACAAAAGACGGTCAGCAGCAGCAGCAGTAATAGGAGTGGCAGCTGTAGCAGCAGCAGCTCCTGAAGAGCAGGAGTTATATTTGGCCTTTTTTTATATTCCCTGTGCTCAGCACAGGACCTAGCTCAGAGCAGGTGCTTAATAAATAGTTGTTAACTGACTAACAGTCAGTGTTCATGGATGGGTTGGATTAACATAGTTAAAATGACAATACTGAAATTTATATATTTAAATTGGTCAATTTTGTAAAAATTTTCAATTAATGATATTATTAATTTATATATTTAATGTAATGACAAGCAGCTTGGCATGGTAGATAGAAAAGGTAGAAGAAAATTAAATGTTGCATATGTAAATTATGGAAGGAAGATTTTTTTTTTTAAGCAATTGGGGTTAAGTAACTTGCTCAAGGTTACACGGCTAGTCATTATTTATTCGTGGGTGCTCATTTTCTGAGGCCGGATTTGATCTCGGGTTATCCCAGCTCTGAGGCCAGCGCTCTTACTCACTGCGCCACCTAACTGCCCCTAGGAAGATATTTTTTAAAATTCAAGGAATGCAAAGATTTATTAGGGGCAAGATACATGTCTTTGACTTCATGAAAAATTTAAAAATATTCTGCATAATTAATATAATTAAAAGGAAAATAACAGAGAAATTTTTTTTGGCAAGTATGACATTTAAAACTTGATATCTAAAATATATAAAGAACTCTTTAAAGGCTCCAGTGGCAATTCCCAGTCCACCATGGTTAAGTGATCTAAAGCTATAAATGGACAGTTTTTGGAAGAGGAAGCTCAGATTGTTTTATCATCATTTGAAAAATGCCTGACCTTACTGATTATTAAAGAAGTGCAGCGCACCAGAGCTTTTAAGTGTCTCCTCATTCCCATCAAACTGTCGAGAACAGAATTCAGGAATGGCCACAGGTCATAGAGGAGGAGGGCTTGGGCTGGGACGAGGTAGATGGGGCTGAGGGACAGCAGAGCCCATCGTGGTGAAAGGAGGTGTCTGCAGGAACCTTGTAGACTTAAAAAAAATAAACAAAACACTTTTAACAGGTTTCATTTTTTTCTTTTAGGTTTTGTGCCTCCTTGATTTTAAGAGAACTCCAGAGTGTGAAATCCCAGGCTTCTAATTGTCCCTGTTCGCACAGCATGCCTTGGTTGCTTCAATGTGATTTTTACTGGAGATTTTTTTTTTAGATATTCTGAAATTTGGTTGACTGGAGACTTTCTCTGAGGCCTCTTGTGTCCTT
Organism: Gymnobelideus leadbeateri; assembly: GCA_011680675.1. Classification (NCBI taxonomy): domain Eukaryota; kingdom Metazoa; phylum Chordata; class Mammalia; order Diprotodontia; family Petauridae; genus Gymnobelideus; species Gymnobelideus leadbeateri. The sequence continues at coordinate 996,414 of WOXC01010220.1, read as the reverse complement.
TAGAGGGCTTTATCACCTACTCACCTGCCTTCCTGTCCTACCCCAAATGCCTTTTCAATAGGCAAGTTGTGGCTTGTCATTTTTCCTTCTTCAAAATAAAACAATAGAATAACCTCTTTGCTGGGTATGATTCATTCACACAATTTCTGGGCTTTTTTAAAAGTCTGAGTAGCCGTCTTCTGATTCTGGGGTCTGGGTTTGAATTGAGGCCATTTTATTCCTCACTGTCTTTGTGACCTTGGATGAGTGACTTCATTCCTCTGGGCATCAGTTTCCTTCTCTTTATAAGGAGGAACTTGGGTGAAGGGACTGTTAAGTTCCCCTCCAACTCTTAGTAATAATAACAGTAGCTGGTGTGTCTAGAGTGCTTTTTTTTTCTTGATCTTTTGGTCTTTATTAATTTATTTATTTACAAGATTCATTTCCATAATTTTTTGAGTTTCAAATTTTCCCTCCCTTCCCCTTCCCCACCTCCCCCCTAGGCATACAATCAAGTATAATATCTGCAAATGCTTTGACATTAGGCATTAGTGAGGTTATAAAGAAGGATAGGATCAGATGGAATGAACAATGGGAAACAGGAAACAAAACCAAACAAGAAACTGAAAGGAGCAGGAAGTTTGTTTCAATCTGGGTTCAAACTCTGTTCTTTCTCTGGATGTTGCATCTCTCTCCATCATGAGTCTTTTGGGGTTGTCTTATAACCTTGCATTGCTGAGAGGAGCCCAGTCTGTCAATGTCAGTCATCACAGATACAATGTATCTGTAATTGTGTACAAAGTTCTCCTGGCTCTACTCTTCTCACTCAGCATCAGTTTGTATGAGCCTCTCCAGGTAAATATGAAGTCCATCTGCTCCTTGTTTCCTTTTTTTTTTTTCCAAATGCTTTATTAACTTCTGGTTTACATCATTCATTTCTGTCAGATTTTGAGTTACAATTTTTTCCCCATTTCCCCCCTACCCACCACCCCAGAATAGCAGTCCCACAGGATATCCCCTCATCCAATCTGCTCTCTCCCATCTCTTCTCCCATAACCCCTTCAACTTTTCCAGTAGGGCAAGGTGAATTCTTGTGCCCCAATGCCTGCACATCTTATCTCCCAATTATATGCACAATAGTATTAATCATAGTATTTATATATTTTTTTAAAATTTGGTTTTAAAAGGGAGATAAGCAACTCAGTATATACGGTACATTTGTAGCTATGCAAAACATTACCATAGTAGATATATTGTAAAAGACTGACTATATTTCCCTCCCTCCCATCCCACCTCCCACCTGGTTCACTCCCCACATTGATCCTGTCCCTTTTCAAAAATGGGTGCTTCCAACTCCCCCCCCCCCCAGCCTGCCCTCCCTTCCATTGACCCCAGTCTCATCCCCTTCTCCCCTGCTCTTCTGTAGGGTGAGAAACCCTATTTAGTATGTATGTCATTCTCTCCCTGATCCAAATTCAATGAGGATAAGGTTTTGCCTTTTTGCCTTCCTATTCTTGCCCTCCCTTCTAACCTCTAACCATTTTCCCTTCTTCTATATGAGATAGTTCACCCCATTCTATCTCTCCCCATATCCTCTCAATATATTCCTCTCTCACCTCTTAATTTCACCTTTTAAGTATCATCCCTTCCTATTAAACTTGACCTGTGCGCTCTATCTATGTATACCTGAAAACATATATACACACATTCACATATGTATTCATATGCCCATATAACCTTCTTCAACTATTTTCATACTGAGAAAAGTTTCATCAGTTATAGTTATCGTTTTTCCCTATAGGAATGTAAATAGTTCAACTTTGATAAGTTCATAATGATTTGTTTTCCCAGTTTACCTTCTCAAGCATCTCTTGCTTCTTGTATCTGAATGTCAAATTTTCTATTCAACTCTGTTTTTTTCATCAAGAATGCTTGAAAGTCCTCTATTCCACTGAATGACCATATTTTCCCCTGAAACAAGATACTCAGTTTTGCTGGGTAGGTGATTCTTGGTTTTAATCCCAGCTCCATTGCCCTCCGGAATATCATATTCCATGCCCTTCGATCTCTCAATGTAGAAGCTGCCAGATCCTGTGCTATCCTGATTGTGTTTCCACAATATTGAAATTGTTTCTTCCTGGCTTCTTGTAATATTCTCTCCTTTATCTGGGAATTCTGGAACCTGGCTACAATATTCTTAGGAGTTTTCTTTTGGGGATTTTTTTTTTTTCAGGAGATGATCTGTGGATTCTTTCAACCTCTCTTTTGCCCTCTGGATTTAAAACATCAGGGCAATTTTCCTTGAGAATTTCTTGAAGGATGATTTCTAGATTTTTTCTTTGATCATGGTTTTCAGGCAGTCCAATAATTTTCAGATTATCTCTACTGGATCTATTTTCCAGGTCAGTGGTTTTTCCCATGAGATGTTTCACATTGCCTTCTATTCTTTCATTTGTTTGGATCTGCTTAATAGCATCTTGATTTCTCATAAAGTCACTAGCTTCCATTTGCTCCAGTCTAATACTGAAGGAATGATTCTCCTCAGTGAGCTTTTGAGATTTTTTCCATCTGGCAAAGTCGGCTTTTTAAGGCATTCTTCTCCTCATTGCCTTTTTGAGGCTCTTTTGCCATTTGAGTTAGTCTATTTTTTAAGCTGTTATTTTCCTCAATCAGGCTGTTGACTGTCATTTCATACTTTTCTTGCATCTTACTCATATCTCTACCCAATTTTTCCCCCACTTCTCTTATCTGCTTCGTAAGGTTCTCTGTGGCCTGTAACCAGCTTGTATTTTCATTTGGGGCTTTTGGTGCAGGATTTCTGACCTCCCAGTCCTCCTCCTATTCCATGCTTTGATCCTCTTTGCCCCCAAAATAGGAGTCTAATGTTGAATTTTTCTGTTTATTTTGTTTCTTTTGCCTAGGCATGTTGCCACTCAATTACTTGACTTTTGGGCTTGTTGCCCCAGTAGGCTCTGCCACCAGCCAGGGGAGCTTTTGTCCTAAATGCTGGGCTTTTCCCAGTTGCCTGAGATCTTAGTTGGGTGGCCTCTCTGAAACCTCCACACACTCTGGCAAGCTGGTCACATCCCAAGACCTCCACACCAGACCACAATCTAGATCCAAGAAGGTTAAAGCAAGAGCGATTACCCCCCCAGACTGATTGCTGGATCCCCCTACAGTTCGAAGGCCAGGAGCTGAAGCTGGCCATGTGGCAATGTGGCACAAGCTGCCCTGGATCCTCAATGACTTCTCACCCCCAGGGGAAAGAGGTCATGCTCTCCCAACCAGTTCCAAAGTCCATAGATCACTGACCTCTCACTTTGTCCTAGGCATCTGTGTGTTGATAATTATGGAAACACCACAGCTGCTGGTGTTCTGGGGTCCCTCCAGCTGGCTGCTGGTCAGGCCTCCCTGGGGCTAAAACCTCTGACTCACGCGGACCTGGGCTCGGCTCCCAGAACACTGTGCTGGCTACTCCCTGCCAGGCTGCTGGGCTATCCTCAGCAGGAGGTTACCTTCTCTGTGTCATTTTGTGGGTTCTGGAGCGCCAAAGGTCATTCAGAGTCCCCCTTTTACATAATTTTGAAGTAGTGTGGGTGAGAGCTCTGTGGAACTGCTGTTTCTACTCTGCCATCTTGACTCCGCCCCCTGCTCCTTGTTTCTTATAGCACAATGGTATTCCATAACATGCATATACCACAACTTGTTCAGCCATTCCCCATGGGCACCCCCTTAATTTCCAATTCTTTGCCACCACAAAAAGAGCTGCTATAAATCTTTTTGTACATATGGGTCTTCTTCCCACTTCTATGATCTCTTTGGCATACAACCCTAGAAGTGGTATTGCTGGGTCAAAGGGTATGAAATTATTTATAGCCCTTTGGGCATAATTCCAGATTGCTATCCAGAATGGTTGGATCAGTTCATAACTCCACCAGCAATGCATTAATTTTCCAATTTGTCCACATCCTCTCCAGCATTTGTTATTTTCCTGTTTTGTCATCTTAGCCAATCTGACTGGTGAGATGTGGTACCTCAGAGTTGGGTTTTTTTTTTTTTTTGCTTTTTGGAGGGCAATTGGGCTTAAGTAACTTGCCCAAGGTTACACGGCTAGGTTTTTTTTTTTGTTTGTGTGTGTTAAGTGGCTGAGGCCGGAACCGAACTCAGGTCCTTCTGGCTCCGGGGCCGGCACTCTACTCACTGCGCCACCTAGCCGCCCCATCAGAGTTGTTTTGATTAGCATTTCTCTAATCAATAGTTATTTAGAGCATTTTTTCATATGCTTATAAATATCTTTCATTTCTTCCTCTGAAAATTGTCTGTTCATATCCTTTGACCATTTATCAATTGGGGAATGCCTTGTATTCTTATATATTTGACTCAATTCTCTGTATATTTTAGAAATGAGTCCTTTATCAGTGACATAGGTTGTAAAAATTCTTTCCCAATTTTCCACTTCCCTCCTAATACTGGTTACATTGGCTTTATTTGTACAGAAACTTTTCAATTTCATGTAATCAATATTATCTATTTTGCATTTTATAATGCTCTCTGTTTCTTGTTTGGTCATAAAGTCTTCCCCTCTCCACAAATCTGACAGGTAAACTATTCTTTGCTTTCCCAGATTGTTTACAGTATCAGCCTTTATACCTAGATCATGCACCCATTTAGACTTGATTTTGGTATATGGTGTTAGATGATGATCTATGCTCAGTTTCTGCCATACTGTATTCCAGTTTTCCCAGCAGTTTTTGTCAAATAGTGAGTTCTTATCCCAAAAGCTGGGGTCTTTGGGTTTATCAAACAGTAGATTACTGTAGTCACTGATTGCTGAATCTCGTGTACCCAATCTGATCCATTGATCCACTACTCTATTCCTCAGTCAGTACCAAGTAGTTTTCAGGACTGCTTCTTTATAATACAGATTAAAATCTGGTATAGCTAGTCCACCATCCCTAGTATTTCTTTTCATTAATTCCCTTGATATTCTGGACCTTTTGTTCTTCCAAATGAATTTTGTTACTATTTTTTCTAGCTCTACAAGGTAGTTTTTTTGTAAATTGATTGGTATGGCGCTAAATATCTAATTTAGGTAAAATTGTCATTTTTATTATATTAGCTCGACCCAGCCACGAGCAATTGATGTCTTTCCAATTAGTTAGATCTGACTTTATTTGTGTGATAAGTGTTTTGTAGTTGTGTTCATATAGATCTTGTGTTTGTTTTTTCAGGTCAATCCCCGAATATTTTATAATGTCTACAGTAACTTTAAATGGGATTTCTCTTTCTATCTCTTGCTGTTGAATTTCATTAGAAATATACAGGAATGCCAAGGATTTATGTGGGTTTATTTTATTGCAACTTTGCCAAATGTATTTATTGTCTCAAGTAGCTTTTTTTTGGCTTGATTCTCTAGGATTCTCTAAGTATATCATCATATCGTCTGTAAAGAGTGATAGCTTGGTCTCTTCTTTGCCTAATTTTATTCCTTTCATTCCTTTTTCTTCTCTAATTGCTGCTGCTAACATTTCCAGTACCAGATTGAATAAGAGGGGTAATAGTGGACATCCTTGTTTAATCCCTGATCTTATTGGAAATGCTTCCAGCTTCTCCCCATTACATATAATAACTTGCTGATGGTTTTAAATAGATACTACTTATTTTAAGGAAGGCTCCATTTATTCCTATATACATACATACATACATACATACATACATACATACATACATACATATATATATATATATATATATATATATATATATATATATATGGTTTTTTTGGGGTTTTTTTTGCTTTTTGGAGGGTAATTGGGGTTAAGTAACTTGCCCAAGGTCACACAGCTAGGTTTTTTTGTTTGTGTGTACGTTAAGTGTCTGAGGCTGGAACCGAACTCAGGTCCTTCTGACACCAGGGCCGATGCTGTACTCACTGCGCCACCTAGCCGCCCAATTTTCTAATGTTTTTAATAGGAATGGATGCCGTATTTTGTCAAAAGCCTTTTCTGCATCTATTGATATAATCATGTGGTTTTTGCTAGTTTTATTGTTGATATGATCAATTATACTGATGGTTTTCCTAATATTAAACCATCCTTGCATTCCTGGAGTAAGTCCTACCTGATCAAAGTGTATTATTCTTGTGGTAAGTTGCTGTCAGGGTACATGCCCAAATCAGACAGTGCTTTGGCACAGACATTGTGCTGGTTTTATAGAGGTTCCATAGCCAGGTTACATAAGCTGAAGTTACAGTGAAGTAAGCTGAAACTACAGTGATTAGTCAGTGTACATTTGAATTTCCTGCTGGCCAGAGAAACCCTAGGCTGGGACTCCCACCCATAGATCCATCTGGGGAAAGCAAGGGGTGGAGGTCCTGCCTGTTTAGAGATCAATTAAGGGAAAGGAAGGTGGAGTTCTCTGCTTTACAAATCAATGAAGGAAAGGGAAGGTTGAGTTGCCTGCTTTACAAATCAATAAAGGGAAGGGCAAAGTGGAATAGTATCCAACTGTACATGAGCGATTTTTGTGTATGTGCCATGTACCACTGAGAAGAAGGTATATTCCTTTTTATCCCCATTCAGTTTTCTCCAGAGATCTATCATACTTACCCTCTCTAAAATTCTGTTCACCTCCTTAACTTCTTTCTTGTTTATTTTGAGCTTGGATTTATCAAGTTCAGAGAGGGGGAGATTAAGGTCCCCCACTAGTATAGTTTTGCTATCTATTTCTTCCTCTAATTCCCTTACCTTCTCCTCTAGGAATTTGGATGCTATACCACTTAGTGCATATATGTTAAGTAATGATATTGCTTCATTCTTGATGGTGCCTTTTAGCAGGATATAGTTTCTTTCCTTATCTCTTTTAATTAGATCAATTTTTGCTTTTGCTTTATCTGAGATAAGGATTGTTACCCCTGCTTTTTTTACTTTAGCTGAGGCATGATATATTTTACTCCAGCCTTTTACCTTTACCCTGTGTGTATTACATCCCTCTGTTTCAGATGTGTTTCTTGTAAACAGCATCTTGTAGGATTATGGTTTTTAATCCATTTTGCTACCTGCCTCTGTTTTATGGGAGAGTTCATTCCATTCACATTCAGTTCTGATTATTATCTGTTTCCCTCCATCCTATTCCCTCCCCTGTTTATGCTTATATTTTTCCCCCCTTCTCCCTTCCCCTCCTTAATAGTTTTCCTTTTGACCACTGCCTCCCTCTGTATTCCCTTATCAGCCCCCCTCCCTTTTTCTCCCCTTCCCCCTATAATGGAAATGCAGATCTAAAGATCTTCCCTGCCCTTAGGCCCTTTGATAGGCTTAAGAGACTCTGAGGACCTTGCTTGATTTGAAAATATACTCTCCCTCCTAATAGGCTGAATGTGGTCACATGGACCCTATGACAGGAGGCTTGGTTTTCAGGAATGCCCACACCTTGTTGCTTTGTGATTGGACAGTGGGTTAAGAGGTTTGTGACATTCTCTGAGCCAGGAGAAGGCTATATAATCCCTGAAGTGAGGCTTTGCTTTGGGGCTCACTTTGAGAAGTGTTGTGTGATTTGACCAGATGAGACTTTGGGCAGCCGTTGAGAGCCCCCTGGCTTTGAAAACCCAGATGTTGATGCTTCCCTCTCTGATAACTGTGATATGGTATTGACAGTGGTTGGACAGTTTGGAAGCCTGTCTGCTTGATCTATTTGTTTCTCTGTCTTGTAAGTTCTTTTTGTATGCTTTGAAGTTTGGGGTGCTGACCTTTTTCCCCTTAACTAGGTAAATGGTATGTTTGATTGATTAAAGTAAGCTTGTTAACCCATTTTGAGTTACTTTCCTTTAGAAAAGCAGATCTAAGAACCTGTGTTGGCAGCCACCCTGGGGATGTTGGGGTGCTTGCTGCTACACCCCCTTACTTCTTCCCTCTCTTCTAACCACCTCTCCCTTTTGTAGCCCTTTCCCCCTCCTACTGCCTGTAGGATATTTTAATAATCAGTGAAGTATGTTATTTCTTCTTTGTACCAAGAGTGACAGGAACAATTCTCATGCAAAGCTCCTTTCCCTCCCCTCTTTCCCTCTATTATGATACATTTTGCATCTATTCTCTATAGAGTCCTATGCTTAACTAGTTGTGTTATTCCCTCCTTGCACCAGAACCAATGAGGGAAAAGCTCATATAATACTCATCCTTTCTTTCCCTCTACTATATTGTTTTTATGCCTCTTTGTGTGGCATAATTTACCCTTTTCCACTTCATTCATTCTTCTTCTTCCATTGCAGTCTCTTTGTAGCCCTTAATAAGATTTTTTTTTTATCGTCATTTTGTGTAATTTATACTCATACCCTCTACTTATCCATAAACCATTTGCTCTTATTAAATAACAGGGTCTATGTATGTGTGTGTATTCCTTGTTTACCTTTCTGTGTCTCTTGCATCTCGTAATTGGAGGTTGAATTTTACATTGAGCTCCAGCTTTTTCATCAGGAAGGTCTGGAAATCTGTTATATCGTTGAATGACCATCTCTTTGCCTGGAAGAATATGCTCAGTCTTGCTGGGTAGGTGATCCTTGTTTGTAACCCGAGCTCTTTTGCCTTGAGAAAAATTGTATTCCAATACCTCCAATCTTTCAGTGTAGAGGCTGCCAGATCCTGTCCAATCTTCACTGTGGTTCTTCGATATTTGAATTGTTTCTTTCCGGCTGCTTGAAGTATTTTCTCTTTTACCTGGTAGTTCTGGAGTTTGGCCACAACATTTCAAGGACTTTTCAATTTGGGATCTCTTTCAGGGGGTGTCCAGTGGATTCTCTCAATTTCTATTTTGCCTTCTGGTTCTAGTATCTCAGGGCAGTTTTCCTTGATGAGCTCTTGGAAGATGTTGCCTGGGCTCATGTTTTCATCATGATTTTCTGTTAGGCCTATGATTCTCAGGTTCTCTCTCCTGGATCTGTTTTCCAGGTCAGTTATTTTTCTATTGAGATATTTTACCTTTTTTTCTAATTTTTCATTCTTGATGTTTTCTTTGAGTAATTCTTGGTTCCTCAGAGTTATTCACTTCAATTTGGTTGATTCTAGTTTTTAGCAAATTATTTTCCTGTTAGGTTTTCTAACTCCTTTTCCATATCACCCACTTTTTTTTTTTGTTTTTGGCCTTTTGGTGGGCAATTGGGGTTAAGTAACTTGCCCAAGGTCACACGGCTAGGTTTTTGTTTGTGTGTGCATTAAGTGTCTGAGGCTGGATCCGAACTCAGGTCCTTCTGACTCCAGGGCCGACACTCTACTCACTGTGCCACCTAGCCGCCCCACCCACTTTTCTTTTTTAAGGAGCTGTTTTCTTCATTATAGTGTTTTTCTAATTTTGCAATTTTGATTTTAAAAGAATTATTCATTTTTTCTTCTATCTCTCTCATTTGGTTTTCAAAGTTACTTTTGAGCTCATCTAGGAAAGCTTTCTGTGCTTGGGACAGAATCCCTGTTGATGCTTCAGCTGTGGGTGTGGAGTCCACATTGTCTCCCTCTGCATTTAGTTCCTCCCCTTGAGGATAGTAGGACTCCAGAGTCTTTGTCTTTGCAGTCTTCTTTCTATCCATTTTGAGGCAGGGCCCTAGCCACACCCTTCCTCTAGGGTTTCCAAGCCTTTACTGTTTAAGGTTTTGCCCTGGGGCAATGATTAAGATGTTTTCAGGGTTAGAAGGGGGGGATTGGAGCTGCCAGGGTTCACTCTGCCATCCTGATCCTTGGAGGTCCTGATAGGGGCTTTTTAAATTTCTGGCCTATGGGGTCCCAGGTGTATTTGCTATGCCTGACAAGGGCCCTGCATTTCGTTCTTTCCTTGCTCTTTCCAGTCCCAGGCCTTTGGTGGTAGGCCTGGTAGTGGCCCTTGTGGTTGGTGGGACGACTTGCCCCCCTTGTTGATCAGGCCTCTGCCGGCTGCACCATCCCAGCCTGCCTCACTTTTTTGTTTTTTTTAAAACAGATGGGGAAACTGAGACTGAACAAGGTTAAGTGATTTACCCAGGATGATAAAACTAGTAAGTTTCCAAGGTGGGATTTGAGCTCAGGTCTTCTTGCTTCTTGAAAACAGCTAATGTCTTATTTGACCAAATATCATTTCTATGGTTTGGGGCATAACACCTTTTCTGCAGTATTTGGATCTGCCTGAGAAGGGATATCAAAGTGCTTTGGTCTGCCTGGGAAAGCTGAGGAAACATGACTGTTCTGTTCGTGGATTTGTGCTTGTGAGGTCAGAAATCTTTCCTTCTATGCTTCTGGTGAAAGCCCAGCTACCGATTCAGCCCTGCCTGTGCTGGGATGTTTGGAGGTGGGCAAGAGAGGGGCAACCCCAGACAGAGCTCTGAGAGCCGCCACCATGTCTGCAGCAGCCCCTGGAGCCTGTCCCTCCCTGGCCCTGGACAGGCCTGGGCGTCCTTTCCTGGGCCCTCCTAGAGGAGCTCTCAGGGGCTGGGTCAGCTCTGCAGGAAGAGGCCAGTCCTGGCAGCTGGTCATGGATCAGAGAGGTGTGGGTGAGGTGCGTCAGTCCTCTGAACTTTGCAGGTTCTGTTTGCAGCTGGTTAGTTCATCTTCTCCTAACAGATTTTAATGCTCATTATTGTCTTGAGAGACTGAAGGAAAAGCCGGGTTTGTATGTATTTCAAGGTCAAGGGATCTAAGTCTGGAAAGTAGACAAGGGCTAGTGGCTGATATATTTATTATTCTCCTCATCATTGGACCCAGGCCTTACATAGCAAGCTCTAAGGTTTGTAAAGTGCTCTACTTAACCCCTGTGAACAGATTATGGAAGGACAGGTGCTCGCTGTGGGTCTCTCACAACCACCCTGGGAGGTCTGGTGCAATTTTTACCCCCGTTTTACAGATGAGGAAACTGAGGCCCAGGTAGGCTAAGCGATTTGCTAAGGGTCACACAGCTATTAACTGAGGCAGGATTTCAACTCGGGTCCTGTCTTCCTGACTAGCACTCTTCCCCACTGTACCACCTAGCTGCCTCTAAAATGAATAATAGTAATAAGAATTATATTGTGTTTTTTGGCTGGATCTCTGCTTTCATCAGTGGAGGGAATTCCCATCGAGGAAACTCCCTCAGCAGTGCAGGTTTGCCCCTTCTATGTAACTTGGCTGGTAGAGAGTGATCTGGGGAGGCAAGGCTTGAACCCAGGTCCTGCTGATTCTATCCCCCAAATCTCTGTTCTGCCCTTTGGCTGTGTGACCTTTACCCAGCTGACACTCTATTCCCTCATCTGTAAAATGAGAGACTTGAACTCACTGTCTCGGTAGAGTTCTTTTCAGAGGGCATTGACTCTGCAGACTTTCACTGTGGGCAGTCCATCCCGTGATTGGATAACTGTGTTAGCATTTTCAAGCATGAATTGGCCTCTGAGCCTCCACACTTCAGGCACCCTGGGGTCTGAGGAGAACGGGTCTAATCCATCCATATGGAGGGACCCTCTGCCTCTCATTCACTCACAAGCCATTGTCAGTGCCCACTGTACTTGGGTGCCATGCCCAGCCCTAGAGATGGCATCATCTTGACGAGGAGGATTTCCTGGACAGTGCTGTCTACTCAGATGCTTTCTTAGAGTCAATGAGCACAGTGGGCTTTTGGGGTCTTTGGAATTTTTTGGTGGTGAGGATGCTGTGAAATAATGTTTGCTCAAGTCAGCCTGGTCCTTTCACGTCCTCCTCCTTCATCAAGGATTGCCTACAAAGCACGTGAAAAGTATCCCCTTAAAATTCTGGGTAATTATATCTAGCCTTCATGTGATGCATTAAAGCTCATCAGACACCTTGCATATGTGATCTCATTAAGTCCTGGGAGATGGGTGCTTTTATTATCCCCACTTTTCAGACGAGGGAACTGGGGCAAACAGGTTAAGTGACTTACCCAGGGTCACCCAGTTAATAAGTGCCTTAAGGAAGTCTTCCTAACTGATTAGGGTGGATAGTTTGGTAAGTACATGTATGGATGAATGTTCTCCTAGCTTCTTTTTTCCCTTATAATAGCATGGGAGAGTTTTATTTGTTTTAGGAGATATTATATGGTGATGAGTCATGGAATCTCACTGTCCCTAAAAAATTGAAGCTGAGGTTCAGTCATAATGGGGCAATGAGGAGGTGTCTGGTGGGTGTGAGATGGCTCAACAGATTGTAGATAAGGAATTTCACAAGAGAAGCATGCAACAGGCACTATCAGGGAAAGGGGCCAGGGATGCAAAAGCCCAAAAAATGAACTAGTGGTAACCAGACAAAGACCAGGCCTCCCAGTGGGTTGGGTGAAACCCCTGTGAACAGATTACGGAAGGACAGGTGCTCGCTGTGGGTCTCTTTGAAGGAAATTCTCACATCGATGAGATTAAAAATTAATTGGACATGCAGAATTAGCTAATGCATGCTCACCACTACTCTGGTATGTGTAACTAATAGTTCCCAGCAGGCTCATAAGAGCATTCTAATTATACAATTAAATTGATATGTCCTGCCCATGTGTATTTATATCTAAACCCAAAATACCATCTCCATTTCCTCCCTTTGGTCTAGAGCTGCCCTTTTACTCACAGGAAGTGTCTGATAAATGCTTGTTGACTTCTTCATCCATGGTATTCCGTCTCCCTCTCACTACCTTAGCCCTGGCTGGACATCCACTCTCTTCTTACCTCAACTCCTTGGAGTCCCTCGTGTCCTTTAAGGCTCAATTCAAACTCCTCTTTCTCCCCAGGGTCATTGCTGGTGCCTCCAGCTGCGCCTTCCCGTCCAAAGTTGTCTTGAGTCTGCTCTATATGTCTCTTGTATAGATCTATATGTTTATGTGTTGCTTCTTTTGATAGAGAAATGATATGGGGAGAGAGCCTACTCTTTCTGAGGGTTCTTGAACTCTGATTTTTTGTGTCTCCAGCACATGGCACAAAGTAGATAAAAAATAAATGCATTGCTATACACAGAGCATCATCCTAGGGCCTGGGGGAGATAAACAGTGTAGCTAAGATGGCTCCTGCCCTCATGGAGCCTAAAGTATAGAAGGCAAAGAAGGCCAAAGTGAGGACAGCTGACTATAGATTCATGCGGGTGCAAAGGGACCTCAGACAGGTCTGTGCAGTGGCTGGAAGCAAGGGCCGATGGTACAATGCTGAAGCTGGGCACCAGCCTAGAAGGAAACAGTCGGGCGCTTATGCTCAGAATGGACGGAGGTTGACTAGGATGCTGAGTGCAAGGAGGTACCAGTATTTCTATTACTGTGTACAAATGAGCAAGTCGGACCCAGTGGCCTCTGAGGGCCTCTCTTGCTCTACATGGATGATCCATCGAGCTTATATGAGACCTTTTCCCATCTCTCCAGTGTTGGGAGTGACCTTCCTCCACCAAAAATGACTTCACATGGGACTTCATATTTCCTTATTATGTCAGTCATTCAACAAGCATTTATTTAGACCTTACTATGCTCCAGGAGCTTCTAAGCACTGAAGGGCACACAGGGTCCCTACTTTCAAGGAGTTCACATTCCAATGGGAAAGACAATACATAAAGAATACATGAGACATAGTGTAAACAGGAAGTGATCTCAGAGGGAGAGGACTTTAAAAATTGTATGTGATGGGGGTTGCACCCTGTTGGAATAAGTGTGCAGATAGTAATGAGGGTGCTGTCCCATGGTGGAGCAAGCTCTGAGCTGCCCTGGATACTTCAGGGAAACGTGCCTACCTCTGAAAGACTTTTTTTCCCTCCAGAGGGGGGAAGGCAAGGCAATTGGGGTTAAATGACTAGCCCAAGGTCACACAGCTAGTAAGTGTGTCAAGTGTCTGAGGCTGGATTTGAACTCAGGTCCTCCTGACTCCAGGACTGGTGCTCTACTCACTGTGTCACCTAGCCGCCCCCTCCCCTCATTGCCTTTTCAAACTCCTATTTCCTGCCCTGGGCACCCGACAGTAATCCTGAGACTGGTAGTGTACAGGCTTGGAAAGTCTGAAATTGAGAGTTTTGACAGTGCCTAGACCTCTCAGTAAGAACCTGCTGGCAGCCAGGGCTCTGCAATAGAAATGATGACTAACCCCTGCCCTGGTTTGCCAGAAGACACAAGTTTGAATGCAATTGCTTGTACTGTGCCAAGCCAAGGTGAAATGTAAAATCTATTTATCAGCAGCCCTGCAGACTGCATCAGGTCTTTATATATCAACTCCAAGGATTGTTTAACTATAGTCATGGTGCTGCTACTTGTTTAAACTAACTTAAACATGTAGCTGTCCTATAAAGGTTCTAAACTCCTTGTTTTCATGTGTGCATTTTAACCAGACCAAAAATGTTTTAATTGGGAAATCAACCAGGAGGTTTTCACAATGTAACTGTAACTAAAATTGCTACAATTTCATCCTCCTCTATCCAGTGCTTAAGCCTGACACTATTCCCTCTAGCCCAGAACCCAGAGAGGATAAATTGAATGGAATTAACTCACCCATGTCAAAGTTCCATCTCCCCACTATGCGTTTCACTGGGGTCGAACTCTGCCTGAGAAGGGTATCCCACTAGGGAGAGTCCAGACGCAATAGGTCAAGGTGAGAGAATAAGACCCCAAGCTGTCTGTACTCCTGCCCATTTTCAAAGACTCAAGCCAACAAAGGAAGACAAATCAAAAGCCAACTCTCAATCCTTCAAAAGTTAGCACTGGTGTTTGTGAAATGTTGAAGGGTCTGTAGTCACTTTCACCAGCAGCAATTCCTCTTGGGCTCATTCCCCAGGGGCATTACTGCACAGAGCCTGGGTAAAGTGCATTGAGCCCAAGCAGGAAGCTAGACTCAGTCCAGGCTTCTACTCAGCGAGACAAGAAAGCATCCTCCAGAGTCAGGATACCAGCTGCCTTCTGACTCTGTCTCCAAAAAGTCAGGCAAAAGCAGAGGCAAAGTTAACCTGGCGAGGAGAGAGGGGTTCCCTTTGGTTGGAAACCCATCCTCTTCCCTGCATTAACATAAAGAAACCAATCCCCACTTTGTATGGGAGCATGACAGCCTGCCTGGGGAGGCAGAAATATGTCCCCAGGCCTTCCACTTCCCATCAGAGCCAGCAGAGGGGTATCAGCTGTGGCTGGATGTTGGGGCAGGATAAGCCAAAGACAGTTCCATGAGTCCTGCATTCTGGGAAGAAATCCTCACTTGTCCCTGTGTCCTGGGCCTTTTACACCAGTTTCTTGGCTTCAAAGAAACTTTTTGCTTTTTGGAGGGCAATTGGAGTTAAGTGACTTGCCTAAGATCACACAGCTAGTATGTGTGTTGAGTGTCTGAGGCCTGATTTGAATTCAGATCCTCCTGACTTCAGGGCTGGTACTCTATTTACTGCACCACCTAGCTGTCCCCAAAGAAACTCTTGAGGTGCCTCATCTGCTAGACACTGATGGCCACAAGGATGAGAGTCTGGACGATCGACCACCACAGAATTCACTGATTTGTGCTTTCACTCATCTGGCACCTCTGGTAATTCTTCTGAATCTTGTCTACTTGGTCCACTAGCTGCCCAACTCCGAGCTGCAGCCCCCTCAGCTTGGCTTTGGCAGCAATCTCATTGTCATTGGCATGTTCACCTACCCTTAGCATGCTTCCAGCAAAGAGGGAAAACTTGGTGGAATTGGAGTGTAGGCAGATCGGGTGCTCCCCAGGAGTGTGAGAAGTGAAAGTGAACATGCCCTCAGAGCCATATTGCCTGGAAAGAATAACCTTGTCTTTTGGATCTTTAACTTCTATGAACATGCCCAGGTCAGGGGTGGTCATGTACTGGGGTCTGGTAGTTCCCTTCAGGGAGGGAGAGGAGGAGGGGCTCCATTTCGGAAGCAAGGTCACTGCCCCCCTCCCAAGCCAGCCACTATCCCCACCCTGCACCAGTCCTACCCAAGTTTCTGCCCCCCACCCACACCCCTTTCCCTGCAGGGCCACGTCCTACACTATATATTGAATACCTTTATACTCCTTGACCTAATTAATTGATATATTAATGCAGACATAAGGTTTAGGGGTCTGATATTGAGGCATCAAGAGCCAAGAGATAAGGAGACAAAATGGCCTGATGTCTCTTTTTGGAGATCAGGCTCGCCCAGGTTTAAAACTAGTCTGGGTTCAGAACTGAAAGGAGATAAAGAGGGGACCCCACAGTCCCGATGGGCTCAACAGCATTTTTTATTATTAGAAGTCCATTTTTTACTTTAACTTTTCTGTGTCTATGTTATTCATCTCCTCTCCACTCTCTCAATAGAGTGTAAACATCTTCAGGGCTAGGCTGTTTTTGTTTTTTGTCTTTTCCCCCTGATAGCTAGCAAGGGAGTAATGGATGCTTAATAAATAGCTTGTTGAATGGAATGGTAACCTTGAGAGCAGGAACTATCTCAAATTTTTTTTGTCTTATAACCCTAGTGTCTAGCATAATGCCAGGCAAACAGGAGTCACTTAATAGTCTTATTGAATTGAACTAGAAGGACATGGAAGCATTGCAGTTGTTACCCCAATGAAAAGCAAGCACTCTCTGGGTTAATCTGGAAGTCATCTGACCCAGACTTAAATAGTCTGCTGACCTATTAAACTGCTGGACCATTGCAAGACATGAGGGATTCTGTCCAGTTCAAGGACTAGCCTTTTGGGAGGGTTGGTGTAGGAATCTGGAAAGCCTCAATCTAAGTACTGCCTCTGATACATGCTACTGTGTGGCCTTGGGCAAATCACTTCACATCTCAGTACCTCCAGGCAAATAAATCACAGAGAAGTTTCTGATCTTCAGTAGAGGAGAGAATTTTCATACTGGGAGCTCCCCACACCAATGATAGCACATTCCGAGTCAAGAAACCAAACCAAACATCCTGGAATAGTACAACACTAGTATTATACAGCCCTAAGACTATCCTCAGTTGTGATTCCTCTGCAAGCTTTTAGGGTTTCCGTCCACTTAAAAATCATAGCTTGTGAGCCCCCACCAATGTGTTTCTTTTACCAGGTAACCAGAGGACAGGTTAGTTCAAAATGAAAGGCATCCATCAATCATCAGGTCTAAGGGAGGAGAGACTCTTCCTTGAACATGCACACAGAGTTAGATTCTCCTATATCAGGAGTTGGAGAGGGGACCCAGGCAGGGAAGACATGTGGTCTCTTGTGTGGAGGGGACACCTATGTGGTCAAGAACAATATGCACCTCCAGTGTGCTGACTTTTTTTCTTTGCTATGTGGTTTTTTTGCCCAGTTTCTGCTGCTGCTCTCTCCTAGTCTTTTGTGTGGTTCATATACTTGTATGGGGAAGACTCAGTTCTTTAATCTATGACCCCAGGGGCTACTACTGTATATTGTAGATAGCTCAGCAGCCAAAGAAAACCCTGTGACTCACATACTCAATTGTAACTCTTTCCCTCTTAGTTTAAACTCTTATCTGAGTTATGATCTGTAAAAACATCTGTTCTGTGTGGGTCCTTTCCAACCATACCAGGGACCCCAGTTAGCAAAACTGTGCTTAGCAAAAAGTGCTGGGTGGAAGTGTAGTGATGGGATTCCTTTCTACCCCCAGGATGCTCCTGTGTTATCATGCAAATGAATTTGAGAGCAAAGGTGCATCAAGCTTCAGGGGTGGCCTTAAGGCCGTGAATTATTCTGTAAAATTTGTATTCAGTCAAAAGGCCGCACTTAAGGACCTAGAAGGCCACATGTGGCCTTAAGGCTGCAGGTTCCCCACCCCCAAAGTGGAACCAATGGAGCTGAGGACCTCTGCCCCTGCCTCTCTTCTCCACTAAGACACCAAGTTGCTTATAACTTTCTATAACACATGATACTTTTTCTTCTAATTTAGATGCAGAACGTATGGTGATAAATATAATGTTGTTAATTAGTAGATAGGAAGTAGGTACAGATTGAAGCTTCTTCCAGCAGCAAGAAACTGAGGAGTAGGAGTGTCAACTCTCGAGAATGTAGCATTGGATATGCTGGTGATTGCTGAAGTTGGGCTGAAATTAGAATCAAGTCCAAAGCAAAATCATTGTTTTCTTGGGGGAGAAATGTAACCTCACTGCCTGGAGCAGAGGAAGCATGAAGGAAGGAAGGAAGGGAGGAAGGAGGGAAGGAAGGAAGGAAGGAAGGGAGGGAGAGAGGAAGGGAGGGAGGGAAGAAGGGAAAGAAAAAAAGGAAGGAAGGGAAAGAAAGAAAGAAGAAACGGTAAATTCAGAATGTTCTATCCTCATAAAAATCCTTCTAAAGGACTTTACTGGTTTGATTTTTAGTGCCTTACATTTCCTATGCACCAGTTTACTATTGATGAAAAAGCCCCTTTTTGGGCCTCTAATTGAATTCTCCAAAGGGTGCCTATACCCTTAAGGTTGTTTCCAATAGGGAACTTTTGTTTGT
The DNA here is from genome assembly GCA_011680675.1 of Gymnobelideus leadbeateri. NCBI lineage: Eukaryota > Metazoa > Chordata > Mammalia > Diprotodontia > Petauridae > Gymnobelideus > Gymnobelideus leadbeateri. The sequence goes on along the minus strand of WOXC01010220.1, from coordinate 978,089 downwards.
CAGTAAAAATTGAATTATGTGCTACTTTTACTTTCCAGATGTTTTCCTGGAAAAATTCTAAAATGAAAATTTAACCTAAGTACTTATTTAATCATTCCCTCCAGCGCCATTCCTTCTCCTGTCTGTCTCTGACCCTCTACAAAAGTGATTCCTCATGCCTGGAATGGGCTGCCTTCTCACCTCCACCTCATCAAATTCCTTCCAAGCTCCTCTCAGGGGCTCCCTCCTGGGGAGGCTTTTCCTGGCTCCCCAGTTATTAGCCCTCTGCCCCTCTCAAAATGATCATATCTGTGCTGTGAATTTCTTTAACAGTTCCTATCTCCCATGGTTGTTGTGAAGATAAAATGAGAAGGTACTTGTAAAGTGCAAACCTTAAAGTGTTATTGTTTTATTATTATGTTTTTATTATTTTTTATTATTATTTTTGGAGGGGCAAAGGCAGGGCAATTGGGGTTAAGTGACTTGCCCTAGGTCACATAGCTAGTAAGTGTTAAGTGTCTGAGGCTGGATTTGAACTGGATTTTGGTCCTCCTGACTCCAGGGCCAGTACTCTATTCACTGTGCCACCTAGGTGCCCCATAAGCATTTCTTAAGCACATTTTATGTGCCAGGCACTGTGCCAAGTGCTGGGGCCACAAAGGAAGGCAAAGGCAAACCCTGACATCAAGGAGCTCACCCCTAATGGGAGAGATAACATGCCAGCAACTCCAGACAGTAGAATGAAAGCTCCTTGAGAGTAGGGGCTGTTTCATTTTTAGCTTTTATCCCTGGGGCCTGGCATGGGGCCGGGCATCTGTGTCCTGGGTATCCCTATTTAATTGGCCAGAGCCTTCTTTTGACACCTAGAACCCATTCATGATTCTTGGAACTACTCACGGATGTATACATTTCAATGGATAGAAATGAGGTATGTGATGGATCAAACCATCACCCCCACCACTGTCTGTATTATTTTGATTGCTTATTGTATATCGAACCTGAAAGTGAAACCCCCATTTGGGAAGATTCAGTCCTAAACTGAAGAAATATTTATTAAGTGTGGTCTATTGTGAACCTTTCTATTTGCATTTTAAGAAAGAGTGAAGTGTTCCTTGGAACATAATTCATAAGTCTGCAAAGTAATTTCCTTAAAGTATAGATCTGATCTTGCTGGTACCCTCCTCAGTAAACAGCATGGCTCCCTATTACCTTTAGGAGCAAAGATGAACTTTTCTGTTTGGTCTTTAAAACTCTTCCCAACTTGGCCCCAACCTGCTTTTTCATCCCTATCCCATACTACTTTCCTTCAAACTTGAGGTTCTAGTCAATCTAGTTTCTATTAAGAAATACATGCAGCCCCATTTCCATCTCTTTGTCTTTCCCATACCTGGAACTCACTCCCTGCTCATCTTCCCCTGTTAGGCTCCTGAGCTGCCTTCAAAGTTGTTGCTCAGTCCTTACAGTCATGTGCAACTCTCTGACCCCATTGGCGTTTTTGTGGCAAAGATACTGAAGTGATTTACCATTTCCTTCTAATTTTAAAGATGCAGAAACTGAGGCGAACAGGTTGAGTTAGCCTTGCCTAAGGTCACCCAGCTAGTAAGTGTCTGAGGCTGTACTTGAACTCAGAAAGATGAGTCTCCCTGGCTGCAGGCCCAGCACTCTGTACACTATACCACCTAGCTGCCCTTTGTACACAGTAGATCAGTAATGCTTGTTGATTGATTGATTGCTTGTGGTTAACAGGAGGATGAAGAACAAAATTGTGCCATCTTCTCCAAAGATGGCCCCCATCTTGAGTCTTTTAGAAGTCTTTCTGACTCCTTCACTGTAGGACACTTCTTTTTGGACAAGTCACACAGGAAATGTGGCACCAAAATTTGTTTTCTTCAATCCAAACTTTTCTGGAGTTCATCACCTAACAACTTTAGAAATGTTGCTGTGATGGCAGCTGAGCTGTCTACTTTGGGCCCAAATTAAGGTTAATTGCGACTGAGCGTCCTCACGCATACAACGAGATGTTGCTTTTAACCTGTCAGGGTTATCAGTGGGTGCCAAGAATAAGGAATTAAGATGTGAAAAATGATTCAGGTCGGAGCTGGCGGGCCTGCGTCAGCCAAGGGAAAGCACAGTCTTACCAGAACTCTTTGTAGAAGTATGTGGGGTTTGGCCCTTTCAGAGCTTGGGAGCTTGTTTTTATATTCAAAACAAGAGATGGTTAGGAAAAATCAGGGCTTCATCCCTCTTGACTTTCGGGAATTCTGAAAACTTGAACCATTATTTTAGTTGAGCAAATAACTCTTGTTTCTCATGAAAACAAGCGCAACTGACCTGATGACTTAAAGCTGTGCTCATTTTCATCCCAGCACTTTAAGGTTTAACTGGTCTAGAACAGATCTCTGAGCCCATCCAGTCCAATCACCTCCGTTTAGGTGATGTGAAGCTACTTGCCCACAGTCACACAGCTACTAAATGGAAAGGTTGACTTGAGTCTGGGTCCTCTAACTCCAAAGTTAGTGTTCTTTCTGCTCCCAAAGAAAAATACATGTCCCCTCTGGATAGGTTGTGTCTGACACGTAATAATGGATCGAAGTTTAGACCTACTTCACTTTGGAAAATTGATAGTTACATTTTCTTTCTTCACAGCATGCTATAAGCCTGTTGTACCCATCAATTCAATTTGTAAAATCCTTGAGCTAGAGCCTGACATACATTAGAGACTGTCTAATCTGGTTCCCTCAATTTACAAAGGAGAATGAGGCCTATAGAGCTTCTGTGATTGGTTCAAGATCACCCAGGGAGTAAGCATCAAAGGCAGGATCTGAACCCACATCCTTTGACAAAAGCCAGTGCTTGTTCTATCAAATCATGCTGCCCCCTTCAATTCAATAAGCATGTATTAAATGTCTGCTGAGTGCGTCTCTGTGTATGAGCATGTTGAGTACCCCTATTCGAAGGTAAGCTTCTAGAAGTCCCAGACTTAGGTGTCTATTGCTGTCTTGGTGCTCTCGGGATCAGAAATATGCCTGGCAAATAGTAGGTGCCTAATAAATGTTTCTTGATTTATTGCATATGTTAGGATCATATCAGATCCTACAAAGAGTCTGGCATAACTATACTCCTGGAAAAAAATGAGTGATGAAGAATGTTTATTGTCTAAACTGTGACATGTAGTTAGGCAGAAAACTTATCCAGCTTATATATCAGTATGGGTGTGTGTGTATGTGTGTGTGTATGTATGTGTGTGTATGTGTGTATGAGTGTGTGTATGTGTGTGTGAATGTGTGTATGTGTGTGTAAGTGTGTGTATGTGTGCATGAGTGTGTGTATGTGTGTGTATGTATGTGTATGTGTGTGAATGTGTGTATGTGTGTGTATGTGTGTGTATATGTGTGTGTGTGTCTGGGTATGGGTATATATGTGTAGATATGTATGTAGACAGATATATTTATATATATAATATATATCTATAGAGAGAGCAAGATTTTCTCTCTCTCTCTCTCTTTCTCTCTATCTCTCTCTCTGTCTCTCTTTCTCTCTCTCTTTCTCTCTTTCTCTCTCTCTCTCTCTCCTCTCTCTCTCTTTCTTTCTTTCTCTCTCTTTCTTTCTCTCTCTCTCTCTGTCTCTCTCTGTCTCTCTCTTTCTCTTTCTCTCTCTCTGTCTCTCTTTCTCTTTCTCTCTCTCTCTCTTTCTCTCTCTCTCTTTCTCTCTCTCTCTCTCTCTTTCTCTCTCTCTATCTCTCTCTCTCTCTCTGTCTCTCTCTCTGTCTCTCTCTCTCTGCCTCTCTCTCTGTCTCTCTCTCCCCCTCTCTCTCTGTCTCTCTCTCTGTCTCTCTCTGTCTCTCTCTCTGTCTCTCTCTCTCTCTCAGCAATAGGAAGAGAGCAGGTTGGATCATCTCTGGAAACAGCAACTTTTTAAAAATAGTCTGTTGGTGAGCTTGTAGTGGGGATGGACAGGGGTCCCATAGGATGGGGAGGTGTGGGTGGTTTGCGGTTTGTTTCATTGCAAAAATACACACACCAAGAAATCCCAGATCCACTGGGGAGTATTTGAGCAGGGACCAGGTACTGTGTAGGTGTACAAAAGCAAAAATGGAAATGATCCTTGACCTTTGGGAACTCACATTCTATTGGAATATATAAAACTGGAACTGAATCAGTGAATGAGTGAAAATGCATTTGTTAAGTGCTTGCTGTGTGCTAAGGATGCAAATAGAAGAGCAGAGATCGTCCCTGCTCTCAAGCATTCTCCCAGGAAAAAGAAATAGAGAACAGCCTAAATATTCATCATATGAGTCAGGTTTAATAATGCAGTAAGCTTTAAAAAAATCATAAAAAATAGGGGCGGCTAGGTGGCGCAGTGAGTAAGAGAGTCGGCCTCAGAGTTGGGATGACCCGAGATTGAAACCGGCCTCAGAAAATGAGCACCCACACACAGATAATGACTGGCCGTGTAACCTTGAGCAAGTTACTTAACCCCAATTGCTTTAAAAAAAATCATAAAAAATATAAAATGCAGAGAAATAGTGCCCTGTGGTGCTACACATCTATGTAAGAGGGACCCTTGCCCTGTGTACTTCTTGATTAGCTGGTACAGTGGATAAGGCTGGGCCTGGAGTCAGGAAGACTTGAGTTCAAATCCAGCCTCAGATACTTACCAGCTGTGTGATCCTGGGCAAGTCACTTAACCTCTGTCTGCCTCCATTTCCTCATCTGTAAAATGGGGATAACAATATCACTTATCACCCAGGGTTGTTGTGTGGATCAAATGAGACAATATTTTGTAAAGTGCTTTGCAAATCTTAAAGCCATTGTAAATGCTGGCCATGATAATGCTGCTGCTTTGGGAACCAGTGGTCTATTAGAAGTGCTGCTGGGCAGGGCCTGACTTAAGCTGGCCCAAGCTTGGAGTTAGAATGGAATGAGACACTTATCTACTACTCAGTGCCTCCCGTCACTGGATCTTCCATCTCTGCAGCCAATCAGAAGACTTGTCATGGTTATACAGCACATACACACAAACTCCTGAGTCATTATGTGCAGAAACTGGCTCTCCCCAAGCTTCCACATGGTCTCTTGTACCCTATTCACAGGCAGAGCATGTCCTCATATGTTTGAAAAACTGGCTCTCAGTTATTACAATCCTTCAAAACTTGGAGTTCTAATGGACTTTGGAGTCTCTCTGGTCCAGGTGGGGATGACCTCCAGTCATTCCCATTTTGGGGTGACGTTCATTGTCCATATGGCATTAAGCCCTAGAATACAATATAGTTTTTTAATGAGATTCAGAACTTCTCCAAGAAGTTATGCCTCGCTACCAACACAGGAAAAACCAAGCATCTGGCAGATGACTTTTGTCCAGATAATGATATGAGGTTGGATGGATGGCCCCTTGCATTGGTCCATCAATGTCTGTTGTTGTTGTTCTATCCTGACCCCATGGACATAGCCTGCTGACATTGTCTGTGAGGTTTCTTGGCAAAGATACTGGAGTGGTTTGTCAGTTCCTTCTCCAGTGGATTAAGGCAAACAGAGATTAAGTGACTTGCCCAGGGTCATAGCTAATAAGTGTCTGAGGCTGGATTTGAACTCAGATCTTCTTGACTTGAGGCCCAAGGCTCTATCTACTGAGTCACCTAACAGTTCCTATCAGTGCCAATTAGATAAATTAATGGATAGAGTGCTTAACTTGGAGTTAGAAAGCCCTGAGTTAAAATCTAGCCACAGACTAGCTTTAAGGGATGTCACAGGGCTAGTCTCTGGCCTACCTTTGATGCTACATGGCTGTGAGCCATGGAATCCTACAGTCTGATACACTGAAGGTGAGGTCCATACAAAGGGCAATGGAGAGACATGTGGCGTGTGTGTGAACAGGCTCTGCCCCATTATGGACGTGTAGGAGAAGGACTAATGGTGAAGTGTGTGGGATGCTGCAGTGGGTGATGCCAGCTTCTCAGCTGTTCTTCCATCCCTCGACTTCCTGCACAGCCAGAGCAGAAGTTACGAAACTCTCTCCTTTCTTCAATAGTCAGTTCTGAGAGAGTGGGCTCAAGTTTGGCGTGCCATATGAATGAAGAAAATGTCAAGGAAACATGTGGGGCTGGGTGTGCCTTGTCACTCCTGGTTGTTGGTGCCCTTATCTCCTTTCACTGAAAAAGTTCACTAGTTGCTCTCTGGCTGACCCCTTTCCAGATGTGGCGTCTAAGGTGACACCTATCACCTAAGAGAGGTTAGTTTTTAGTATTTATATTCACTCTGTGCAGGGACCTATTGTCCAATCTATGAGCTCCAGAGTGAAATGGGTTTGAGGCTTGGTCTTTCATCAAGAAATGTAGCCAGTCAACCCAAAGGAAAAAGGCAGCTTTTGGCCATCAAAATGTACTGTCCCCTGGGCAGAGCACCTCTAGGTAAGGATGGAAAGGAGAGGAGAGGAGAAGAGGGGAGGGAAGAGGAGGGTAAAGGAGGGGTGGAGAGGCTACTTACAGGTTGGGTTTGTCCTTCATCTCCAAGAGGACCATGATATCAGGGAAATGATGACGTGACTTGTAGTTGACTTGGATTTGAGAGAAGGAGGGCTATGCAAGGTCATCAACCTCACTATCTACTCCAGAGCCATCTGGGTCCAGTACCAGATATTCATCAGGATGACTGGAAATGTTCCAGGATGCAGTGGGAGACTCCAGCCCTTTAAGGTCTTTGCAGGTTCTCACTGAGAGTGAGGTAAGGCCCATTCAGTGAATAGGCCTCTTTAAGAAGTTAATCAAGGGGATGGCCCCTTTAATCAAGAAAGAAAAAAAAATAATGTTTCTCTTTTGACCAGGAAACCTGAGGGTCCTCCCAGTTTGATTTTTTTTTCTTTGTTGATTGGGGGTCTCCCAATGCATCCTGGGCCATCTCCAGTCATTCTGATAAATATCTGGTCACTGAACCCAGATGGCTCTGGAGGAGACAGTGAGGCCAGTGACCTTGCACAGCCCTCCTTCACTCAAATCCAAGTCAACTGCAAGTCATATCATCATTTCCCTGATGCCATGGGACAAGGAACGAAGGACAAACACACAACACAACAATACACAAGATAGATTAAACAGGTTGGATCATTATGGCTACCAGTATACTCTCAAATTTTGTCTCAGATACTTACAGGCTTGTGTGACCCTAGGCAAGTCACTTAACTCTGCCTCAGTTTCCTCATCTGTACAATGAGCTGGAGAAGGAAATGACAAACCCCTCCAGTATCTCTGCCAAGAAAACCCCACATGGGGTCCTGGAGAATCAGACAGGACTGGAAACAGCTGAACTGGACTAGATTATGGACTCCAGTGTTCTGACCTAGTCTGTTCCATTTCTGATACCCATTCACCTGAGATCAGGAAAGAAGAAACATGGGAGGGATGGAAGGAACAGCAGCAGCATGTGTTCATGGCCGCATGGCAGCCAGTGGAGGGAGGTACTGTCAGTCCCAATGCATTTCCCCCCACCAAGAAACTTTGGGTAGTTCATCCTCCTCATTAAAAAAATACCAGGAAAGAGACAATTGTTTTTATCCATTCAAGCATGTACATGTGTTCAGTTTTTTCTCAGCAACCAATTAAAAGGCTTTCCATCACTTTGTAGTGGGCTGACAGGAAGCAGTCAAAAGATATTCCACACGCTCTGAATCAGAGATTGTGACTCTATCACTCTTCATCTCTCCATGGGGTGGATGCCAGGCATGCTCTAAGGGCTATCTCCTCACTGGCCAGTTCCCCTACCCCCATCCCCAGCTGTCACATTCAGATACCCTATTCTTATAGAAGCAGGAGCCATGATCCTTGCCCTCATGGTGCTTACAATCTAATCAGAAAAACAAGATATAAAAAACCCATGAAAAGTCGAATGAAGCCCAAGGGCAGTGAAGACATGAAATGGTACCAGAGTTCAGAAGAGGAAGAGACACCTGTATGAGATGTGACAGTCAGGGAAGGGACCAGTCAAGACTTGAAAGCAATAATAGCAGACCTTCCCCTTAAAGCTCCATGCTTGTGACTGCATAAGTATAACCCATATGAAATCACTTGCCTTCTTGATGATAGGAGAGAGGAGGGAGGGAGATAATGTGGAACTCAAAAATTAAAAAAAAAATTAAAAATTATTTTTACATGTAATTGAGAAAAAATAAAATGTTAAATAAATTTTTAAAAATTCTATGCCTGCTTTCTGCCCCAGAACCTTTGTACATACTGCCTGCCTTTCTCTCCCACATCTGCTAAAAGTCAACACTTTCTTTAACTAGGGATCTTTTTAGTAATGGACTCTTGGCAGGCTGAACCTGCTAAATAAACTGAACTGACAATTTTACTTAAGAAATATATTTAATGAGGATTAGATAGCACATGGACTTTTGGGGGAATTTCTAGCTCAGTATAAACATGTGAATCCATCAAAATTGACTGCTATAAATTGAGAGTATAATCCTTCAGAATAGCCCAAAGTTAAAGACACAAGATTTATTGTAAAGAGAAGGGAATTAGATGACCCTTCCTGGCCCCATTTGGGCCCAGGTTGCAAGGAGGCTCCATAGGTTTCCCAGTTCTAGACCAAGTAGCAAAATTAGAGCAGGGGGAGGGGGATAAAAGTGGGTGGCCCTTCTGACCCCCCCTCCCATTAGTGAGCTCTTCCTGGAGCCTTCACGTTGAGGATGTGCCAAGGCCAGGCATCCCTGCCTGGTCAGCTTCTTGCTTGTGTCTCTCGGCTTCATTACCAGGCTTTTGTTGCCTTTCACCCAGTAAGAGCCCTCTGCCCTGCAGCCTCTTCACCCTGAAATACCCTTGGAGGCCTCCTCCCCCCACTGGGGGGCTCCTCCCTAGCCTCCATGGCAAGGATGTGGTCAGGCCAGCTGTCCTTCACTCTCTCAGCTGTCCTGCTGAGCTCGGGACCTGACCGCCATTTCCCAGGAGGTCACTGCTTTTCAGTGCTGACTTTTCCTATTAGAATAGAAGCTCCTTGAGAGCAGGGACTAACTTTCTTTTTCCTTGGGTTTGTATCTCCTATGCTTAGCATTGTGTCTGGCACACAGTAAGCACTTAATAAATGCTTGTTTACTCGAGAAAGTTGGAGAGATACATACAAAGACAGAGACAGTGAGAGAATGGTCATGTGGGCAGAGAAGATTCGACATGAGAGAGGAGAGAATTTAAGGAAGTCAGAGCCAAAAGAGAAAGTGAGAATGCAAAGAAAGAGAGAGAGAGAGAGAGAGAGAGAGAGAGAGAGAGAGAGATTAGAGTGGTTTGCCATTTCCTTCTCCAGCTCATTTTATACGTAAGAAAAGTAAGGCAAACAGGAGGCTGGATTTGAACTTAGGAAGATGAGTCTTTCTGGCTCTGGACTGGGTGCTCTAGCCACCATGATACCTGGCTCTTGGTATAGCTAGGACATTTATAGCAGCCAGGCAGGGCCATAGTGCAGAGAGCACTGGGCCTGGAATAAGGAAGACTCATCTCCAACTTCAGACACTCACTAGATGTATGACCCTGGGCAAGTCACTAATCCCTGTTGGAAATGGCAAACCACTGCAGCATCTTTGCCAAGAAAACCCCAAATGAGGTCATGAAAAGCTGGACACGACTGGACAACAATGGCAATAACGAAGGACATTTATAATTATCCTCCTTACTAAAGACAAACAACCCTCCCTTAGCATCAGACCCTGTATCATTTATATATATATATATATATATATATATATATATGATTCCAAGCTTGATTAATTAATCAATCAATCAACAAGCACTTATTTTATTTTATTTTATCTTTTTTCTTTTTGGAGGGGGGAAGACAGGGCAGTTGGGGTTAAGTGACTTGCCCAAAGTCACACAGCTAGTGTGTTAAGCGTCTGAGGCCACATTTGAACTCAGGTCCTCCTGACTCCAGGGCTGGTGCTCTATTCACTGCGCCACCTAGCCACCCCACAACAAGCACTTATTAAATGCCTACCAGGTTCAGAGTACTGCGCCAGGTTTGGGGAATATGAAGGCAAAATCAGAACAGTCTTTACCCTCCAGGAGCTTCCATTCTCTCTGGAGAAACAATATGTTCATGCATACAAGGTATACACAAGATACAAATGTGGGTAGACACAAAACAGAGACAATGTGTCGTGTCAGGGGAGGGGGGGAAGTCCCCAAATGGGACCAGGAAGTGCCATGTGCAGGGCACTCCTGTGTTGAGCTTTCCCCTTTCAAAGGAGAAGTCCATTTTGAATTAAGGAGGGATCTACCCTGTTAACACCTGGTCTCCTCTATCCATCACCTGTCTCACTTAATAGATGCCAACCTTGAAGTTCCCCAGGTCACCACCTTGGTGTCATCCTTACCTCTTTACCCTCCCCTCCATCTGTCTGACCTACTGCACAGTCTTGTTTTGACTTTCACATATGTCTCCTCTCCACTCACATGGTCACCATTCTGGTCCAGCCCTAACTGACCCCACTCTGGACTATGACCACAGTGCTGAATGGAAGAGTGCGTAGGGGAGTAAGGTGCAAGAAGACTGGAAGGTAGGAGGGGGCAGGTTACAAAGGGCTTTGAATTCCACACAGAGCACTTTGTATTTGCTCTGAGAGGTCATCGGGAGCCATCAGTTTATGGAATAGGGGTGGTGGTGATGTGATTGGACCCATGCTTTAGGAAATCACTTTGACAGATTAATAGAGGATGGGTTGGCATGAGGGAGAGACTGGAGGCAGGCAGCCCCGCCTCCTCCCCCCAAGCAGGTTATTGCAATAGGCCAGGTGTCAGATGGTGAGGGGCTACACCAGGGTAATGCTGTGTCAGAGGAGACAAAGGTGTTGCATCCAAGAGGTGTTGCAGAGGTGAAATCGATAGTCAGGGCCAAAGAGGGATATTTGGGTCTGGGAAGTCACAGGGATAATGAATGAAGTCACAAGGCAATTGGGTGACTCATCCTTTCCAGGAATAGCTGTGTTGATTTGATTATTGTTCTTGGAGCTAGAGATTGAGAGGGTGGGGTGAGGTAGGGAAGGAAGGGGTGGTTGTGGGAAGGGCCCAACAGCAGCATGCATTGAAGATGGATGGAGAATAACTTATGGGGTCCAGGTGGAGGCCAAATGTGGAGAGCTCCACAGTCTGGAGTTCAGGGTTCCTTGATATTCACATAGCATTAAGATTCCCAAAGCACTTTACAAATATTATCCCATTTGATCCTCATGATTCTGGGAGGCATGGGCTATAATTACATTTTGAGAGGTTAAGTCACTTATCTAGGGTCACATAGCTTGTATTTTCCAAAAGTATGATCAGAACCCAGGTATAGGAATTTTTGTGCTGAAGGATTCACTAATAGTGTTCAGCACCCATTAAATTTTGATGCCCCAGGGACAAGTTCTGATTGCCCCACCTTAGTTATACTTCTTGATCCACTTGTCTCTAAGTCCTGGGGGAATTAGATGGCTCTGTGAATAAAGCCCTGGGCAGGGAGTCAGGAAGACCTGAGTTCAATTCTGACCCTCAGACCCTGACAACCTGTGTGACCGTGAGCAGGTCACCTTATAAATGACCTCTTTTTCCTCCCGTTTTCTCATCTGTTAAATGGGGATAATAACAGTTCCTCCCTCCCAGGGTTGTTGTGAGGAACAATGAGATCATACATATAAAGCACTGACCACAGTGCCTGGCACATAGTAGGTCCTGTATAATGTTAGCTATTATGATGAAGGCCAGACTATGTCCAGTACAGCGCAGCTGCCACTAAGTCTTCCTTCCGGTTACGTCATGGTAGTACCTCCTCTCCACCCATAACCCTCTCCCCCTTTTCCAGCTCTCCTTCAGGCATCATTTCCCCTCAATAGAAAGTAGGCTTCTTGAGGACAGGGACTCTCTTGTTTGCTGTCCTGTATCCCCTGTACTTGTCACATTGCTTGGTGTGTGGTAGGTGTTTGAAGCAGATTGGTTTGTACTAGGTGGCCTCCAGGTTCTTTCCATCCCAGAGATTCTGAAGTGATACTCCAAAAGGGAAACCACTCGTGGTTTCTGGTTGGTTTGTTTGGAAAAAAGAATAATAATCCCAGTACTTTATGCACTCAGGCACTGGCATGCATTTTCCTGCTTGCCCAAGGAGTCTTTATTACTTTGAGTTAAATAGTAAAATGATTAGTTTATTGGGGCAACATCTTGGCCTTCCAATGGCCAGATTGGTCTCTAGGGGATCTATGGTAGTTACTGCCCTGGCAGCCAACGGGAGAAAATGCACAGACTTAATTTCAACAGAGAACCATGAAGCCAATGGTCATCGCAGCTGGCCCTTAGGTCCAGCCAGAAATGCCTTCATGTCACTGGAATGTTTCTCCATCAGAAGGGAAATTTTCTTGTTTGCATTTTTATTTCACCACAGGCCTGCATACAGGACCCTCAGACCCTGAGTTCAGTTTCTCATTTTCCTCATTTTTATTTAGTCTGCCTGACAGGACTATAATGTAGGGCCATAGGGCAGCTGAGTCTAGTGGCCACAAGCTTCAGTTCTTCTGTCCTTGGAAAGATACACCCAGGGTCATGAGGCAGATCTTCCACTTTTAAAAAATAAATTATTTATTTATTTTTAGTTTTCAACATTCACTTTTATACATTTGCATTGCAAGTTTTTCTTCCTCTCTCCCCTCCCCAAGAGTCTGCAATCTGATATAGGCTATACGTTCACAATTATGTTACACATATTTTCACCTTAGTCATGTTGTGAAAGAAGAATCAGAACAAAAGGGAAAAACCATGAGAAAGAACAAAGAGAGAGCAAATAGTCTGCTTTGCTCTGCATTCAGACTTCATAGTTCTTTCCCTGGATGTGAATGGCATTTCCCATCATGAGTCTTTTGGAGTCGTCTTAGGTCTTTGCATTGCTGAGAAGAGCTAAGTCTCTCAAAGCTGGTCATCGCAGATGTTGCTGTGACTATGTACAGCTCTTCTATTTTTAGTAATACCATAGGATTGTAGGTAATCAGGTTTGGAAGAACCTTAGGTCATGGGATATTGGGACACGTAACTTAGAATGTTAGAGCCAGAAATGATTCAAGAGCTTTGGGAATAGCAGTGCCCCCAAACCACCAGACCTGCTCCCAGCCAAGATGGTTCTGGAGCCATCTTGGAGAAGGGAAATCATTCTGGAGAAGGGGCCTGCCTTAGTCATTACCATCAGCAATGACCAATGACTGCCACCATCAGAAAGGTTTCCTCTGGGAGTGGCAGCACCCCTCCTCTCCCATCCCAGACCCCTGGTCTTTCTTCCAGTTCAGCTCTTGAAGCTATCATCTGGACAAGCAGCCCCTATGGAGGAGAGGCCAGCCATCCCCACCAGCTGCCAACAATTTCCCTGAGGAAAAGACAAGAGGCTGCATAAAGCTGGCAGGTCAGACCACTCCCACACTCCTTGACTCCAGACCATTCCCCTCAGACTGTGATAAGGACAGCCCAGGACCCTGAGCTCAAGAGCCTTGGGAACAGCCCAGGGCCCTCAGCATCCTCCTGGAAAACAGCCCCTGTGGAGAGGCAGGCTGGGGACCAACAGGTCCTGCAAGGGCTCCATCTACAGGCAGTGGAGATCCAGAAAATAAAGTTATTCCCATTGAAATCCTTGGCGTTGTCAAATGACTTAAAATCAGAAACAGAAACAATCTTAACAGTAGAAATTACTTTGAAAAAGAGGCAGAACCATCTGCTTTGCTGCTGCCCCTAAGGATTATGGGACTTTTCTGTCAGACTAGGGCTTGAAACCTTCCATATGGGTTGGTTGTCTCCCCATTAGACTGTGAGCATCTTGAGAGCAGGGACTGTCTCCAGCACTTAACACGGTATAAGTGCGTAGTAAGTGTTTAACAAATGTCTTATTCATTCATTCACTCATAGACAGTCATAGAATGGTAGGATTAGAGGGACTTGGAACATAGAATGGTAGGATTAGAGGAACTTGGAACATAGACCATAGAATGTTAGCTTTAAAGTGGTCTTAGAACATAGAATGTTAGATCCAAGAGAGACGTTAGGGGTTCCCTACTCATCTATCAAATGAGGAAACAGAGGTCTGCATGGATTGTGACTTGCCCTTGACCTCACAGCCATTAAGTGGAAAAGCCAAGATGTCAATTCAAATATTTTGACTCTGAATCTGCTGGTCCTTTCATTATTCTCTCCTGCCTCCTTCAGTTGCTCAGTGTTGGATTTTGGCCAATAATAGCTTACGTTTTACAACACCTTAAGATTTGCCAAGCATTTTTAAAAGTGTTTGATCAGTGGTGCCATTTGCTTTTTACACCACAATAACTTACCAATATACCCTTCTGCCCTGTGCATTTATCTGACCATTTCAGCAGTTGGAAATCTTCACTCATTTTCTCTAGTCGTCAGCTGACTGACAACTCTATCTGCTGACTCCATCCTACCACCTTTAAACACACTCAGATCTCCCCCATTCTTAAAAAAAACTTTCACTAGACTCCACCATTCTCTGTAGTGTGTTCTATAGCTCTCCTTCCTTCTTGGCCAGACTCTTGAAAAAGTTATCTGCATTCAAGATCTCCACTTCCTTTTCTTTCACTCCTCAACCTTTTGAAACTTGACTTCTGACCTCATCATTCAATTGAAGCTGCTCTCTCCAAAGTTATCATTGATCTCTTATCAAATTTGATGATTTTTTCTCAATCCTCATTCTCATCGACCTATCTGAGGTGTTTGACACTATTGACCACCATCTCTTAGTGGTTACTCTCTCTTCTCTGGTGTGTGTGTGTGTGTGTGTGTGTGTGTGTGTGTGTGTGTGTGTGTGTGTGTGATAAGACCCTCCCCTGATTTGGCTCCTACCTGTCAGACCACTCCTCAATAACCTTTGCTGGCTCATCAACACCATCCGCCAACGTTCTGTCTTGGACCACCTTCTCTTCTCCCTACACACCTGTTCCTTGGTGACCTTATTAGCTCCCATGGGTTTGACAATCATCTCTATTCAGAGGAGCCCCAGGTCTGTAAATCCAGCCCTAATCTCTCCCCTGAGCTTCAGTCTCACATCACTGATTGCCTGCTATTTCAAACTGAGTGTCCTGGAGACATCTTAAACTCAATATGTCTAAAACTAAGCTAATTACTTTTCTCCCTAATCCCTCTGCTCTTTCAAACTTCCCTCTTTCTGCCAAAGGCACCAGTCTCAGGGGTTTATAACCTTGAAATTATCCTGGATTCCTCATGCTCCCTCACCCCATGTAGCCAATCAGTTGTCAAATCTAATCATTTCTTTTCTTTTCTTTTTTGTGCCTTTTTTTTTGGAGGGGGCAGTTGGGGTTAAGTGACTTACTCAAGGTCACACAACTACTAAGTGTTAAGTGTCTGAGGCCGGATTTGAACTGAGGTCCTCCTGACTCCAGGGTGGGTGCTCTCTTCACTGTGCCATCTAGTTGCCCTAAATCACTTCACATGTTTCACACCCTCCATCTTCTCTCCACTTGCCCAGCCATCACCTTCATTCAGAACTTCATTTCCTCTCCTCACTCCAGCCCTTGCTGCAGGCTGCTGGGGGGCAGCGACTCTCCTCAAGTGCAATTAAGCAAAAGCCAGTCAGCAAAGCTCAATGTGTGTCTCCAGATTCTCCCACCTCTCTGATGAGAGGAGGGGAGGGTTTTCCATACTCTGTTTTCCTAAACAAAGACTGCCCATCACCGTTAATCTGAGTTCAAATGATCTCCAATGTTATTTTAATTTATATTATTATAGTCATCGCATATTTTGTTCTCCTGGTTATTCCTTCACTTTTGCACAACTTTCTATATTCATTATAATTCCTACCTTTTATGTAGGATTTTGATGCGTCCAAAACACTACTTTTATTATCTCAACGGATTTAATCCTCACAACAACCCTGTGAGGTAGGCACTATGATTATTCTCACTTTATGAATGGGGAAACTGAGCCTGGGAAAGGTTAAGTGACTTGCCCAAGGTCACACAACTAGTAAGTGTCTAAGGCAGGATGGAAACTTGGGTCTTCCTGACTCTGTGTCCAGCACCCTCTAATAACTGCACCAACTAGCTGCCTAATTTTGCCCTCACAACAATACAAAGTGTTTTTCACAAGCATGAGATGGGGGAGGCATGTAACTATGGTTATGATTCTTGGGGCTGTAGTACTCAGCACAGGTAGCAATGTGAAGGGTGAGCCTAGAAAGCCAGTGGGGTCTTGGCCAGATGGAGAGGAGAAGAGCATGCAATAATAGGGCAAAGGTTCTCTGCCCACTCTCCACACCTGACCTGGCTCCTTGGTTCAGTCGTGGGGCTGAATGGACATTAATAAGTGGGAGAGTGCCCAGAGGATGGCAATGAGAATGGGGAAGGGCCTTGAGTCCGAGTTATCCGAAGATCAGTTTAGAAGATGGGGAATGTCTAGCTTGGAAAAGACTAGGGTGGACACACTAGCAAGCTACAGATATGTGAAGGACTCCCATGTCTTGTCTGTTTGACCCCAGAGAAGCCAGAACCAGAAATAATAGCAGCAACTGCAAATTTAGGCTTGATGGCAGAAAAACTTCCTGACAAGAGCTACCCCAAAGTGGAAGGGGCTGTTTCTAGAGGTGCTGGATTTCTCCTTCACTGGAGGTCTTTAGC
The DNA here is from genome assembly GCA_011680675.1 of Gymnobelideus leadbeateri. Classification (NCBI taxonomy): domain Eukaryota; kingdom Metazoa; phylum Chordata; class Mammalia; order Diprotodontia; family Petauridae; genus Gymnobelideus; species Gymnobelideus leadbeateri. The sequence continues at coordinate 961,478 of WOXC01010220.1, read as the reverse complement.
TGGAGGCTGGATAATCATTTGTCCACTGTATTATGGTGGGGATCCTTCGATGTTTGGAAATTGAGGCTCTGGGGCTAAATGACTTTGCTTGTCATGCCTCAGTTTCCCCATCTGTAAAATGAATGTAATAATAGATGCATTATCAACTTCATATTCAGTAAAGTGCTTTATAAAGTCAGTAAGACTTGAATTCAAATCCTGTCTCAAATGTACTTAACTATATGACCCTGGGGAAGTCATTTAACCTCCGTCAGCCCCAGCTTCCTCATCTATGAAATGTGGATGGTAATAACCCTACCTCTCTGTGTTTTTTTGAAGATCAGATGAGATGCTCTTTGGAAAGTGCTTTGCAAGCCATTCTCCTTGTTCTTTTATCTCAAGATTATACAGTTATCATGATGGGAGCACAGGTTTCTCCTTTAAGAGGGTTCTTCTGATTTCCTCAGTTGTGTCCTGTCAAAGAAAATGCCCCTGCTGTTCTCTGTTTACATACATACTCTATTTACGCAGCCGTGGTCATACTGTTTTCTCTTATCTTTTCCCCCAATGGAATGTCAGCTCCCTGGGGGGAGAGAGTATCTCATTTTAAGAATTTGTGACCCCAGTAGAGCGCCGGCCCTGGAATCAGAAGGACCTGAGTTCGGAGCCGGCCTCTGACACTTAATCCACACAAACAAAAACCTAGCCATGTAACCCTGGGCAAGTTACTTAACCCCAATTGCCCTAAAGGGGCGGCTAGGTGGCGCAGTGAGTAAGAGCGCCGGCCTCGGAGTTGGGATGACCCGAGATCAGATCCGGCCTCAGAAAATGAGCACCCACACATAAATAATGACTAGCTGTGTAACCTTGAGCAAGTTACTTAACCCCAATTGCTTTAAAAAAAAAAAAAGAATTTGTGACCCCAGCACAAAACACTCTGACTGGTACATAGTAGGCGCTTACTCAAAGCTTGTTCAGTGATTAATTCCCGAGTTTCTCTGAATTCTTCATATTTCTTTTCAGCTGCTTACATTCACTTAGTAAAGTTTGTTTAATCTAGTTTAATTTCAGGGGCCTGGGTGAAAAGGCTTGCAGCTGCAGGGAGGGGATGCAGAGCCCGAACCTCCTAAGTATTCCAACCCAACTCCCTTTGCTTCATTACATTGTAAAGGATGGCTTTCGGAACTCAGTCCAGAGTTGCATTATGCAATTTGCCAACGTGCAATTAGTGAGAGTAGCAGCCTGGTCAGTCTAATGGGGGCCAGATGGAGGCTGCATAATTCTTGGGAACATGAGCTGATTATGCACTTAAGTGATATGCACTTAGGTGAAATACACTGCCGCAAATTTGATCCCATTTCTTCAGATAGATTTGTTATGATAGTTTCACAGTCACTTTCTACTTTTGTGGTCAAATGTATTTTGATCCATTCTACTTGCAATTCAGTTCAATTCAATCTAATCAGCATTTATTAAAGTCCTACTATGTTCAAAGTCATCTATTAGGTGCTGGGAATGCAGGTCAAAATAAAAGACTGTCTTTGCCTTCAAAGAGTTGACATTTGATTGGGGGAACCCATGTAGACAGATCAGTAAATACAAAGTATTCTGAGGTCAGGAGGGAGACTCTAATGTCTCAGGGTACCAGGAAAGGCTCCATGGATGGAGACATTGTATAGAATACACTTCCAAAGGGAGTTTTATATATGAGCATTTTCACTTTTGGAAACAAATTTTTCTGACTTGGTTTCAAAGGACTTTAAGCCCTTTAAAAATCCCAGATCCAAATTCACCTTCAAAAGCTGAAGGTTTTTCACTATTGCAAATATGGAAAATGCAAAACATTTGAGAAACCCTGAAGGCAGTGAAGGTCTAAAGAGAAACTCAGGTGTGTGGTGGACATCATTGTCATAAGTGCAGCCCTTTCCAAGGGGATCATTTCCAAGACAGCAGTTTGGCTTGATAGAAAATATCTAATTAAAAATTGCAATTAAGTTAATTTAATTAAAAAATGAAAAATATTAAGTTAAGAAAATATTCTTAATAATGAAAGTGGGGGGGGAGGGAGAGAGAGAAAGGAAGGAAAGAGAAAAAGAGATAAATGTGATAGAATTAGAGATAGAATGAGAGAGAGCAAGAAAGAGTGAAAGAGGGGCCGCTAGGTGGCACAGTGAGTAAGAGCACTGGCCCAGAGTCGGGAGGACCCGGGATTGTTTCTGCCTCAGATACTCAACAGCGACACATAAATAATGACTGGCCGTGTAACCTTGGGCAAGTCACTTAACCCCAATTGCTTTAAAAAAAAAAGAGCGAAAGAAAACAAGAGAGAAAGGAAGTAAGGAAAGAGGGAAGGAAAGACAGAGAGAGATAGAGAGAGACAGAGAGAGTCAGAGACAGAGAGAGAGAGATGGAGAGCTGTCTCTGCACTTGACTTCTCTTTTCTGATATAGGTTGTTATGCAAGGTTAGATGGTGATTTCTTGGGGATGGTGTGTGTGTGTGTGTGTGTGTGTGTGTGTGTGTGTGTGTGTGTGACTGTGTGTGTATGTGTGTTCCTCTTTGTTTATAGGTTGGACTAGATGGCCTCTGAGTTCTCTTTAAGCTTTAAAAATCTATGACTGTGTTCTGGAAGGGAAACTATTCTCATTTATAAAACAGGTTTATTATGGATTAAATTTTAATTTGGATTCAGTCAAAAGGCCGCACTTAAGGATCTAGAAGGCCACATGTGGTTCCCCACCCCTGGAGAGGTTAGGAGAGTGGTTAGGGCTGGATAATTAGCTCTGAGAATCACCAGTTGAAAATCTATGACGTGTCAGGTGAAACCAAAAAAGCAGGGCTGGCAAGCAAGAACTTGGGCAAGACAACAGTTAGAAAAGAAAGAAACACACAGTTAAGACAGAAAAAAGGCATTATGCTTAAAGGCACCATGTCTAAGGAAACAATCTCAAGAATGTATATGGACACTAAATGGTACATCTAAGTACTCAAAGGAAAAGTCAATGGAACTACAGGAAGAAATAGCCAACTTCAATGTACCCCTTTTAGAGCTATATAAATCTAATGAAAAAAAGAAAGAAAGAAGTTAAGAGACGGAATAGGATTTTAGAAAAGTTAGAAGTGATAGAATTCTGGCAATTACTGAACTTGCAGGGGATGTAATATAGTTTTACTCTGCATGACACCTTCATGAAAGTTGACCTTGTGTTAGAACATAAAACATTCATAAAAAAAATGTAGGGAAGTGGAAGGAGCTCATTGTCTATAGGGGAAAATAGATCTTTAATTTAATTCAACAAGGCTTTTATTGATCTTCCCCATGTGCCTAGCACTGTGCCAGATGCAGTGAGAGCCTCCCCAGAAGAATACATGCCCTGCCTCAGGTACAGTAGACCTGGCATCAAGTCTTGGCTCCATCATGTACCAACTGAGTGATGTTGGGCAAGTTACTTTCCCTGTTAAGTATTTTTTCTCATCTGTAAGATGGGGACAGTCAATCAATAAATATAGATTAAGCACCTACTATGTGCCCGGCATGGTGCTAAGTGCTGGCAATACAAAAAGAAAAAAGCAAAAGGCAATCCCTGCCCTCAAGGAGCTTACAGTCAAATGTAGAAGACAACACACAAATATATGCAAACCAAATTATATCCTGGCTAAAATAGGAGACCATTGACAGAGGGAAGGCAGTGGAATCGAGAGGGGTTGGAGAAGGCTTTGTGTAAAAGGATAGGCGTGTTTGTTGCTGTGAGGATTGAGGGAGATGTTTGTACCACACTTTGTGACATCCTATAAAACACGATGTCACTATATTACAGTTTCATTGGGCAAACACAGAGAACACAGATGAAACAATTACAAAGCCAAACCGGATAGTGGGTTACTGGAGAGGAGGAACAGAAAGGCTGCCAGCTTTCCCTGCTCAGTCTAGTCCCTTCACAGGCGTGCTCCCATAGTGATTTACATAGACCAGGGGCATGATGGGAGTTTAAATGAATCATCTAGCTAGTTCCCCACAATTTCATTGCACTTTTTCCTTTTTTGTATCCCTAGGTTTGGGGTTGTTGTTTTTTTTTTCAAGTGGAATTCTTGCCTTGATTTCTGGTAATGAGGGGGATGAAAAGATTTAAAAGAAAATTTCTAAGTCAAATAAAAATTCAGGCTGATGGGTCTGAGGGACAGGAGAGTAGTTGGGTCTCAAAAAATATTATGTGCTTCTCTAGCATGTAGGAAGTCAGCTGGGGGCTTCTTTTTTTAATATATTTTTTAAAATTTGCTTTTTAGAGGGGGGAAGGCAGGGAAATTATGGTTGTGACTTGCCCAAGGTCACATGGCTAGAAAGTGTTAAATGTCTGAGGCTGGATTTGAGTCAGGTCCTCCTGACTCTAGGGCTGGTGCTCTATTCACTGCACCACCTAGCTGCCCCTGGGGGGCTTCTTTATAGACACAGAGCTGGATTGGAAGTTAACTATTCCAGGGCAGCTAGGTGGTGCAGTGGCTAGAGCACCATCCCTAGAGTCAGCAGGACCTGAGTTCAAATCCTGTATCAGACCTTTACTAGCTGTGTGACCCTGGGAAAGTCACAGATTCCCTTCAAAAGAAAGAGAGAGAAGAAGGAAAAATGTTGTCTATTCCAACCCCCTAATTTTGAAGATTACATGGGATTTATACATGGGTCTCCTACTGGAAGCCCAGCTCTCTGGACCTTGCCTGAACTCTGCTGCCTTCCCCATGAAATGCCAGCCTTGTTTCAAGTAAGTAAAAAACTAGGAGATGAGATAGAGTTATGGGAGAAGATCCAGGTAATACCTGGAGGTAACTGGGGTGGGGAGGAGAAATCAAAGAAAAATAATGCAAATTATCTTGAAATTACTGATCATTGAGGTAATGACACACTGATAACAAAGTCAGAATTCAAAGAGGACTCAACAGACCAGAAGACTGGATTTTATAGAAAATGACAAAAGTGAATGCTATAAATGCAAAGTCTTGGACTTAAATTAAAAAAAAAAAAACAACAGCTTCACAAGGGGCAGCTAGGTGACACAATGAATAGACCACTGTCCCAGGAGTCAGGAGGACCTGAATTCAAATCTGACCCCAGACACTTGACACAATTACTATCTATGTGACTTTGGGCAAGTCACTTAACCCCATTGCCCTACAAAAAAAAATCAGCTTCACAAATAGAAGATGGGAGAGGAACCGGTTAGATAATAGTTTCTCTAATAAAGTTCTGGGGATTTAATAGATTGCAAGCTCAAAATGATCCATAGCACACTTTTAAGTTTAATCCATGTTATTAATATATTCTTTGTCACTTTATTAAAATTAAACTATCATCAAAACAGTAAATCAAACCTTGATTTGTAGTATTTGCTGGTTTTCAAAATGTAATTGCAAGGCAGAACAGTGGATAGAGCCCCAGGCCTGGAGTCAGGAAGGCTTATCTCTCTGAGTTCAAATCTAGCCTCAGATACTTGTTAGCTGTGTGACCCTAGGCAAGTCACTTACCCCTGTTTGCTTCAGTTTCCTCATCTGTAAAATGAGCTGGAGAGGGAAATAGCAAAGTCCTCCAGCATCTTTGCCAAGAAAACCCCCAATGTGATCATGAAAAGTGGGACATAACTCAACAACAACAAAAACCAACAAAATGTATTTGCTCAGACTGAAAATTTAACAGCCAGCTCTCTTGAGCCCCCTGTCTGGGTGCCACTTTTCAGTAAGGCCATTGATAAGCTGAAGAGTGAAGATCGTCAGTGAAGAGTGAAGAGTGAAGGAGGTCAACCAGGATGATGAAAGTCCTCTAGTCCATATCATATGAAGAACAATTAATTGAATGGGCTGGGAATGGTTAAACTAGAGAAGACTGGGGGAACATTGTAGTTCTTCAAGTATTTGAAGGGCAAAAGGGGGAATAAATTTGTTCTGCTTGACTCCAGAGGATCTGAATAGAAGTTAGAAGCTGCAAAAAGTCAAATTTTGGCTTCAGGTAAGAAAGAACTCCCAAAGTAAAATGGGCTGCTTTGGGAGGTAACTGATGTCCCCCTTTGTTATCGTTCAATCGTTTTTCAGTCATGTCCAACCCTTGGTGACCCCATTTGGAGTTTTCTTGGCAAAGATACTGGAGTGGTTTTCCATTTCCTCCTTCTGCTCATTTTATAGGTGAGAAAACTGAGGTAAAGGGGGGAAGTGACTTGCCCAGGGTCACATAGCTAGAAAATGTCTGAGGCTGGATTTGAACTCAGAAAGATGAGTCTTCTTGACTCTAGGCCTAGCATACTGTGATGCCACCTAGCTAACTGCCCCAATTTCCCTCACTGGACGTCTTTAATCAAAGGCTAGAGATCACTTGATAGGCATGTCCTGATAGGGATTATTTTTAGATATGGGTTGGAACTAGTGGCCACTGAGATCCCTTCCAATTCTGAGGATCTTTGATGCCTAAGCTAAAATGAACGGGGCACAGTGATTGAGAACCAGGTGAAAAAATAGTTTTAGAGTCAAAGACTGCTGTTTCTTTTCTCTTGAGTTGGTTAAAAGGCAGTGCTAGACTTTCTGCTGCTCATTAATTAGCTCCCTTCCCTATCCTCTGCACCACCTAAGAAAATGAAATAGTATTCCAATCAATCAATAGTTACTCGGATTTCTTGTCACATGGGGTAAAATGACAATATTTCAAGTCCCTGGAACCCACATCCAGCAAATTAATGTGAGTGCCCCTAATTCTTTTACTGCACCATTTCTAGACAGACTCATTTTGCTCACTTCTCAGCTTTCCAGATAGCTTCACACAGTTAACTCTCAGTGCTAGAGGACAGGTAGAGTCAGAATACTCATCCTTCAAAGCCCAGATCAAATGTCAGCTCCTCTAAGAAGCCTTCTCTGATTCCCTGTTGGAAAACATCTCTTTTTCATCCTGTTTGGAAGCATGTTTGTATTTATTTTATGCATTTATCATATATTACTTGATGTTATATTTATTTGCATGAATGTCTTCTCTTCCCCAACTAAGCTGTCAGATCCTTAAGGACCAAGGCTGTCTTATGCACCCTTATGTCTCCCATAATACCCAATAGTCATGATAGTATTTCTCAGGATTTTCAGTTGTAGAGCTGATACTCACTTGCACTGGTAGAGAAAATTTTCTTATTGGGAACTCTCTACTCTATCTACACTGTAGATATTTTAAATTTACTTTTACTATATATTTAATATATTATGTATTTTATTACATTAATATTTAATATAACACTAAATATTACAATATAAAACATATTTTATATATATATTTTATATATATTTGATAAGTCTGGTAAAAAAATAACATATGCTTCTGTAATTCTTTTCAGTTGACAAATTGCTTTCTACACACTGCCCTATAAGGCATAGATGGTACATGTACTATAATTAATATTGATGTAAGCCCAGAGAGAGGTTAAAGGATTTGACTGTGGTCATTCAGTGAGTAAGCATCAGAGGCAAGATTCGAATTCTGGTCTTCCTTATTCTAAATCTACCATACTATCCAGTGAATTACACTGCTTCTCCAAACCTGATCATGGAATGTGACCTTTTAAACTTTTCTAGCCCCTTTATTAAAATTTTGTTAGCAAAGTTTTTGCAGCAATATTAATTAGGGGTATTCATCTATAGCTTTTTTTCTCTCTCTGAATTATCTACTTTATTAAGGTATAAAGCCCATGTTTTATTGTAGAAGAAATTTGGTATAAGACCTTCTTTTCTTACTTTAGCAAACAGATAATGTAATATTGGAATTAAATTTTTTTGGAAATTCTCTTTCTTGTTCTGTTAATCTGTATATTTTATATTTTTGTAAATATTTGTCTATTTTACTTGCTAAAAGTTTTTGGCATATAATTGGACAAAATAGCTCCTAATAATTTCCTTGTTTTCTTTTTCATCTGTTGTGAACCCCCCCTTTTTTTCCACTTTGGGTCTTAGAAATTTGTTTTACAGGGCAGCTAGGTGGTGAAGTGAATAGAGCACTACCCCTAGAGTCAGGAGGACCTGAGTTCAAATTGGGCCTCAGACACTTAACACAAAACTAGCTGTGTGACCTTGGGCAAGTCACTTAACCCCAATTGCCCTATCTTCCCCCTCCAAAAAAGAAAAAAAAAAGAAATTTGTTTTGCTTTTTCTTTCTTAAAAAATTCAGATTAAAAATTTACCCATTTTATTGTTTTTTTTTTAAAGCTCATAGTTTTATTTAGCATTTTTTTTGCTTTTAAATTTGTCATTCTCTCTAACTTTCAAATTTTCTGTTTAGTTGGATTTTTTTTAATGTTTTTCCAGTTCCTTTTAGTTGTATGCTCAATTAATTGGTATGCTCTTTTTCTCTTTTGCTGATAAAAGTATTTACAGCTGTAAATTTTCTTCCAAGAACTTTGAATATATCCCCAAAGATTTTGTATGTTAGCTCATCGTGACCATTTACTTTTATGGAATTATCTATTGTTTCCAGGACTTTTTCCCTGGTTCTTTGTAATTAAATTATTTATTCTACACCTTTGAACCTCTCCTTCGAAGGCCCTTATTGATTGTATTTTCATTGTGTTTAGTTGGTGGAGATGTGCATTTTATGAAGGTCTGTAATGTCACATGGTCAGTTTTGTAAAAGGATCAGACACATCTGGGAAACATATTGCTTCTTTTTGTTTTCATTTTATCACTAGAAATATTAACTTTCCTAAAAATTCTACCCAAGTCCTTAACTTCTCGCTTACTTAGTGGTGGAGTTTGATTTTTTTATAGATTTTTCTGGTTCTAAAAGAATTACATTGACGTCTCCTTTTACTATAATTTGGCTATTTTTTCTTGTAATTTAATTACTTTTTGCTTTTAGTGATTAGATGCTGTTATAGGAATGTACATTTTTAAGATCTTCCCTGCCCCTAGGTGAAGTGTACCTGGAGCCTGTGGTGGGAGGCTTGTTTTTCAGGAGATACTTTGTGATTGGGCAGTGGGTCAAGAGGGTGGTTACATTCTCTGAGCCAGGAGAAGGCTATATAAACCCTGATGGGAGGCTTTGCTTTGGGGCTCACTTTGAGAAGTGTTGTGTGATTTGACCAAATGAGACTCTGGGAAGCCATTGAAAGCCCCCTGGCTTTGAAAACCCAGATGTTGACGCTTCCCTCTCTGGTAACTGGGATTTGGTATTGATGTAATGGTTGGACAGTTTGGAAGCCTGTCTGATCTGTCTGTATACTCTGAAGTTCGGGGTGCTGACCTTTTTCTCTTGAACTAGATAAATGATATGTTTGATTGATTAAAGCAATATTGTTAACCCATTTGAGTTGCTTTCCTTTAGAAAAGCAGATCTAAGAACCTGTGTTGGCAGCTACCCTGGGGATGCTGGGGTGCTTGTTGCTACAGATGCTGTGTCATTTGGTGCATAATACATGTAGAGTACATACATACATACATACACACACATATATACAGTGTCCCAAAAGTTTCTTAAAGCTTAAAATTGCACTCAGATTTTTGGGACACCCTGTATAGTATTAATATTGTTTTGAAGTTTATACAGGGGCTATTAACCTTTTTTGTGTATCATGGATTGCTTTGGCAGTCTGGTAAAGCAGAATATAGCTCAAAATAAAATATGTAGGATTACAAAGGAAAGCAATTGTACTGAAACACCATGATCAAATATAAAATATTTTTATTTGACATTTGATTTTTTATTTGATATAAAATATCAAAAGTCCACCCATCGAATATTTAAAAGGTCCACCCTTGGTTAAGAACCTCTCACCTAAGGTGTCTTTAAACATAATGCAGTTTCTTTCTTTATCTCTTTTATCCCTGTCTATTTTTGCTTTGTCTGAGATCATGATTCTTACTCCTATATTTTTACTTCACCTGAAGCATAATAAAATCCTCTCCAGATCCTCATTTTTAGTTCTGTAAGGATGCAAATGTTCCAAGTATGTTTCTTTTCAACAACTTACTGTTGGATTTTATTGTCTTATACATTTTGCTATACTCTTCCATTTTGTGGGTAAATTTATCCCATCTATATTTATAGTTATGAGAGTTAATTAAACATTTATCTCTGTCATATTATATTAGACTTTTTTCTCTGTGTGTCTTGCCCCTCCCCAGTCAACCATTAAATATACATTAAGTGCTTACTCTGTGTCAGTAAGTGTGCTAAATAGTAGGGATACAAAAAAAGGCAAAAATAGTTTCTCCCTTTAAGGGGCTCACATTCTAATGGAGGTAACATACAAATAAGTATATATACACAAGACACATACATAGTAGATGAAAAGAATTAACTTCAGGCCTTTTGCAGAATGTGGGATTTGAACTGAGTCTTAAAGAAACTAGGATGCCCAGGAGGTAAAGACAAGAGGACAGAGAATCTCAAGCCTCAGGGATGCTAGTGCAGAGATGAGAATAGGATCATCATGTTCAGAGAATTCCAAGTAGGTTAGTATTTCTGGGTTATTGTATGAGCAGAGGAGATTAATGTGTGAGAAGACAACAAAGATTGTTTACAAAGAAGAAGGAAGGAAAAATAACGATTAATAACAGCAATGGTGATAAGCACTTCTGTTTATCTGGTGCTTTAAGGATTGGAAAACGCTTTACAGATATCCTCATTTTATCCCCCCTGTAAGCCCCAAGAGGCAGGTGCTATTGTTACCTCCATGTTCCAGATGAAGAAATTCAGGCAATAAGTAACCTTTCCAGGTCACATGACTAGTTAATGTCTGAGCCTGGATCTGAACTCAGGTCTCTCTGACTGCAGGCCCAGATCTTTGTTCACATAGCTGCCTACATCCAAGGGAAGAAAGGTGATCAGTACTAGTAACCTATAATTGAAGCAACCTCCGTATATTCCACTGCCCCTCCTCTTCTCCTTAATCAAATCCCTACTTGTTTTGCTAAATTACTAGTTGTTTTACTTTCTTTTACCTCCCTTTCTATTTACACATTTTCTCTGTTAAATTGAATATATTTTGATACCAAGTTGTGTGTGTGTGTGTGTGTGTGTGTGTGTGTTCAACCCTCCTTTTCCCAGTTCAGATAAAAATACTCATTTGTTGCCTCTACCCCTTCTTCCAAGTTTGTATGTCCTCCTCACTCACCAGAATTGTGATGGATAGTAAATTCCACCCCCCTTCTTGCTCATTTCTTCCCCAGTGTATTTCTTTTTTCTTTCCTTTGGAAAAAAACAAAATAAAATCCAACACTCCAAGTCCTCTGCTTTATTTAACTCCTTCTGTGGCCTTTAAGACAGAATTCTGAAAGAATATTTATTTCTTCTCCTATTAGAATATAAATACTTCCCCATCATTAATTCCCTCCACCACCACCACCAAACGCACAAATGGATTTACCTTTCTAAGTTTCTCTTGAGTCTGGTGTTTGCATTTCAAAATTTCTACTCGGTTCTTGTCATCTTATCAAGAGTGCTTGAAAGTATTCTGTTTATTAATTCCATGGTATTAAAGGTCCATTTTTTACCCCTGTAGAATTATGCTCAGTCTTACAGGGTAAATTCTTCTTAGTTGTGTCTCTATCTTTGCTTTTGGGAGTATCATATTTAAAATTTTTTTCTTCCATGTATTAGTTGTTGACAAGTCTTGTGTGATCCTCCTCAGCACTCAAATTCTTTTTTTTTGGCTGCCCTCAGTATTTTTTTCTTTGCCCTGTAAGCTCTGAATTTTGACTATGATATTTCTTGGAGTTTTCCTTTTGGAGATTCTTTCATGTGGTAGCCAGTGTATTCTTTCTGTTTTCCCTTTGCTTTCTGGTTCTTTTACACTTGGGTCATTTTCATTTACGATTTCATGAAATACAGTTTACAATGCATTTGCTTTTATTTTGTTTTGTTTTTGTTCATGGTTTTCATGGAGTTCAATGATTCTTTTTTTCTTCTTTTTTTGGAGGGCAGAGCAGTTGGGGTTAAGTGACTTGCCCAAGGTCACCCAGCTAGTAAGTGTTAAGTGTCTGAGGCCAGATTTGAACTCAGGTCCTCCTGACTCCAGGGCCAGTGCTCTGTGCACTGCACCACCTAGCCACCTGGAGTTCAACAATTCTTAAATGATTTCTCCTTGCTCCTTTGTTCCAGGTTAGTTATTTTTGTAGTAGATATCTTTCATCCCTCCCTCTGTATTAAAAAAAAATCATTTAATTTTTGTTTCAGTGTTCCTTCTTTCTTAGAGTCATTGAGTTCTCTTGGTTCCATTCTGATGGTTCCACTGGCCTAGAGGCCATCCCTGGGTTTTGCCACCTTATGTTAGAAACTATGGGTTCTCCTCCAGAACTCTTATTTCACTTTTCATCGCTCTCTCCATTCTTCAGGCCTTGTGTCCTGGCAGCCAGACTCTCCTCCTCGGCTCCCCCAGGTCTCTATTGGTACTTGCAGAGGAGTTTTTGGGCCTTTGCATTTTCCTGTGGGACACCTTTTGTCTCAGAATGTATCTTCATTGTGTTGTTTCTTCTTCTGGATGCTTCATCTCCAGCCGCACTTCTTGATTTAAGACTTTTTGTCAGGGTCGGGCTCCACTCCCTCCCATACTCTTAGATGGAATAGATTATATCTTGCTGGTCCTGACCTCTGTGTCCTGGGCAGAATCTGCCTCCACTGGTATGTCTGCACTCAGACTAGCAGGATTCAGGCCCCTCTGTGTCTTTCTAGGTCAGAGCACTGGGATCTCCAGGGCCTTCTGGAGGATCTCCAGACTTAGTGATGCCAGTTCCTGGCCTCACATTTGTGCTCAGAGCACTTTAGGTTTCTGACCTGTCTGGAGTTTCCCAGTCTGAGCACTCTGGGTTTCTTGCCAAAGGGGGTGGGAGGAAGAGAGAGAGAGAGAGAGAGAGAGAGAGAGAGAGAGAGAGAGAGAGAGAGAGAGAGAGAGAAAGGGAAGGAATGAGGGAGAGGGGCATGGGGGGGTTGGGAAATGCAGACTCTTTAGACCCTTCATGTCTCTGGTCAGAGCATTGGTACCCTTCCGGTTTATTTACCAGCTTCTCTTCCCAATGTCTACAAGATTTTCAATATCTATCTTTTTGTTCAGTTTGGGGCTATATGAAGGAACTTACTGCTGTTTATTATTGGAATTCTTGATCATTTCTTGATGTAGGACTGTTTTTCTATATTTGCAGAAACATATGTGAAAGAGCTGGGCTCTTCTATGAGGAAGGGCAGTTTAGTGGTTAGATCACGGAACTTGGGAGTTAGGAAACCTTGGCTTCCACTCTTACTGACCCTCAGTAAGTCGCTTCCTGTCTTTTGGCCTCCATGTTCCCATCTTTCACATGAAGGGGTTGAACTGGAAGCCCCTGAGGTCCCTCCTACCTCTAAATGTCTGATGATTCTATGTCCTTTTACATCTCCCCTTAACCAGCGGTCAGTCATGGGTGACCAGCTCATTCTTGCAGTCTTCCTGCTTCAGCACGATGGGATGTTTCATCTCTGATTTTCAGTATCATCTCAGCACCTGTGTTTTCCTTCTAGGTCTCTCCTGATTTCCTTTCATCCTGGGTAAATGCACCAAGGGTTGCTCCTGTCCTTGATTCTTCACACACCCCAGGGACAAAAATCCCAGGGCCCCGGAACTCTGGTGTGGTGATGCCGTGCCCTCGTTGGGTGCCAGTCAATTGTTTTAATTCTTCAAGTTTTCTCTTTGGTTCTTAAGAGCAGTGGTTGCCACAGCCATCTGAGTATTTAATGGGCAATTAATGGGAGGAGATTTAATAAACGACCCAGAGGAGAAATTGGCGTGTTTGTGGACAGCAGCACTTTCCTGGTCACGTGTAATGGGCCGGTGTCTTTCCGCCCACCTGCTTATGCTATGACAGAGAATACAACATTTACATAGTTGGAAGGAAATGGCATTTTTTCTGAAACGTTAATAATAAATGCAGGAGATGTTATTTGTTATGGATAAACATAGCCAGACCTTCACTTTGCACTGTGCTGCTGTAGCAGAAAATGTCTGTAGGCTTGTCTCCTCACTGTATTCTTCCCTCAAAAAATTTAATGATTGAAATACTTTATTTTTACCTTGAGGTTACTTTCCTCAGTAGCTCTCCTCCCAGAGTCTCCCCTGAGCAGGTTTCAGTTTTCTCATTTATAAAATGGGAATAATAATACCTACTGTCCTACTCCCATAGGACTCAGATTAAGAATTGAAGGAGCCATATAACCTGTGCAATCAATGCACCCCAGTGACTGCATTTTACTTCCAGGATCAAATACAAATTTCTGTTTGGTTTTTAAGCCCCCTCATAACCTGGTCTCTTTCTGCCTTACCAATCTTCTTTCCCCTTTCTCCCTTCCATGTACTCTGTTATCCAGTGACACTGGCCTCCTGGCTCTCCTCTTGTATGACTTACATGACCTTTCTCTGGCAGTCTCCCATGCCCAGAACTCTCTCTGTCTCTCTCTCCTCTCTCCGTCTCTGTCTGTCTCTCTGAATGTCTCTGTCTTTCCCTCTCTCTGTCTCTCCCTCTCTCTTCCTGTCTCTCCCTCTCCCTCTCTCTGTCTTTCTCCCTCTCTCTGTCTCTCCCTCTCTCTCTGTCTCTGTCTCTCTCTCTCTCCACCTCCCCCGCCCCCCAACAATGACTTTGTAGATCTCTGTCTTAAGTGCCTGATGATTCATTGCAGTTGGAGGCATAGCAAACACTTAGGAAGACCAAACATTGAGGAAAGGAGCCTCAGGATGGAGATGAGGAACTCCCAAGTCAGTGTGTAGTTGGAAGAGCCCTGGGTTTGATATCAGCAGACTTGGGTTCAAATTTAGATGTCATTTACTGTGATCCTAGATAAATCAATTGCCCTTTTGGTGCCTCAGTTTCCTCCTCAGTAAGAAACAAGGGACTCTGAACTAGGTGAATTTGAAGTGTCTTAAACACTGTCATTAGTTAGGCTGGTCAGGATTTTGTCTATAGCATGTTCCTGTTCAAAAGGCACCAGACGATGTAGGAAGGGCTTCTGGGTCTAGCTTTCTCTCCTTTGCTCCAGAGCACGGAAAAGTAAATGCATAATATGGCCTCTTCACTCTGAAACTTACTGAGATCATTCAGAGGCTGAGTGGCCCCTTCCCAAAGGGGATCCTGCTGACATCTCAAGCGTGTTTCCTACGAGCAAATCATCTTATAAAAATAACTGATCCACCTTAAGGATTACAAAGTGCTTCTGAGGGCTTATCCCAGGCAGCAAAGCACTGTACAAATATTATCTCATCTAGTCCTCACAACAACTCACAACAAGGTAAGGGCTGTAATTATCTCTACTTTATAGATAAGGAAGATTAAGTGACTTGGCCAGAGTCACACAGCCAGGAAGAGGAAGAGTTGGAATTAGAACTCAGGTCTTCCTGACTCCAAGTCTAGACACTTAACCTCAGTCTACCCCAGTCCCCTCATCTCTAAAACAGGGAGCATGATAGTGCCTACCTCCTAGGGTGGCTTTAAGGATCAAATGAGCTCATTATTTGTAAACTGCTTTAAGACCCTTGAAGCATTAGATAAATAAACCCTGGCTATAATTATTGTTATTATTATTTAGTAGTTTATTATTTAACAATAACTATTTCAATTCAGCCTCATAGTAGCCCTGTGAAGGAGGTACTTATAGACCTCTCTCTCTCTTTCTCTGTCTCTCTGTCTCTGTCTCTGTCTCTCTGTCTCTCTCTCTCTCTCTCTCACACACACACACACACACACACACACACACACACACACACACACACACACGCACTTTATAGGTGAGAAACCTTAGGCTAAAGGAAATTAAATGTCTCGCCCAGGGTCCCACAATCAATCATTCACAGATCTAGGGCTGGAGACCACCTTCCAGACAGGTTAAGTGACTTGCCTAGAGTGACACACCGAGTAAATGTCTGAGGCTAGATTCAAACTCAGGGCCTCTGGATTCCAAGGAGTCTCAGTGCCTAGACACTGCACTCATAATGGAAATACAAAGACAAAATGAGGTGCCCCCTTATTCACGCAATACTCAATCAATCGCCAGTCCCTTCACAGGCTCTTAGCCTGTTCTAAGCCCTCCCTGCTCTCCAGAAGTTAGCTCTCTCTTTGTCGAAGCAGTGTGACCCAGGGTGAGATTCTCGGAGGGCTGGGAGCCCAGGGCCTCCTGCTTCAGGGTAGCCTCCATGCATGATACCAAGCTGCCCCTGGAAGCTTTGGTGATTGATGTTGGGGAGGTCACAGGCTGCAGAGCACAGACATTTCTCCCTCTGAAAACCCCTCAGTTTTAAAGCAACATCACCCTGCTGAATGTAAGGATGCCTTTATTTCCTGCTTCTTTCTGTCCTAATTAAAAACATTTCCTGAGGTCAGCCTATTCTCTCCTTCACAATTTCTGCTAAAACATCAGCAGTATATCTGTCTCGTGACAAATAGACTAATAACATTTTGAAAATCTAAATTCAATTTTCACCTTATTTTTGGTTGTTGTTTTTTTTCTTTTAAAAAGGCACACCCCACAAACCCAGG